>CM035104.1:18615105-19215105 GCA_020205505.1 Panax japonicus
ACCTTCATCACATCCACTGTTTATAAGTCTTGTTTGGTTCAAATCGGTACCCTCACATTACTTGTCGATCTTATTTCATTGAAAATACTTGCATTTGATGTGATTCTAGGGATTGATTGGTTAACTACTCATCATGCTAAAATTGATTATTTTCGTAAGGTTGTTAGCTTTCATATTTCTAATCAATCTATTATGCGAATTCAAGTGATCAAACCATTAAAATTAGTCATAGTCATCTCAAGCCATAAAGCTATTCATTTATTGAAAAACGAATGTCAAGCTTTCTTAGCTCATGTCACAGATTTAAACAAAAATACGTCAGATTTGAATGATATTTCTATTGTTAATAAATTTCCTGACGTATTCCCTGAAGAACTTCCTGGCCTATCCCCAGAGCGTGAAATTGAATTTTGTATCGACCTTAAACTCGGTACAAAACCCATTTCCAAAGCCCCATATCGAATGGCTCCTATTGAACTTCAGGAGTTAAAGACCCAATTGCTGGAATTGTTAGACATTGGTTTCATTCATCCTAGTACGTCTCCTTGGGGTGCTCATGTTCTGTTTGTGAAGAAGAAAGATGGGAGTATGCAACTTTGTATTGATTATCGGGAGTTGAATCATGTCACCGTCAATAATAGCTATTTGTTTCCTCACATTAATGACCTATTTGACCAGTTGCAAGGAGCACAATTCTTTTCAAGGATCGATCTTCGTTTTGGATATCATCAGCTGAAGGTTAAAACTGAGGATATTCCAAAGACTGTCTTCAAAACTCGGTACGGGCATTATGAATTCTTAGTCATGTCTTTTGGATTGACTAATGCTCCTGCTGCCTTCATGGATATGATTAACCGAGTATTCAAGGAATATTTGGATCACTTTGTGGTCATCTTTATTGATGACATCCTTATATATTTCAAAAGCCGTGAAGATCATGAGCAACACTTAAGGCTGATACTCTAAAAGCTTTGTGAAAATAATTTTTATCCCAATTTGAAGAAATGCAAGTTCTGGATTGAGGAGGTAACATCCATTGGGCACATAGTATCAAGTCATGGAATATCTGTTGACCTGGAAAAGATTGAAGCTATTCAAAGCTGGGAGCAACCTAAATCAGTGACCGAAGTACGTAGCTTTCTCGGATTAGCTGGTTATTATCGGAGATTCGTGGAAGGGTTTTCTCGAATCGCTACTTCATTAACTCAGCTGACTCGGAAAGATATAAAATTCAGTTGGAGCGTGGAATGTGAGAAGAGTTTTCAAGAACTCAAGAGGAGACTCATTTCAGTACCTGTTCTGATAATACCATCTGGCTCGGAGGGATTTGTCATCTACAGTGATGCATCGGGCAAAGGGTTAGGATGTGTTCTCATGCAACATGGGAAAGTCATAGCCTATGCCTCTCTGCAACTCAAAGAATATGAGAGGAATTATCCTACTCATGATCTAGAGTTGGCAGTTGTTATCTTCGCACTTAAAATTTGGAGGCATTACTTGTATGGGGAAAAAGTGGAGATCTTTACGGATCATAAAAGCCTCAAATATTTCTTCACCCAAAAGGAACTCAACATGCATCAACGACGTTGGCATGAAATGTTAAAAGATTATGATCATACTATTCAATGCCATTCTGGTAAAGCGAACGTAGTAGTTGACGTATTGAGTAGAAGATCATATACGGGTATGAGTGTGATATTGTCAACACAAAGGCCCATTTTATATGACTTGCAAAGGATGGAGATAGAGTTAAAGACTCCAGGGACCAACGTGATGATGGAAAATATACGAGTAGAACCGACTTTAATCGATAAAGTTAAAGATACTCAAGAAGGTGATATGCCAGAAGCAAGAATCGATGAGGAAGAAATACTTCGAGTCAACTCCAGACTTTGTGTTCCTAACGACCCTGATTTAAAGTATAAAATCATGATGGAGGCGCACAACACACCGTTTGCAATCCATCTTGGGAGTACCAAAATGTATCATGATCTTCGACATACATTTTGGTGGAACAATATGAAGAGAGAGATCGCGGAGTTTATCTCAAGGTGTCTAACTTGTCAACGCGTCAAGGCGGAGCATCAAGTACCAAAAGGTCCATTGCAACCTCTTGAAATTCCAGAATAGAAGTGGGAGCATATTACCATGGATTTCATTACCGGTCTTCCCAAGGTTTCTCAAGGCATAGATGCGATTTGGGTCATTGTTGATAGATTGACCAAGTCGGCTCATTTCTTACCTATACTAGAAACTTATACACTTGAACGTCTTGCTCGTATGTACATAAATGAGATTGTAAGACTGTATGGTATGCCAGTATCCATAGTTTCTGATCGAGACCCAAGATTCACTTCATGATTTTGGGTTAGTTTGCAGAAAGCTATGGGCATGGATTTATAATTTAGCTCGGCATATTATCCTCAGATGGACGGGCAGTCGGAGAGGACTATTCAAACTTTTGAAGATTTATTAAGACTTTGTGTCCTTGACTTCAAGTGAAGTTGGGACAAGTTCTTACCATTGTTGGAGTTTACCTACAACAACAGTTATCAAGCAAGTATTGGCATGGCTCCATTCGAGGCGTTGTATAGAAGCAAGTGTCGTTCTCTAGTATGCTGGGATGAGGTGGGTGAAGCAACGTTGTTGGGACCGGAGTTGGTACGTATGACTACGGAAAAGATTCAAACGATCCGACAATGTATAAAAATCTCACAAGATCGACAAAAGAGTTATGTTGATCTTCATCGAAAGGACGTGGAATTCGATATTGGAGATCATGTGTTGTTACATGTTGCTCCATGGAAAGGAGTTACGATATTTGGAAAGAGAGGAAAGCTCAATCCTTGATTCATTGGCCCATTTTTAATCCTCGATCGAGTAGGAACTGTGGCCTATAGACTCGTTTTACCGCCAAGTATGTCTCGTGTTCATAACGTTTTTCACATATCTATGTTACGTAAATATGTGAAAGACCTGCACCACATTATTGAGTTAGAACCGGATGAAATAGCGGAAGATTTAACGTATGAAGAGGTTCCTGTTAAAAGCTTGGATAAAAAGGAGCATATTTTACGTTCCAAGGTTATACCTCAAGTCAAAGTTTTGTGGAGAAACCACGATGTTGAGGAAATGACCTGGGAGTTAGAATCTAAAATGAAATCAAGGTATCCTTACCTCTTCGACATACCAGGTATGTACCCTAATTTCGAGGGCGAAATTTCATAAGAAGAGGAGGTTGTAAGACCCCAACTTTTATGAATAAAGATAAATTTTCTATAAATATCATTTTTGAATATTAAGGTGTGAATTTGTTATAATGTTATAGTTGTGGGTAATATTTATAAATTTTACAAAGTAAGCAAGTTGATATATAATATTCGATTGGTCAGGGAATATTTGTTTTAATGGGGAATATTCGTACAACGGCACAATCATTGGTGGACCCCACAACAGTATTATTGTCGGAGTTAGAAAATGACAAAATTATCTTTTTATAAAAATAATGGCAGAAGTTTTACCATTAACTGTTGAAACACCCGGTGTTAAAAATACAGTAATATGTGTGGTTGCATAGTAGCACACGGTATTGATTATTGATGTTTACGTGAGAAGTCACTCAGTTATACTCAATTATTGCTATAGTAATTGCTGCATCATATATCTCATATTATTGATTCAATTATTGTCACAGTATCATCTGCATAATATGTTATATTATTAAACCAATAATTGAGATGGCAAAGTTATTCATATTATTATTTGCAATATTGACAATGTCTAGAAGTTCTGTCAAGGAGGGGTTTGGTCACCTAATTGCGCGCCAATAAGGAGAAATTCTTATCGGAAAACCCCCTCTTTCCTGGGAACGACCTGGTTGTTAAATATTGTGAGTTATAATATTAATGATGAATAAGTTCGTGTTGATTAAAGATGAAATTGATAGTTCCATTGTGTGGGAATTATTAGTGTTAGTAGAAATCGATATTTATTTAGATAATAATTGATGTCTGGAGGTTATATTGACCAATCGGGTATTTGGGGCACTTTTTGTGTCAATGTACTATTCACGGGTTACTATTCACCCGATTACTATTCACTCTAGTATTATTCACTTGGGTATTTGGGACACTTTTTGTGTTGGGATACTATTCACGGGGTACTATTCTCGAAATACTATTCACGGGATACTATTCACCTGAAAAATATATTTTTTTCGGTCCAAATCATTTTTTGGTACAATATTATTCCATGAGGAGATGTGATAATTTTTCAGACAGTTGGTTGAAATTATAATAGTAAATCAGTATGGATCGTTGGTTTAAAGTTTTAATAGTAAATCAATATAGATCGTTGGTTTAAAGTTTTAATAGTAAATCAATATGGATCGCTGGTTTAAAGTTTTAATAGTAAATCAGTATGGACCGTTGCTTTAAGTTTTAATAGTAAATCAATATGTACAGTCCATTTAAAAGTAAATCAATCTGGACCGTTCATGAATTAGTTACTATTCAGTCCATTCTCCTATAAATAAAAGCTCATTCCTTTATTAGTTCTTACGAATTCACTACAACTCTAGAGAGAGAAATTATAGAGAGAAAGAAGAAGAGAAGTCTTCTGCCTCACTTTTCCAATATCCGGTTTCTTCTAAGGTAAGGGGTATTATTCCTTCGTATTCATGAAGAGTGTTATTTTCTTTCAATACTCGTAAGGGTTGTTATTCCATTCTTTATTATTCTATTGGAACATCATGTTTGTGCGGTTTACGCATGACCTAGTTTCATTCATTATTATTCTGTTGGAATAGCTTGTTTATGCGAATTACGCATGACCTGGTTCCATTTTTTATTATTCTGTTGGATTATCCTGTCGGTGCGGGTTACGCATGACCTGGTTCCATTCTTTATTATTCTGCTGGAATAACATGTTTATGCGAATTACGCACGCCTGGTGAATTCTTTTGTTATTACATTCTTTATTATTCTGTTGGAATAATCTTTCTACGTGGATTACCGCATGGCGGCAAAAATCCATTTGCGGTTTTATATATTCTATTATACTCAGTTGGCTAAAGTTTTGGCTTCTATACTCCATGAAATTAGTGGAATATCATTGATATTTGTGCTTCATCCAGTATCTTTTCATGGAAATATCCTTCTGAGCGTTCTTGAATTTTACTCCAAAAAGCAGTATCATGTTGACAATTTGGACGTTATTGAGTTCAGGATAAATTAACATATAAATCTTTAAAATTTATTCTTGAACTTGTTTTATTGAATTGTCATCATCCTCATGTTTATAATATGTTGAAAGTCATATGTGGCCTGTAGTGCATAGATGGACTTGGTATGATTATGACCAGGGATTATTCGGTATAATCATGACCGTATTGTTACAAATGATGTGGTAAAAATCCTCATTGGCCGTAGTGCATTGATGAACAGTTGTTGGCATGATCATGACCATTGATGAATACACGAATATCCTTGGCCCGTAGTGAATGGATAATTTGTGGTCATGATACTAATGAATATCTTTGGCCCGTAGTGCATGGATAATTTGTGGTCGTGATACTAATGAATATCATTGGCCGTAGTGTAGGGATGATGTGGATTATTTATTAAGTTGAGTCTCAGCGATAAAAGTAATGAAAAACCTTTTAAATCATAGAAGATAGTAGATTTTATTCTCTACTTAACTCTTCTAATGGATTGCTTGTTCCGCTGCAGTTAAACTTGATGTTTGTTATATTTTATCAGTTTAACACTGTTGAAGGCTAATGATAATTTATTCTGCATTATCTTAGTCATAATATTTCTTACTGGGCTAGTTAAGCTCACCATTTTGCTTTCATTGTTCTCTTCAGGAAATGAGAACGTAGCAGGGACTAGTCGGGGAACGGAGTGACGATCCAGATGATAGCATTAGTAGTCCTTACTATTCTATGAAATAGTGTGATAATAAATGTATTGAGGACTTATTTTGAGTTTCAATACTGTCTAGAAGACAATATTTGTATTAAAACTCACAGCTCGTGTTGTATATTTAAGGTTCTGTTTGTATTCTGTACTATGTATTTGGCGAATCAAAATATGTGATGTGTACCTATTTTGGGGGCGTCACATTTGGGCTCAAGAACATGAAGAACACCTATAACGAAAGTTCTGTCGCTATAGGCACCCCTTTAGTGACATTTAATTTCAGAAATTGATTATTTTATTTAAAAATTTGATAAAATAGCTTTTAATTATGAAAAATACAAAATAAATTCCTAAAAATTATTTTAAATTCTAAAAATGAGTTTTTAATTATTTTGAATATATTTCATAAATATTTAATATTTTTTGGAATATTAATGGTATTTAATTAAAATATTAAATAAATTATTTAAAATGGTTTTAATACTTGAAAAATCATTTAAAATTATATTATGGTATAAGAAAATATTTTAAGTTATTTTTAATGACTTTTGATATTTTGTGATGAATTTTATTAATTAATTAATATTAATTGTAGTTAATTTATTTAATAAATATATTAATTAAATTATGGGAAAATAGAATTAATGATATAAAAATTATTTAAAAATGATTTAAGTGTTATAAAAATATTTGAAGTTATAAAATATAACTTTTGATATTTTGTAATGAAAAACTTTAATATTTAATATTAATGGCAATTATCAGATAATGGATTTAACTATTTAAAAATCATATAAATATGATTTTAAGGTATTAAAAATACTTCCATATATTATAAATATATTATGTTATGATTTTCATTAATATTTAATATTAAATAAATATTAATGGTAAAAGAATTATGTGGTATTTAAATTATATAAATATGATATTAATGATTGAAAAATCTTGATAAATGGTAATAATTATCTGAAAATTATTATGAGCTTATGAAAAATATTTTGCCTGGTTGATTAATTATCAAAGAAATTTGTGAACCAGTTTAGACCGAGTCTAAGTAATATTAGACTCGATAATTCTCCGACTAGCCCGTCAGGATGTCAAAATTGTACCGAACTCGACTCAGACTGTAAAAGTTTGACTTGAGGTTAGGTTTTATGTGTTTTATAGACTGATGGGACTATGTGATAATGTGTTTAGGTTATTTTAAATATTGTGATAATATTATTCTAACTTGAAAATAAATATTATTAATATTAGGTCTTCAGACAAAGCTTATTAAATTGCATAAAGGTAATCAACGGTTCAAACAAGTTTTCCTTAACTCAACTTTGAGTTGTTTATTCAAATATGCTTGTGGATAATCATTAAATATTACCATGTCTATGAATTGTTGAATCTTACTCAGTGCATATTGCATGTATTCATCATGTATGAAAGATTGATCACCTTCATTACTATTCGGTCCAGATATAATTGATATGTCCATGTTCAATGTTCGTTCAGCTATGAAAATTTGATCATGCTAGTTCACAATTATATTGTTGAATGTTAACCAGCTATTATTCAAAATATTTCCATCATGATATATCCTTAATTTATTGAACTTAAACTTGTTGGGCAAACTTGTTGCTCACTCTTGTTATATCATGATTAACATTATAGATTAAGGCGAATACGTCGGATACAAGATAAAGTCAAAGATAGTTCCAGCTTTAGTTTACATGTGCAGCTAAATTGTAACAGTATTGTATGTTAATAACATTGTGTGTTTGATAGGATATTAATTAAGGTATTATGTGAAGGTTCTCGACCTTGGGGAATAGTGTGTAAAGTTTATTGTATAAACAATTTATGTTTATATCTTCCGTAATAGTATAGAATTGTTTGTACCGGATCTGCGGTGATAGTAAGATATGGATTTATTACAAAAACACTCCAACTATGAAATCATGTGCATGACCAGCCACTCTGAGCTATTTTCCTTTGATATTTGATGAATGAAAATTGTAGCTCGGGAAGATACAACTCCAACGAGATCGACTGGACCCAAATCGGAGTTGTAGATTTCATTTTATTCAAGTTTTATTGAGGGACCCCAAATATGAAAAAATCAGAAAATAATAGAAAACCTAATGTCGGTTCAACTGTTCCCAAACCGTCCAGATTTTTTGGCGACCGGATTGACCATTTTTCGGCCGGTTCCGGTGATGGTTTTTGGACCCAAATTTTTCTAAAATTATTAAAAATATTAAGATATTTAATTCACAATTTTTCAGAACAATTATGTAATTATTAAGTAATTAGTGGTTTAAACTCATTTAAAATCATTTAAAACTTACTAATTTTTAATTTTTAGTGCCATTAAATGATTATTAAACTAATTACATGTAATTTGAATGTAATAAACTATTTAATTATTATCTAAATGGTATAAAGTAACTACTGCTTATTTAATTAAGTTTAAACAATAAATAGAGTTAAACTATTGATTAATTAAAATTAAATAATGATTAAAGAAGGTTTATGTAAGAATAATGTAATTACTTACTTTCATTGTATTGGGTCTCCAACTTTTAGATTTATTTTAATTATAACAATAATTAGTAAATAATTTAATTAAAAGGGTAGAATCCTCTCCATAGAAATTTTTTATTATAATTGTTTTAATTATCTTATTAATTTAACCAAAAATATTTTCTAAAATCTTATTTAATTGATTTTCTTGATCTTGATGTGTTAAAGAATCCTCTCCATAGGATTTTTTTATTATAATTGTTTTAATTATCTTATTACTTTAACCAAAAATATTTTCTAAAATCTTATTTAATTAATTTTCTTGATCTTGATGTCTTAAAGTATTAAATCAAATGGGTCACTTATATTGGACAATGCTTCCTAATGTGTTGGAAATGAATTGGGTCATGCATTGTGGGACAAAAATCATATATTGATTATCTAATGTTTGTTTGACCGAATTTGAAAAGAAGATGGAGTTTTTGATTAAATTTTTTTTGGCATATGGGCATTTTCTATTTATTCTCAAATTAATTTTATTATTTAAAGATTTCAAACATTATTTGAAGTTATTTTAAAATTGGGCAAAATTAGTTTACTTATATATATATATATATATATATATATATATATATATATATATATATATATATATATATATATGGTCCGGATCAGGTAAGGACTCCCTTACAATACTAAAATGTGAACTTTTTTTGTTTTTGCTTTTTTTTTAAAACAACTAAAAAAAAGTTTAATATTTTATGAAACTGGAATTTTTTTCATAATACAGTGTTTTGAGTGTGATTTGGATACATATAACAAAACAGGTCTGTACATTCTATGCTAACATACACACACACACACACACATATATATATATATATATATATATTAAAGTAACATATATGATATAATGATTGCATGCATTCTTTTTGAAATCATATGTGCAGGCAACATTATATAAATTAAACTTATATATGCATGTTGTGACGCCCCCAAAATAGGTATACATCACACATTCTGAGTCGCCAAATATATGGTACAAAAACAAATACAACCTCAGTAATACAATTATCGTGCAAAATACGACAATACATATACTGTGAGTTTGAATACAAATATTGTCTAATAGACTGTATACAAATTCAAAAGGAGTCCTCATTAAAATTATTGATACTATTTTATAAAATAGTGAGGACTACTAAAACAACTATCCTGAACCATCACTCCAAATCTCAGCTAGTTCCTGCTATGTTCTCACCTCCTAAGAAGAAAAATGGAACAAAAAGGAAAAGGGTGAGCTCAACAGGCCCAGTAAAGAATATTATGACTAAGATAATATACAAAAAATTATCATTAGTCTTCAACAGGGAAAAATCTGATAGAATATAATAGACAACAAGTTTTAGACCAACAATTGCAGCGGAAACAACAATCCATTAGAAGAGTCAAGTAGAGAATGAATTCTACTATCTTCTAAGATTTAGAAGTCCATCATCAATATTTTATCCATGTAACATCAATCAATATAAATCTTGAATCAAATATTCATCTCTACACTACAGGCCAAAGATATTCATTTCTATCACCAGTTGGTCATGCTCATCTCAACACCTGTTTACCTTTGTACGACGGGCCAAATATATTCATTAGGTAATCATTCATCTTTGCACTACAGGCCAAAGATATTCAGTAATATCATCATTTAGGACAGAGGGTGATGAAAAATATTTTAAAGAAAACGAATCCAGTGAGACAAAAGTACAAATATTAGGGATTCGTATTACATTGTATTCAAGTTCAATGATACTCCATAATAATCAATTGTGAAGCAGAATTCAAAAATAAAGATAAAAACATGGATACAATCAAAGATAGTAACCATAATAGACATCTTGGACAAAAAGGAGAAAATTTTATTTTTCGGTGAATAGTGTTGTATTCGTGAATAGTGTCGTATTCGTGAATAGTGTCGTATACGTGAATAGTGACGTATACGTGAATAGTAACCCCGACAAAAAAAGGTAGAAATTCCACAATAAAATTCATATCAATATTTCGGTATAATTATATTGAAAGAATAACATCATTATGAAAAAAATAACATTCCTTACCTTAAAAGAACAGTACTTCCAACTGAAATATCAAGTATAAGGCTGAAGGAAACTTACACTGATGAATAGCAACTCACAAAGTATCTAAATACTCACAAAATACGCTTGATAATATAAAGAGAGAAAGAGAGAAAACTTGTTTCTGATGTGATTTTCAATTCTAACTAAGCACCCTATTTATAGGAAAAATGTTTAGAACGCTATAGCAGACTAACCTGCTACTTGATGGCTTTACCTGCGGCTATTCAAGCCCACAACTTTTGAAAATAAATTCCAGCACATTTCATTTCTCACCAACCAAAAGTGGGGCCCACCATATTTTTAATAAAAATATTTATTTCTGAAACTTCAATAATTCATAATAAATAGCCCTTTTATCAGAAAAAATCAAATCTCATATCTATTCCATAGGAAATTAAATTCTCTACAAATTTGTAAGTCTAAGTTTTTCCAAATTCCAAACGAAAAATGACTGAAATCCACATACGAACGATTTTCAAAACCTCCATTCCGAAAAAAATACTGATAAAACACCTCAGCGTTATATTCCTTCATTTATAACCACAATAAATATATCCATCATTTATATCCACATAAAATAAATATTTCCTCATCATATAAATCAATAATTATTTATTCCCAAATAATATTACAGAATCACAATTATGACAATTAGGTCGTTCTCACAAAAGAGGGGGCTTTCCGATAAAGATTTCTACTTATTGGTGCGCAATTAGGTGATCAAACCCTTTTCCTAGACAGAACTTCCTTAGACATTGCCAATAATGATATCTTACAATATTATTCAAATAATATGAATTATTGATCTGATAATAGAGATACTGTGCAGTGACAATTATTGAAACAACAATAATATAAAATATCAACGTAGCAATTATTGAATCAATAAAATAAATTATTGAACAGTAGTTATTATAACAATTATTGAGTAGTGTCTTCTTATGTAAGAATCAATAATTTCAAAAATATTATGCAATATCGTGTGCTACTGTGCAACCACGCGTATTACTGTATTTTAACCACCAAGTATTCCAACAGTGTTAACGGTAACAATTACGCCGTTATTTATAAAAACTCAAACTTGTCATTTTCTTCATCCGACAGTTATCCGTTATGGGGCCCAAAAATGGCTGCACTGTCGTACGAATGTTCCTCGACAGAAAGAATATTCCATGACCAAACGAATATTCCCCCGACAACAATGAATATTTTATAACCACTTGTTTATTTTATAAAATTTTCATATTTCACACATAACCAAAGCATTATATCAGATTAACACCTTATTATTCACAATAATAAATAGAGGAAATTTGATTTTATTCATCAAAAAGTTGGGGTCTTACAACTTCCACTCCTTATGAAATTTCGTCCTCAAAATTGACGTACGTACCTAGTGTTTCGAAAAGGTGAGGATACCTCGCTTTCATTTCTGATTCCAACTCTCAGGTCATTTCTTCAATAGCATGATTTCTCCACAAAACCTTAACTTGTGGTATAACCTTCGTGCGTAGGACATGCTCTTTCATATCCAAGATCATAACAGGTACTTCCTCGTACGTTAAATCTTTGGCTATCTCGTCCGGTTCTAACTCAATAATGTGGTTCGGGTCTTTCACATATTTACGAAGCATAGATATGTGAAAAACATTATAAACACGAGACATGCTTGAAGGTAATGCGAGTATATAGGCCACATTTCCTATTCGGTCAAGAATCTCAAATAGACCAACAAATCTTGGATTGAGCTTTCTCCTCTTGCCAAATCTTGTAACTCCCTTCCATAGAGCAATAAGTAACAATACATGATCCCCAATATTAAATTTCATGTCCTTTCGATGAAGATCTGCATAACTCTTTTGTCGATCATGTGCCGTTTGTATATGTTGTCGAATCGTTTGGATCTTTTTTGTAGTTATGCGTACCAATTCCGGTCCCAACAATGTTGCTTCTCCCACCTCATCCCAGAATACTGGAGAGCGACACTTTCGTCCATAAAATGCTTCAAATGGAGCCACACCTATACTTTCCTGATAATTGTTATTGTAGGAGAATTCCACCAATGGTAAGTACTTATCCTGTAACATTCCAGAATTTTAAAATGTAATATTATATATTTATTAATTTATATAAATATTTAATGGATATGTTTGTTATTGAATAAATAATTATTCAATTTGAGTTGATGTGATTTAGTTAATTATTTGTTGAATAAATAATTAAATATTAAATATTTATTTGCAATATTAAATATTTATTGAATTATATGGCAATTTGAGTTGATGTGGTTTAGTTAATTATTTGTTGAATAAATAATTAAGGAGCTAAGTAAATTAATTGTTATGAGATTATATACCAATGTAATTTAATAAGTAAGCTTGAGAGCTTATAGTGATTTAAATAAATTATAATATTTTAAATGGGAAATTGTAATTTAAAATATTACTTGGTTAAATAAAATTATAATTATAAAGAAATTATAGTTTTGTGATAATGATTTATGTATTAAAGTAATTTAATAGATTAATATTTGAATTGATTAAATTGATTATTTAATTAAATAGAAGTGTTACAAATAATCTTGCTATAAAGGAGTTATTAAAATAAATTAAAGGACTTTAATTTAGTTTTGGCCAAACAAGTCTTAATGCATATTAAGTATTTAATCTAATAGTATTTTATCAAACAAGGTATAAGGATTAATCCATTTGTTTTAATTCAGTTTACCAAACAAGGCGTAAGGATTAAAGGGTTATTTTATTAGCTTAGCCAAACAAGCCTTCTGGCTTTTGATTTTCAAACAAAATATAACTGATATAATTATATCTATATTTATATTATATCATTAATAGATATTATATCATATACGTTATATTTTTATTACGCAGTTAGAGTTAGGAAGAGAAGAAGGCTCAGTTGAAGAAAAAGAAGAAGAAGAAAAATACAGAGAGAAAAGTTGAGAGAACTTAGAGAAAATTGAGAAAAGAATTGGAGAAAAGAAGATTGTAATCATAACCATTTTCTTTTAAACTCTAGAGTATCTTCTTCTTAATCAAAGGTAGGATATTAATCCTTGTATTTTATTTTTAAAGTTTAGTTTTCTTCTCCAAAGAGTTCTCTGTAAATAATTATGGATGATGAATTCTTATGTATATACCTTTAGATGATGATTGTTGTTGTAAAACTGTTTTGTTGAGATTATGTATGATTATAATCAATTACTTTATGTATGTATGTAAATTGTGAATAAATATATCACAGTGAGTTCATATGAATATATATATATATATATATATATATATATGAATATGTCTTAGTTTAAAGTAGAAATTAAGGTTTTATTTGTTGTTAAATTGATAAATTGATTGTTAGAATTGATAGAGTATGTAAAATCATAATCATGATGTTTTGAATTTATTGTTTTGGTTGAAAAACAAAATCACAGTGTTGATTTTCATTGAAAGTATAAAAAATGGAGTTTTGCCAAGAATATTTAAATTGGGTGTTGTATATTTGATGTTTGTGTTATTTTATGAGTATAAACATGTTAGAAGTCTTCACAATATGTTTATATGAAGTCTATATGTAAATTACATGATAATCAGTCTATTAGATTCGAGCGTTTAGGCCAATTTGACTTTTTCTAGTACTGTTGGCTAAGCTGTCAGTTGAAACAGTTGTTTCGCGCCGCGCCGCGCCGCGGCCCCGCAGTACGTTCGTTGCACCGCAGCACCATCGCAATGCCGCAGCGCGGCTTCTTAGTATAATAACCGCGCTGCAGCGCCATCACCACGCCGCAGCGCGACCCACGGTGTAAACTGTGGCGCCGCAGCGCGAGTTAGAAGAATGGTCTGACAGTGTACTTTTTGTACACGAAATTTTAAGAAAACAATTTTTTGATGATAGTAGGACTGTAAAATTTAGATTTTAGTATTTCTATACTATGAATAATTATGTTATTAAGGATTAATTTGTGTTATAAGTTGATTATGTGATTAAATAATCAAACCTATGTGATGAATGTATTAGTTATGTGATAATGACTAACTATGTCACGAAGGCATATGTATATAGGATATTGTGATTCAAATTGATTCGGTTTAGTCTACGAGCAAGGCAAGTTTTCTAACTCAAAACTTCATTGTGCGAGTTTAATTTCAATTGGTACATTATTGTTTTTAAATTCAATTACAATTGTTGTAAGTTGCTACTTCTACACTTTCGTAGAGCTAGATTTCCTATGATTGAGTAAGTCATTGTATCTAGTTACTCATGACGATACAAGTTTTCTAATCCTTTGTCTTATTGAGCTAATTATTGTTTTCAATTCGATTATCTTATAATGATGTAAGTGGTCTAAACTTTGGTTTGATGTTGAACAAGTTATTCTTGTATTTCAATTATTGATCAACATGCATAACTAAATTTCCATGCATGTTTAGTATTCAATCCTAATTAACCTTGGCTTAGTATTGTTCAAGCAAGGTATGCTATATTTATTCAAATTGTATGCTATTAGATTATTCCTAATGCGTGACTTTAGTTACTATGATTGATTCAATTACTATTATTCTATAGTATAGTGTTATTGGTCTTATTCAACTACTCCTTAGTTGATGTTCGTTAAATTCCAAAATTTCTTGAAAGCTTATCCAAACCAAACTTACTTTGGTGCGGACTTGTATTCTAAATACTGAGATGCACAACTCTTTTAATAGAGGTTTACGCTTAGCGTTGAAATGGTTGTGCACAATACATTGTACGAAGGGTTGATCCCCCTAAATAAGGGGAGTCCTTATAGTCTTATGACTGTTAAAGTTAAATTTGAAAGATTACTTATAACTGTGGACATGATTCGTGGTCATTAAACCCTCGTTGAATGTTATAATTTTCAGAAAGTTAATAGAATATATTGTTCCGTTCTATTGAGCCTAGTATTGGTAATTGATGTAAAAGTTTAAAGATTTATTTATTGTTATTTCAAGTGGGCCTTGTTTGCTCACTCTTGCCTGTAAAATTTCTTACAACTAAAGTTGAAACTGGTGACGTACCTAGCACCAGTAAAGGAAAAGGAAAGATGAACAAGTACTGAAGACTTGTAATAGATTTGATAGTATTATTATTAGACTTTGGTTTAAAGATTGTAATGAAGTTTATTTAATTTCCACATTTGAAGGATTGTTGTTAAAGGTTAGACAACCTGGGGAGATTTTTATTTGAGTTTAATCTTGTATGGCCAGGTTTTTATTATTCAATTTTATTAGAATTGGGTAGTTATAAATAAATATTTTGATTAAGTGAGCACCAAATCTTAAGGAAATGAAGTACCAGGATTTGGGGGTGTCACATATCCCGACTCCCTTTGAAATCTAGGACATAGAGTCTTAATGGATCTTCAAGAGTTTGAATAGTCCTCTCTGATTGCCCGTCCGCGTTTGAGGATGGTATGCCGAACTGAATCGTAAATCCGTGCCCATAGCTTTCTGCAAGCTAACCCTAATCGTGAAGTGAATCTTGGGTCACGATCTGAAACTATGGATATTGGCATGCCATTCAATCTCACAATCTCATTTACGTACATAATAGCAAGACGTTCAAGGGAATAAGTCTGCCGTATAGGCAAGAAATGAGCAGACATGGTTAATCTATCAACAATGACCCAAATCGCATCTATGCCTTGAGAAACCTTGGGAAGACTCGTAATGAAATCCATAGTAATGTGTTCCCACTTCCATTTCGGAATCTCAAGTGGTTGCAATGGACCCTTTGGCACTTGATGCTCTGCCTTTACACGTTGACAAGTTAAACACCTCGAGATAAACTTTGCGATCTCTCTCTTCATATTGCTCCACCAAAATGTATGTTGAAGATCATGATACATTTTGATACTTCCAGGATGGATTACAAATGTTGTGTTGTGTGCCTCTATCATGATTCTATGCTTCAAGTCAGAATCATTAGGAACACAAAGTTTGGAGTTGACTCGAAGTATTCCTTCTTCATCGATTCTTTCTTCTGGAATAACACCTTCTTGCACTTTCTTCTTCATACGCATCAGCTCCATATCCGTAGCTTGAACAGCTTTAACTTTATCGATTAAATTTGGTTCTACTCGTATGCTTAATATCATCACGTGGGTACTTGGAGCCTTAACCTCTATCTCCATCCTTTTCAAGTCATACAAAATGGGCCTTTGTGTTAACA
This sequence comes from Panax japonicus, assembly GCA_020205505.1. Classification (NCBI taxonomy): domain Eukaryota; kingdom Viridiplantae; phylum Streptophyta; class Magnoliopsida; order Apiales; family Araliaceae; genus Panax; species Panax japonicus. Next base: position 18,631,883 of record CM035104.1, read on the forward strand.
ACATTGCACTCGTACCCGCATATGATCTTCTACTCAATGCGTTAACTACCACGTTTGTTTTTCCAGGATGGTATTTGATGGTATGGTCGTAATCTTTCAACAACTAGAGCCAACGTCGTTGCCGCATGTTGAGTTCCTTTTGGGTAAAGAAATATTTGAGGCTTATATGATCTGTATAGATCTCAACGCGAAAACGACTGTTGCCAACTCCAAATCATAAGTAGGATAATTCCTCTCATATTCTTTGAGTTATTGCGAGGCATGGGCTATGACTTTCCCATGTTGCATGAGAACACATAAAAACCCTTTGCCTGAAGCATCTCTATAAATAACAAATCCATCCGAACCAGATGGTATTGTCAGAACAGGTGCTGAAATGAATCTTCTCTTGAGTTCTTGAAAACTCTTCTCACAATTCTCGCTCCAACCGAATTTTGTATCTTTATGAGTTAGCTGAGTTAACGGAGTAGCGATTCGAGAAAATCCTTCCACGAATCTCTGATAGTAACCAGCTAAGCCCAGAAAGTTACGTACTTCGATCATCGACTTCGGTTGCTCCCAACTTTGTATTGCTTCAATCTTTGTCGGGTCAACAGATACTCCATGTTTTAACACTACGTGCCCAAGGAATGGTACTTCCTCAAGCCAGAACTCAGATTTCTTCAGCTTGGCATATAGCTTGTTGTCACAAAGCCTTTGAAGTACCAGCTTCAAATGGTGCTCATGATCTTCATGACTTTTGGAATAGATGAGTATGTCATCAATAAAGACAACAACGAACTGATCCAAATATTCCTTGAACACACGATTCATCATATCCATGAAAGAAGCAGGAGCATTATTCAATCCAAAAGACATGACTAAGAATTCATAATGCCCGTACCGAGTTCTGAAGGCAGTCTTCGGAATATTCTCAGTGTTAATCTTCAGCTGATGATATCCAGAACGAAGATTGATCTTTGAAAAGAATTGTGCTCCATGCAACTGGTCGAACAAGTCATCTATGCGAGGTAGCGGGTACCTATTCTTTATGGTGACATGGTTCAACTCCCGGTAGTCAATACAAAGTCGCATACTCCCTCAATGATTGTTATAATTTTCAGAAAGTTAATAGAATATATTGTTCAGTTCTATTGAGCCTAGTATTGGCAATTGATGTAAAAGTTTAAAATTTTATTTATTGTTATTTCAAGTGGGCCTTGTTTGCTCACTCTTGCTTGTAAAATTTCTTACAGCTAAAGTTGAAACTGGTGACGTACCTAGCACCAGTAAAGGAAAAGGAAAGATGAACAAGTACTGAAGACTTGTAATAGATTTGATAGTATTATTATTAGACCTTGGTTTAAAGATTGTAATGAAGTTTATTTAATTTCCACATTTGAAGGATTGTTGTTAAAGGTTAGACAACCTGGGGAGATTTTTATTTGAGTTTAATCTTGTATGGGCAGGTTTTTATTATTCAATTTTATTAGAATTGGGTAGTTATAAATAAATGTTTTGATTAAGTGAGCACCAAATCTTGAGGAAAAGAAGTACCAGGATTTGGAGGTGTCACATATCCCGACTCCCTTTGAAATCTAGGACATAGAGTCTTAATGGATCTTCAAGAGTTTGAATAGTCCTCTCTGATTTCCCGTCCGTTTGAGGATTTTATGCCGAACTGAATCGTAAATCCGTGCCCATAGCTTTCTGCAAGCTAACCCTAATCGTGAAGTGAATCTTGGGTCACGATCTGAAACTATGGATATTGGCATGCCATGCAATCTCACAATCTCATTTACGTACATACTAGCAAGACGTTCAAGGGAATAAGTCTCCCATATATGCAAGAAATGAGCAGACATGGTTAATCTATCAACAATGACCCAAATCGCATCTATACCTTGAGAAACCTTGGGAAGACTCGTAATGAAATCCATAGTAATGTGTTCCCACTTCCATTTCGGAATCTCAAGTGGTTGCAATGGACCCTTTGGCACTTGATGCTCTACCTTTACACGTTGACAAGTTAAACACCTCGAGATAAACTTTGCGATCTCTCTCTTCATATTGCTCCACCAAAATGTATGTTGAAGATCATGATACATTTTGATACTTCCAGGATGGATTACAAATGTTGTGTTGTGTGCCTCTATCATGATTCTATGCTTCAAGTCAGAATCGTTAGGAACACAAAGTTTGGAGTTGACTCGAAGTATTCCTTCTTCATCGATTCTTGCTTCTGGAATAACACCTTCTTGCACTTTCTTCTTCATACGCATCAGCTCCATATCCGTAGCTTGAATAGCTTTAACTTTATCGATTAAATTTGGTTCTACTCGTATGATTAATATCATCACGTGGGTACTTGGAGCCTTAACCTCTATCTCCATCCTTTTCAAGTCATACAAAATGGGCCTTTGTGTTAACAACATTGCACTCGTACCCGCATATGATCTTCTACTCAATGCGTTAACTACCAAGTTTGCTTTTCCATGATGGCATTTGATGGTATGGTCGTAATCTTTCAACAACTAGAGCCAACGTCATTGCCGCATGTTAGGTTCCTTTTGGGTGAAGAAATATTTAAGGCTTATATGATCTGTATAGATCTCAACGCGAAAACGACTGTTGCCAACTCCAAATCATGAGTAGAATAATTCCTCTCATATTCTTTGAGTTATTGCGAGGCATGGGCTATGACTTTCCCATGTTGCATGAGAACACATAAAAACCCTTTGCCTGAAGCATCTCTATAAATAACAAATCCATCCGAACCAGATGGTATTGTCAGAACAGGTGTTGAAATGAGTCTTCTCTTGAGTTCTTGAAAACTCTTCTCACAATTCTCGCTCCAACCGAATTTTGTATCTTTATGAGTTAGCTTAGTTAACGGAGTAGCGATTCGAGAAAATCCTTCCACGAATCTCCGATAGTAACCAGCTAAGCCGAGAAAACTACGTACTTCGGTCATCGACTTTGGTTGCTCCCAACTTTATATTGCTTCAATCTTTATCGGGTCAACAGATACTCCATGTTTTAACACTACGTGCCCAAGGAATGGTACTTCCTCAAGCCAGAACTCGGATTTCTTCAGCTTGGCATATAGCTTGTTGTCACAAAGCCTTTGAAGTACCAGCTTCAAATGGTGCTCATGATCTTCACGGCTTTTGGAATAGATGAGTATGTCATCAATAAAGACAACAACGAATTGATCCAAATATTCTTTGAACACATGATTCATCATATCCATGAAAGCAGCAAGAGCATTAGTCAATCCAAAAGACATGACTAAGAATTCATAATGCCCGTACCGAGTTCTGAAGGCAGTCTTCGGAATATTCTCAGTGTTAATCTTCAGCTGATGATATCCAGAACGAAGATTGATCTTTGAAAAGAATTGTGCTCCTTGCAATTGGTCGAAGAAGTCATCTATGCGAGGTAGCGGGTACCTATTATTTATGGTGACATGGTTCAACTCCCGGTAGTCAATACAAAGTCGCATACTCCCTCAGTGAATGTTATAATTTTCAGAAAGTTAATAGAATATATTGTTCATTTCTATTGAGCCTAGTATTGGCAATTGATGTAAAAGTTTAAAAATTTATTTATTGTTATTTCAAGTGGGCGTTGTTTGATCACTCTTGCCTGTAAAATTTCTTACAGCTAAAGTTGAAACTGGTGACGTACCTAGCACCAGTAAAGGAAAAGGAAAGATGAAAAAGTACTGAAGACTTGTAATAGATTTGATAGCATTATTATTAGACTGTGGTTTAAAGATTGTAATGAAGTTTATTTAATTCCACATTTAAAGGATTGTTGTTAAAGGTTAGACAATCTGGGGAGATTTTTATTTGAGTTTAATCCTGTATGGGCAGGTTTTTATTATTCAATTTTATTAGAATTGGGTAGTTATAAATAAATGTTTTGATTAAGTGAGCACCAAATCTTGAGGAAATGAAGTACCAGGATTTGGGGGTGTCACATATCTCGACTCCCTTTGAAATCTAGGACATAGAGTTTTAATAGATCTTCAAGAGTTTGAATAGTCCTCTCTGATTGCCAGTCCGTTTGAGGATGGTATGCCGAACTGAATCGTAAATCCGTGCCCATAGCTTTCTACAAGCTAACCCTAATCGTGAAGTGAATCTTGGGTCACGATCTGAAACTATCGATATTGGCATGTCATGCAATCTCACAATCTCATTTAAGTACATACTAACAAGACGTTCAAGGGAATAAGTCTCCCATATAGGCAAGAAATGAGCAAACATGGTTAATCTATCAACAATGACCCAAATCGTATCTATGCCTTGAGAAACCTTGGGAAGACTCGTAATGAAATCCATAGTAATGTGTTCCCACTTCCACTTCGAAATCTCAAGTGGTTGCAATGTACCCTTTGGCACTTGATGCTCTGCCATTACACTTTGACAAGTTAAACACCTCGAGATAAACTTTGCGATCTCTCTCTTCATATTGCTCCACCAAAATGTATGTTGAAGATCATGATACATTTTGATACTTCCAGGATGGATTACAAATGTTGTGTTGTATGCCTCCATCATGATTCTATGCTTCAAGTCAGAATCATTAGGAACACAAAGTTTGGAGTTGACTCGAAGTATTCCTTCTTCATCGATTCTTTCTTCTGGAATAACACCTTCTTGCACTTTCTTCTTCATACGCATCAGCTCCATATCCGTAGCTTGAACAGCTTTAACTTTATCGATTAAATTCGGTTCTACTCGTATGCTTAATATCATCACGTGGGTACTTGGAGCCTTAACCTCTATCTCCATCTTTTTTAAGTCATACAAAATGGGCCTTTGTGTTAACAACATTGCACTCGTACCCGCATATGATCTTCTACTCAATGCGTTAACTACCACGTTTGCTTTTCCAGGATGGTATTTGATGGTATGGTCGTAATCTTTCAACAACTAGAGCCAACGTCATTGCCGCATGTTGAGTTCCTTTTGGGTAAAGAAATATTTGTGGCTTATATGATCTGTATAGATCTCAACGCGAAAACGACTGTTGCCAACTCCAAATCATGAGTAGGATAATTCCTCTCATATTCTTTGAGTTATTGCGAGGCATGGGCTATGACTTTCCCATGTTGCATGAGAACACATAAAAACCCTTTGCCTGAAGCATCTCTATAAATAACAAATCCATCCGAACCAAATGGTATTGTCAGAACAGGTGCTGAAATGAGTCTTCTCTTGAGTTCTTGAAAACTCTTCTCACAATTCTCGCTCCAACCGAATTTTGTATCTTTATGAGTTAGCTGAGTTAACGGAGTAGCGATTCGAGAAAATCATTCTACGAATCTCCGATAGTAACCAGCTAAGTCCAGAAAGTTACCTATTTCGGTCATCGACTTCGGTTGCTCCCAACTTTGTATTGCTTCAATCTTTGTCGGGTCAACAGTAAAGGAAAAGGAAAGATGAACAAGTACTGAAGACTTGTAATAGATTTGATAGTATTATTATTAGACTTTGGTTTAAAGATTGTAATGAAGTTTATTTAATTTCCACATTTGAAGGATTGTTGTTAATTGTTAGACAACCTGGGGAGATTTTTATTTGAGTTTAATCCTGTATGGGCAGGTTTTTATTATTCAATTTTATTAGAATTGGGTAGTTATAAATGAATGTTTTGATTAAGTGAGCACCAAATCTTGAGGAAATGAAGTACCAGGATTTGGGGGTGTCACAGGTTGGTATCAAAGCTTTAGGTTATGAACCTTAGGTGGGGGGAAAAGCCTTAGGAAGTAACCTTTGAAAAGATAGTGGAGATTACTCTTGTCGAGTTTTATGAAAGAAGAAATAAAACACTTATGTGCTTATGTGTTTATAGTTTATGTACTCGTGAGTGTCGAGTAGTAATGATTAATAATTAAAACTTTAAAACTTTGTTGTCAGGATGACTAATGTCGGAGAATCCAATCAGGTTAGGGAGGAGGGACCTCAAATGCCTATAGAGGAGGACCTCGCGACATTCAGGTTGTTTGGGAACAACTACTGCCACGGGAGTCAGCCCCGTTGGACACAGTAGTTGAAGATGAGGATGATGATGTGGAGACAGATGAGGATGATGATGTGGAGACAGATGAGGATGGTCCTGTTGAGTTACCACAGGAGGATGAGGATGACGAGGACGAGGAGGAAAGGATTCCACTTAACTCGATAGCAGGCCGTATATACGATGAGGTGCATGACCGTAACATAGAACTTCAGGATACAGTTGAGGAGTTACAGGAGATAATAGCTGAACAACAGACTGTAATGACACAAAAAGACGGCGAGATCCAGGATCGTGAGGAACGGCTGACAAACACCAAGGAGAAACTAATACAAACTGAACGAGAGAAAGAACAATTGATCGAGATGGTTGCTGAACTGAAGACCAAGCTGAGAGAAGAAGCTGCTAAGAGTGCAAGAGCTGAAGATGCATACGAGGAAGCTTATCAACGAACTGGAAGAGCAGTAAGGAACTCACAGGTGAAAAGGATGAAGATGGAAGAGATGGATAAAGTATTTGACACCATAATTAATCGAGCTCAAGATCGGGTCATGGGATATCCGATTCAGTTTGAGACGCTGCCATCATTCGTGTTAGATCGCGGAACAATGTTTTGAGTCATAGAGGAAGAACGTGATAGGGCTAAGAAGTATCTTAATAGATCATCGTAGAAAATGTGCCTGTAAAGCACGTAATAAGTATTAAATAATGTGTAAATCCCTAGTGTTAAGTAACCACGGGATATGATAATAATGATGTTGTTCTGTAACTTTTGTAGTTTAGGAAAGGAATGTAAATAACAGTGATGCTATTAATTTTATGTTTTTCGAAGTAATGATGAATAAATAAAAGTTATTATTTTATTAAAAGTGTTATGCGTTATGTGGTTATTTATTTTATGGAGGCAAGTTAATTAGAAAATACTTAAAGAAGCTGAATTAGTCTAATAGATGTTTTGTTTTAACAGAAAATGCCTCCCAGACGTGAACCACCCCGACAGAGAAACAATGAGAGAACTACCAATAATGACAATGTTGACGGTAACCCCGTTCAACAACTAGTGACACTACTGACAGGAGCGTTGCAGAATCAACCACAAAACCATGGTACAACGTTAAGGATTTTAAGGCGGTTGGACCACCTGAATTTTGTGGGTCCATAAATCTAGTCGAAGCACAAACCTGGATTATGGAGATAGAAAAAGTGTTCGATGTCGCTAGGGTAGGGGATGACCAGAAGACTGCTTTCGCAACATTCATATTGAAAACAGAAGCTAGTTATTGGTGGCAGGCCAATAAAACTCGGGAAGGGCCAGGAGTGATGACCTGGGATAGGTTCAAGGAGTTGTTCTTCGAGACCTATTTTCCGGAGAGTTCGAAGAGTTAGCTAGAAGTACAGTTTCTAGAACTAAAGCAAGGAACAATGACGGTATCTGAATATGCCGCGAAGTTCAATGAATTGGCGAGGTTTGCGCCATATCAGGTCAGTACAGACGAGCGTAAGGCGAAGAGATTTGAACAGGGACTGAAGCCCTAGCTGTACAGTAGGGTTTCCCTGTTCCGATTGAAGACATTTGCAGCAGTGATGGAGAAAGCAGTACTCGCGAAAGGTGGAGGCGAGGCAGTGACAAAGTTTAACCAGGAACAGAAGAAGAGGAATGAGAATGAGACTAACAACAACAACAACAACAACAACAACAACAAAAATAACTTGAGGTGCTGGACACCAGCAGGGTAACCAGCAAAACAAAAAGTTTGAAGCATGTGCGACAAGCGAGAAATTCCATAAAGGTGCGTGCTTGATAGGGAAGCGAGTATGCTACAATTGTGGCCAGGAGGGTCACATCGCCCCAAATTGCACTGAACCGATGAAAAATGTATGCTTCACATGCGGATCCAAGGAACACTTTGCTCGTGAATGCCCTAAGAAAAGGGAAGGAGTGACAACCAGAAGCAATAGAGGTAACAATGGAAGTACATGGGCCATTGCAGGACCTGCAGTATCAAACAAACCTACAGCCAGAACCTTCAACATGACTGTGCAAGATGCTGTGCAATCAAAAGATGTAGTGTCAGGTATTATCCCAATCAATGATATAAATGCTTATGTATTATTCGATTCGGGTGCTACTTGTTCGTTTATATCTGATGAATTTGCTAAGAGGTAAGAATTGCCTAGAGAAGAACTGAATTTTCCTTTGAATATAGAAATTGCGAATAAGGAAGTAATCCAAGTTAGATTCGTATACAAGAACTTTAGGGTGAACATTAAGGAAAATATTTTGTTGGTAGATTTGATTCCGATTAGACTCGGGGAATTTGATGTAATTTTGGGAATGGATTGGCTGTTCAAATATGGAGCAGTAATCGATTGTCACAAGAAGTGTGTAAACCTTATAACTCCGTCAAAGGTTGTATTTTATGGTAGCAAGTCGCCTAGAAAAATAAAATGTCTGACGACTATGCAGACCAAGAAATTGTTGAGTCAAGGTTGTGTGGGCTATTTAGCTTACATAGTTGATACTCAGAAGAAGGGTGTGAAACTAGAAGAAATACCGGTAGTGAGAGAATTCGAAAACGTTTTTCCAGAAGATTTGCCAGGACTTCCGCCTGACAAAGAAATTGAGTTCGTGATCGACTTAGCGCCGAAAACAGCACCGATATCGAAGGCCCCGTACAGAATGGCTCCAGTAGAAATGATGGAACTGATGGTATAGTTGCAAAAGTTACTGGACAAGAAATATATTCAACCAAGCGTATCACCGTGCGAAGCGCCAATTTTATTCGTTAAGAAGAAGGACGGATCAATGCGTCTTTGCATTGATTACAGGGAGTTAAACAAGGTCACTATTAAGAATAGGTATCCGTTGCCGAGAATAGATGACTTGTTTGATCAGCTGAAGGGTGCTAAATATTTCTCGAAAATAGATTTGAGAAGTGGGTATAACCAATTGAAGGTAAGAAGGGAGGATATACCTAGAACGACATTCAGAACTCGGTACGGACATTACGAGTTTCTGGTGATGTCTTTCGGTTTAACAAATGCCCCTGCTGCGTTTATGGATTTGATGAGGAGGGTGTTTAAACCATTCTTAGACAAGTTTGTGGTGGTATTTATTGATGACATTCTGGTGTATTCCAAAACTCAAGAAGAACACGTGGAACATTTACGTTTGACATTGGAAACACTAAGGAAGGAAAAGTTGTACGCAAAATTCTCTAAGTGCTAATTTTGGCTCGATCATGTACAATTTTTGGGTCACGTGATTGACAAAGATGGGATTTCAGTGGATCCATCAAAAGTGGAAGCTGTAATCAATTAGGAACAACCAAGAACACCGTCAGAAGTGAGGAGTTTCTTGGGACTGGCTGGTTATTATAGAAGATTTATTCAAGATTTTTCTAAGATAGCTACTCCGCTAACAAATTTGACAAGGAAAGATGTAAAATTCATTTGGACGGAGAAATGTGAAGAGAGTTTCCAAGATTTAAAGAAGAAGTTAAGTATGGTACCTGTGTTGACATTACCAGATAATACAGGAAATTTTATGGTGTATAGTGATGCCTCACATAAAAGGTTGGGTTGTGTTCTTATGCAGAATGGCAAAGTTATTGCGTATGCATCAAGACAACTAAAGGATTATGAGAAAGGGTATTCGACTCATGATTTGGAATTGGCTGCAGTTGTATTTTCTCTGAAGATATGGAGACACTATCTTTATGGAGAGAAATGTGAGATCTATACAGGCCACAAAAGTCTGAAGTATATTTTCACTCAGAAGGATTTGAACATGCGTCAAAGAAGGTGGATGGAACTGATAAAAGATTACGATTGTGAGATCTTTTATCATCCGGGAAAAGCGAATGTGGTTGTAGATACTTTAAGCAGGAAAGGTCGAGAGAAGCTGATGCTGATAACAACTCGGGAGGAGATCATTTCAGCAATGACAAAACTGGAGTTAGAAATCAGATTTCCAATAGAATCTGACGAACAACTATTCCAGATAGAAGCTGGTCCAACTTTAGTGAACAAAGTGAAGAATGCTCAACTACAAGATGAAGAGTGTGGGAAAATCAAAGAGAATCTGGTTGAAGGCGGTGATATAAAATACAAGGTCGATACCGAAGGATTACTACGGTTCGAGGGAAGGATTTGGGTTCCAGCAGTGCTAGAACTGAAAGAAGAAATTTTGACCGAATCTCACAGCTCAAAATATTCAATTCATCCAGGAAGCACGAAAATGTATCAAGATTTGCGCTGACATTTTTGGTGGCCAAACATGAAAAGGGATGTTGCTGAATGCGTAGCAAAATGCTTGACATGTCAGAGAGTAAAAGTCGAACATCAAAGACCCAGCAGATTACTCCAACCGTTAAAAATATCAGAATGGAAATGGGAACACATCACGATGGATTTTGTGGTGGGTCTTCCAACTACTCAGAAAGGATGCGACGCGATTTGGCTGATAGTGGACAGACTGACGAAATCAGCACACTTTCTACCAATAAAGATTAGATTCAATCTTGATCAGTTGGCAAGATTGTACATTAAAGAGATCGTTTCGAGGCATGGAGTGCCAGTATCAATTGTGTCCGATAGAGATCTGCGATTCACATCAAATTTCTAGAAGAGACTACAAGAATGCATGGGGACACAGTTGCGAATGAGTACGGCTTATCATCCACAAACAGATGGCCAAAGCGAACGAACAATTTAGACATTGGAAGATATGCTGAGAGCATGTGTTATGGACTTTAAAGGAAGCTGGGAAGAACAATTACCGTTGGTGGAATTTTCTTACAACAACAGTTATCACGTGAGCATCGGCATGCCAGCTTACGAGTCATTGTACGGCAGAAAGTGTAGAACTCCACTGTGCTGGGATGAAGTCGGTGAACGCCAACTGTTAGGACCAGAACTAGTACAACAAACTACTGACGTTGTTAAACTCATCAGAATAAGATTAGTAGCAGCCCAAGACAGACAGAAAAAGTATGCTGATCAACACAGACAAGATCGTGCATTCGACGTAGGAACTTTTGTATTCCTAAAAGTTTCTCCTTGGAAGGGGAAAATTCGTTTTGGTAAAAAGGGAAAGAAAAGCCCGAGGTTTATTGGACCCTTTGAAGTGCTGTGAAGAGTGGGAGAAGTGGCTTACGAGGTAACTCTACCTCCAGAGTTGGAAAATATTTATAATGTTTTTCACAGTTCGGTGTTACGACCATGTAAACCCGACTACAAACATGTGATCGAGTACAAACCGTTGCAGTTCGAGAAAGATTTGTCTTATGAAGAGGTTCCTATCCAGATAGTCAATAGGAAAGAACAAGTGCTCAGGAATAAAGTGATACCTTCTGTGAAAGTGATATGGAGGAACCACAACGCTGAAGAAGCTACGTGGGAACACGAAGAGAAAATGTTGAAAGAGTACCCTGAGTTATTTGTTTAAAATGTGTCTTCGATTCTGGGGACAGAATCTTTGTAAGTAGGGAAAAATGTAACGAATGATTTGTTTGAGTTGTGATTCTGAGGACAGAATCCTTGTAAGGAGGGAATGATGTAACATTCTAGAATTTTAAAGTGTAATATTAAATATTTATTTATTTATATAAATATTTAATGGATATGTTTATTATTGAATAAATAATTGTTCAATTTGAGTTGATGTGATTTAGTAAATTATTTGTTGAATAAATAATTAAATATTAAATATTAAATATTTATTTGTAATATTAAATATTTATTGAATTATATGGCAATTTGAGTTGATGTGGTTTAGTTAATTATTTGTTGAATAAATAATTAAGGAGCTAAGTAAATTAATTGTTATGAGATTATATACCAATGTAATTTAATAAGTAAACTAGAGAGCTTATAGTGATTTAAATAAATTATAATATTTTAAATGGGAAATTTTAATTTAAAATATTAGTTGGTTAAATAAATTTATAATTATAAAGAAATTATAGTTTTGTGATAATGATTTATGTATTAAAGTAATTTAACAGATTAATATTTGAATTGATTAAATTGATTATTTAATTAAATAGAAGTGTGACAAATAATCTTGCAATAAAAGAGTTATTAAAATAAATTAAAGGACTTTAATTTAGTTTTGGTTAAACAAGTCTTAATGCATATTAAGTATTTAATCTAATAGTGTTTTATCAAACAAGGTATAAGGATTAATCCATTTGTTTTAATTCAGTTTACCAAACAAGGTGTAAGGATTAAAGGGTTATTTTATTAGCTTAGCCAAACAAGCCTTATGGCTTTTGATTTTCAAACAAAATATAACTGATATAATTATATCTATATTTATATTATATCATTAATAGATATTATATCATATACGTTATATTTTTATTACGTAGTTAAAGTTAGGAAGAGAAGAAGGCTCAGTTGAAGAAAAAGAAGAAGAAGAAAAATATAGAGAGAAAAGTTGAGAGAAACTTAGAGAAAATTGAGAAAAGAATTGGGGAAAAGAAGATTGTAATCATAACCATTTTCTTCTAAACTCTAGAGTATCATCTTCTTAATCAAAGGTAGGATATTAATCCTTGTATTTTATTTTTAAAGTTTAGTTTTCTTCTCCAAAGAGTTCTCTGTAAATAATTATGGATGATGAATTCTTGTGTATATAGCTTTAGATGATGATTGTTGTTGTAAAACTGTTTTGTTGAGATTATGTATGATTATAATCAATTACTTTATGTATGTATGTAAATTGTGAAGAAATATATCACAGTGAGTTCATATGAAAATATATATATATATATATATATATATATATATATTAATATGGCTTAGTTTAAAGTAGAAATTAAGGTTTTAATTGTGGTTAAATTGATAAATTGATTGTTAGAATTGATAGAGTATGTAAAATCATAATCATGATGTTTTGAATTTACTGTTTTGGTTGAAAAACAAAATCACAGTGTTGATTTTCATTGAAAGTATAAAAAATGGAATTTTGCTAAGAACATTGAAATTGGGTGTTGTATATTTGATGTTTGTATTATTTTATGAGTATAAACATCCTAGAAGTCTTCACAATATGTTTATATGAAGTCTATATGTAAATTATATGATAATCAGTCTATTAGATTCGAGCTTTTAGGCCAATTTGGCTTTTTCTGTTACTGTTGCCGAAGCTGTCAGTCGAAATTATTGTTTCGCGCTCAGCGCAGCCCAGCAGTACGTTCGTGGCGCCGCAGCGCCATCACCACGCCACAGCGCAGCTTCTTAGTATAATCACCGCGCCGCAGGGCAACCCACAGTGTAAATTGTGGCGCCGCGGCGCGAGTTAGCAGAATGGTCTGACAGTGTACTTTTTGTACACGAAATTTTAAGAAAACATTTTTGTGATGATAGTAGGACTGTAAAATATAGATTTTAGCATTTCTATACTATGAATAATTATGTTATTAAGGATTAATTTGTGTTATAAGTTGATTATGTGATTAAATAATCAAACCTATGTGATGAATGTATTAGTTATGTGATAATGACTAACTATGTCACAAAGACATATGTATATAGGATATTGTGATTCAAATTGATTCGGTTTAGTCTACGAGCAAGGCAAGTTTTCTAACTCAAAACTTCATTGTGCGAGTTTAATTTCATTTGGTACATTATTATTTTCAAATTCAATTACAATTGTTGTAAGTTGCTACTTATACACTTTCGTAGAGCTAGATTTCCTATGATTGAGTAAGTCATTGTATCTAGTTACTCATGACGATATAAGTTTTCTAATCCTTTGTCTTATTGAGCTAATTATTGTTTTCAATTCGATTATCTTATAATGATGTAAGTGGTCTAAACTTTGGTTTGATGTTGAACAAGTTATTCTTGTATTTCAATTATTGATCAACATGCATAACTGAATTTCCATGCATGTTTAGTATTCAATCTTAATTAACCTTGGCTTAGTATAGTTCAAGCAAGGTATGCTATATTTATTCAAATTGTATGCTATTAGATTATTCCTAATGCATGACTTTAGTTAATATGATTGATTCAATCACTATTATTCTATAGTATTATGTTATTGGTCTTATTCAACTACTCCTTAGTTGATGTTCGTTAAATTCCAAATTTCCTTGAAAGCTTATCCAAACCAAACTTACTTTGGTGCGGACTTGTATTCTAAATACTGAGATGAACAACTTTTTTAATAGAGGTTTACGCTTAGCGTTGAAATGTTTGTGCACAATACATTGTACGAAGGGTTGATCCCCCTAAGTACGTGGAGTCCTTATAGTCTTATGACTGTTAAAGTTAAAGTTGAAAGATTACTTATAACTGTGGACATGATTCATGGTCATTAGACCCTCGGTGAATGTTATTATTTTCAGAAAGTTAATAGAATATATTGTTCCGTTCTATTGAGCCTAGTATTGGCAATTGATGTAAAAGTTTAAAGATTTATTTATTGTTATTTCAAGTTGGCCTTGTTTTCTCACTCTTGCCTGTAAAATTCCTTACAGCTAAAGTTGAAACTGGTGACGTACCTAGTACCAGTAAAGGAAAAGGAAAGATGAACAAATACTGAAGACTTGAAATAGATTTGATAGTATTATTATTAGACTTTGGTTTAAAGATTGTAATGAAGTTTATTTAATTTCCACATTTGAAGGATTGTTGTTAAAGGTTAGACAACCTGGGGAGATTTTCATTTGAGTTTAATCCTGTATGGGCAGGTTTTTATTATTCAATTTTATTAGAATTGGGTAGTTATAAATGAATGTTTTGATTAAGTGAGCACCAAATCTTGAGGAAATGAAGTACCAGGATTTGGGGGTGTCACATATCCCAACTCCCTTTGAAATCTAGGACATAGAGTCTTAATAGTTCTTCAAGAGTTTGAATAGTCCTCTCTGATTGCCCGTCCGTTTAAGGATGGTATGCCGAACTGAATCGTAAATCCGTGCCCATAGATTTCTGCAAGCTAACCCTAATCGTGAAGTAAATCTTGGGTCACGATCCGAAACTATGGATACTGGCATGCTATGCAATCTCACAATCTCATTTACGTACATACTAGCAAGACGTTCAAGGGAATAAGTCTCCTGTATAGGCAAGAAATGAGCAGACTTGGTTAATCTATCAACAATGACCCAAATCGCATCTATGCATTGAGAAACCTTGGGAAGACTCGTAATGAAATCCATAGTAATGTGTTCCCACTTCCATTTCGGAATCTCAAGTGGTTGCAATGGACCCTTTGGCACTTGATGCTCCGCCTTTACACGTTGACAAGTTAAACACCTCGAGATAAACTTTGCGATCTCTCTCTTCATATTGCTCCACCAAAATATATGTTGAAGATCATTATACATTTTGATACTTCCAGGATGGATTACAAATGTTGTGTTGTGTGCCTCCATCATGATTCTATGCTTCAAGTCAGAATCGTTAGGAACACAAAGTTTGGAGTTGACTCGAAGTATTCCTTCTTCATCGATTCTTGCTTCTGAAATAACACCTTCTTGCACTTTATTCTTCATACGCATCAGCTCCATATCCGTAGCTTGAACAGCTTTAACTTTATCGATTAAATTCGGTTCTACTCGTATGCTTAATATCATTACGTGGGTACTTGGAGCCTTAACCTCTATCTCCATCCTTTTCAAGTCATACAAAATGGGCCTTTGTGTTAACAACATTGCACTCGTACCCGCATATGATCTTCTACTCAATGCGTCAACTACCACATTTTCTTTTCCAGGATGGTATTTGATGGTATGGTCGTAATCTTTTAACAACTAGAGCCAACGTCGTTTCCGCATGTTGAGTTCCTTTTGGGTGAAGAAATATTTGAGGCTTTTATGATCTGACGTGTTTTTGTTCAAGTCCGTGACATGGGCTAAGAAATCTTGACATCCGTTTTTCAATAAACGAATAGCTTTATGGCTTGATATGACAGTGATTGACTTTAGTGGTTTGGTTGTTTGAATTCGCATAACAGGTTGGTTAGGAATATAAAAACTAACAACCTTACGAAAACAATCAATTTTAGCATGATGAGTGGTTAACCAATCAATCCCTAAGATCACATCAAATGCAAGTATTTTCAATGAAATAAGATCGGCAGGTAATGTTATGGTTCCAACTTGAATCAAGCAAGATTTATAAACACTAGATGCAATGAAAGTTTCTCCTAACGGAGTCTCAACAGATAAGTCAAGGTCTAATTTCTCCGGAGTCAAGTTCAAACGTTGAGCACAAGCAGGAGAGATAAAAGAATGGGTAGAACCTGTATCTAATAAGGTATAAACTTCACAAGAGTTTATGATTAGCTTACCCGTGATCACCTCATTCGGGTTTCTCGCATTTTGGCCAGTCACGACAAACGCCATCCCTTGAATCACCGACTTTATTTTATCTGTAGTCGCCTTTGGTGTCAGTCGTCCCAGCTGGACTTGACTTCGCTACCAGATAAAACCAGGCTATATAGCCGTCTTTTCCACAACTAAAACACACCTTGGAAGTCTGTGAATAGTTTGGACTTATGTGTCCCTCCTCTCCGCATCTGTAGCATCTAACTGGCGGTCGTTCTCCTCCCCTAGAATTTGTTGTTGGTGCTGGTGCTGCTGATGACGTCTTCCTATCATTGTTGAATCTCCACTTTCTAAAATTTCCACTTGACTCACCTCTCCTATTATCATGGTCACGATTACCACCCGAGTGGTTACCGCTTTTGTTTGTATTCCTTCCTCCCCGGTGGTTATCATCGATCTGATGACTACTGTCACCGGTATGACCCTGATTGTGGTCCCTCAGTTGAGCATACTCATTATATCGCTCTAATAATTGAGCCATGTTGACAACATCTAAATATAAAGAAAATTTATGAGATATAAAATATTGTCAAATCTCGGGTTTTAGACCTCTCAGAAACATATGTGTCATTCGTTCCTCATTCTCTATCAAATGAGGTGCAAACCTAGATAACTCTGCGAACTTCGCCTCGTACTGGGACACCGTCCTGTTGTTTTATTCTGGTCTGATAAACTCTACCTCCTTCATATGACGAATACTTTCAGGAAAGTACTTGTCATTAAAAAGTTTCTGAAACGTTTCCCAAGACATATGAGTGTGGCAGGCTGGGTACGCTTCACAGACTCCCACCAATAGTCTGCCTCACCACGGAACATAAAGGTGGCAAATGGAACCTTCTATTCCTCCGTGCATCCCAAGACATCAAATATTTTAGTAATTTGCTTGACCCACGTTTCCGCCTTTATCGGATCTGGCTTTCTCGCAAATTCTGGTGGTCCCAACTCCTTGAACTGCTTGGCTGTGAAAAGTCGCGCATTGCTATCATTTCCATCCGTATTTTGTACACGAGTCTCCCTCGTCTGATTTTACATGAACTGCAAAAAGCTTCTAAACATCCATCATTCATCATTTGTTTGGTAGTGTTGTTTACAGGAGGAATATTGTCTTCATGTTGCACGTTCCCCTGGGTGGTGATTAAAGGTATCTCCACGGTCTGATTCACTCCATTATTAATATTTTCAGCTGCCCTTCTCAAATGGTGCCATAAAACAAGGGTTAATTAACATGTCACATATTATCCCTATACTCTAACCGACCAAATAAATACCAAATAAACTTAGTCAGGTCATACTAGCAAAGGAATTCCCCATCTCTCCCCTCCTAGTTCTTGTCTCACATCTCAGCCAGGTATCATATCCCTAAGCTCTGATACCAACTGTGACACCCCCAAAATAGGTTTACATCACCCATTCTGGGTCGCTAAATACATGGTACAGAAACAAATACAACCTCAGTAATACAATTGTCGTGCAAAATACGACAACACATATACTGTGAGTTTGAATACAAATATTGTCTAATAGACAGTATACAAACTCAAACGGAGTCCTCATTAAATTTATTGATACACTATTTTATAAAATAGTGAGGACTACTAAAACAACTATCATGAACCATCACTCCAAACCCCAGCTAGTTCCTACTATGTTCTCACCTCCTGAGAAGAAAAATGGAACAAAAAGGAAAAGGGTGAGCTCAACTAGCCCAGTAAAGAATATTATGACAAAGATAATATACAACAAATTAACATTAGTCTTCAATGGGGAAAATCTGATAGAATATAATAGACAACAAGTTTTAGATCAACAACTGCAGCGGAAACAACAATCCATTAAAAGAGTCAATTAGAGAATGAATTCTACTATCTTCTAAGATTTAAAAGTCCTTCATCAATATTTAATCCTTGTAACATCAATCAATATACATCTTGAATCAAATATTCATCTTTGCACTACAGGCCAAAGATATTCATTTGTATCACCAGTTGGTCATGTTCATCTCAACACCTGTTTATCGTTGCACTACGGGCCAAAGATATTCATTAGGTAAGCATTCATCTTTGTACTACAGGCCAAAGATATTCAGTAATATCATCATTTAGGACTGAGGATGATGAAAAAAATATCTTAAAGAAAACGAATCCAGTGAGACAAATATTAGGGATTCATTTTACATTTTATCCAATTTCAATAATACTCCATAATAACCAATTGTGAAGCAGAATTCAAAAATAAAGATCAAAATATGGATACAATCAAAGATAGTAACCATAATAGACATCTTGGACAAAAATGAGAAAATTTCATTTTTCGATGAATAGTGTCGTATTCGTGAATAGTGTCGTATTTGTGAATAGTGTTATATACGTGAATAGTGTCGTATACGTGAATAGTAACCCTAAAACAAAAGGGTAGAAAGTCCACAATAAAATCTATACCAATATTTTGGTATAATGATATTGAAAGAATAACATCATTATGAAAAAAATAATATCTCTTACCTCAAAAGAACAGTACTTTCGGCTGAAATATCAGGTATAAGGCTGAAGGAAACTTGCAATGATGAATAGCAACTCACAAAGTATCTAAATACTCAAAAAATACGCTCGATAATATAAAGAGAGAAAATTTATTTCTGGTGTGATTCTCAAATCTAACTATGTACCCTATTTATAGGAAAATGCTTAGAACGCCATAGCACACTAACTTGCTACCTGATGGCTTTACCTGCTACTATTCAAGCCCACCACTTTTGAAAATAAATTCCAGCACATTTCATTTCTCACCAATCAAAAGTGGGGCCCACCATATTTTAATAAAAATATTTATTTCCAAAACTTCAATAATTCATAATAAATAGTCATTTTATCAGAAAATTTTGAATCTCATGTCTATTCCATAGGAAATTAAATTCTCTACAACTTTGTAAGTTTAAGTTTTTCAAAACGAAAAATGACCGAAATCCACATACGGTAGATTTTCAAAACTTCCATTCCGACAAAATACTGATAAAACACCTCAGCATTAATTCCTTCATTTATAACCATAATAAATATATCCATCATTTATATCCACATAAAATAAATATTTCCTCATCATACAAATCAATAATTAATTATTCCCAAATAATATTACAAAATCATAATTATGACAACCAGGTCGTTCCCATGAAAGAGGGGGCTTTCCGATAAAAATTTCTCTTTATTGGCGCGTAATTAGGTGACCAAACCCCTTTCCTAGACAGAACTTCCTTAGACATTGCCAATAATTCTATCTAACAATATTATTCAAATAATATGAATTATTGGTCTGATAATGGAGATATTGTACAGTGACAATTATTGAAACAACAATAATATAAAATATTAACGTAACAATTATTGAATCAATAAAATAAAATATTGAACAGTAATTACTGTAACAATTATTGAGTAGCGCCTTCTTACGTAAGAATCAATAATTTCAAAAATAATGTGCAATACCGTGTACTACTGTGCAACCACACATATTACTGTATTTTAACCACCATGTATTCCAACAGTGTTAATGATAACAATTACATCTTTATTTATAAAAATTCAAACTTGTCGTTTTCTTCATTCGACAGTTATCCGTTATAGGACCCACAAATGGTTGCGCCGTCATACGAATATTCTCCGACAGAAAGAATATTCCACGACCAAATGAATATTCCCCAACAACAATGAATATTTTATAACCACTTGCTTATTTTGCAAAATTTTCACATTTCACCCATAACCAAAGCATTATATCAGATTAACAACTTATTATTCACAAAAATAAATAGAGAAAATTCGATTTTATTCATCAAAAAGTTGGGGTCTTACACATGTGCTGGCTTAAAAAAAAATTAGTGTGCTGGCAAGTAAAGGGTGACAATCATTATGGGACGAAAAGAAAAACGCGTGAGACATTTTTTTTAACAAAGAAACCGAGTATGCTTGAAATTTTTTTAAACATGTGGTAAAAGAAATAAATGCTATGTTGGCAGAAAATGACCCGAGCGAAATATTGAAATTGTACATATGGCAATTCGCGTGCTCTTCTTTCATCTAAACCATTGATTTTAAATTAAAGCAATCCTAGCCATTCATTTAAAATCAGATTTCAAAAATTACCATTTTACCCCCGACTTCAAAAAAAACTATAAATAGGAGGAATTTCTTTCCTTTTGCATTTTACCAATTCACTTTCAAGAAAAGCTTATTTCTCTCCTATATACTCTCTCTCTAAGAAGTTTTCTCTCTCTACTTATCAAAGTTCTAATCATTTGAGAAGAGGAAATTAGGTCTAAGCAAATTGAGATAAGTTGTTTGATTTATTTTATTTGAATTATCTCTTGCTTATTTATATTTATAGATATTCGAATATAAATTGTTATACACAATTTTATATATCTATATTTTATCTATTTATCAAATAAAAGGATCTTTGGGCGCCGCAAGGCTATGGAGAAACACCTCTATGGAGAGGAATTCGAACCGTACGATTCCTTATAGTCTTCAGTAACCTTTTATTAATATTATTTATATAAATATCGTAAAATAGATACGACACTGAGATACTGCTCCAAAAAGAGTAATCATCCAAACTGGATTTGTGAATCGTAGTGATCTATTAAAAATATTTATATAAATATCAATTGTGAAATTATAAATTTTGTCGTACTTAGACGCCGCAAGGCTACGGTGATACACCTCTACCAAGAGAAATTCGAACCGTACGATTAGTTATAGTACTAAGTGACATTATTTATAAAAGTTTACATAATAGATAAAATATTCTTATATATTGTTTGAGTTAAACAATAATATTTGTTATATCAAGTATTGCTTAACTGATTTATTTATTATACTTGATATCTGTCATCACAAGTATTTGATCATAAATTCATTAATTCATAAAATACTTGTTGCATAATATAAAAGTTATTTAAACTTTTATTTCACAAACTTAAGTGAATATATCTGTTTAAATAGAAGCATATTTGATTCAAAGCTTAAAATAACTTATTTGCTTACTCAGAAGCATTCTCACTCTAAAAGTTATTTAAACATAAAGTGACTTTTTCTTTACTTCTTAAAGAATAATTATTTCTTTATAAATTTGCATTATATTATATATCTGCTTAAACAGAAGCATTTTGAGTAAAAGCTAAAATTGACTTATTTGCTTATTCAAGATGCATCATTTCACACAAAATATAAAAGTTATTTAAACTTTTATAACAGGGCATAATTTTCATATTTGCTTACACAGAAGCTTTATTTGACCTAAGCAAAAATTATTATCTTCTTACAAAGAAGCATAATTTCTCAAGTATAAAAGTCTTTGAACTTTTATAAATACATTTGTTCTTTAATTGTATCTGCTTATTTGAGAAACATCAATCTGTACTAAATTATATCTGCGTATTTAAGAAGCATCCATCTGTACCAAATTCTTATCTACTTATTTAAGAAGAATATTATTGTAAAATAATTTGTAAAAAGGAGAAAATGTCAGAGTTAGTTTATTTTATGTACCTGTGAGAAAGACGAGTAATTCTTCGACCTAGACCAGAGTCTTAGAGAGGTCAGCGGGAAGTTGGGTCTCTAGTATACTTGTGAGGTGAGGAAGAGGCTGTTGTTTCAAGACTAGATCATAGAATAGAACTAAACTCAAAAGAGGTACAACTAAACTTGAGGAGGGAGCGGGGAGCTTGTTGTCCAAGATAGATTAGTTGAGAATAGTTGGAAGTTTTTTTATAAACTTTGTAAAGACTTCTCCGCCTGTTGAAGGAGTATTTATTATAGATAGTAATATGATCTCAAGTCCTGGAGAGGAGCTTGAGATTGGACGTAGCAGCATACCCAGGATGTATGTTGTGAACCAGACAAATCTCTGTGCATTGTGTGATTGAATTTTTACTGTCTTGCATATTAATTTCTAACACTGCAAATTAATTATCCAAAAATTCAAAAAGGCCTAAGATAATTTTTTAATCGATAATAATCTATTCAAACCCCCTTCTAGATTATTATTGGACTTTCAATTGGTATCAGAGCGGTGCTCTTTAACTTATTTGTTGAGTAAATACAAGCATACCTACGAGTAGATCCATCTATGGCCTACAATGCTACTGGTTGCAGAGAAAGACTATCAATGACCAGACCTCCACTATTTGACGGTACAAACTTTGCCACCTGGATGAGCAGATTCAAAATCTATGCCAAATCACAAGGAATCACAGTTTGGCTTGCAATAGAACGAGGTGTAAAAGTTCTAACAAAAATCGTGGGAGAAAAGATCATTGAGAAAGATGTTGATGAATTCACTACTAATGATGAAAAGGCTATGAATATTGCATCCATAGTTGAACAAGTGTTGACTAGTGCCCTCGTTGAAAAAAGAATACAAAAGAGTTAGCAATTACAAGAATGCAAAAGAAATTTGGGAAAAATTGATTCTAACCTATGAAGGAACCAGTCATATCAAAGAAACCAGAAAAGATGCTCTAATCCAAGAGTATGAAAGTTTTAAGTTGGAAGAAGTTGAAAAGATCATTGATATGGAAACACGGTTTTCCAGAATCATTGATGAACTAGAACATCTCGGGAAGGCATATACAACTAATGAGAAAAACAGAAGAATTCTCAAATCCCGTCCATCCACCTAGAAAATGAAAGTTATTGCTATTAAGGAAAGGTAAGATCTAACTATTTATCCTCTTGATAGCCTTATTGGAAATATGTGTGCCCATGAAGTCGACATGTTAGTCAAAAAAGCAGGATCAGATACAGATATCAAATAGAAAGGAATCGATTTCAAAGATTTACTTATAAATCAAGAAGAAGTTGCTGAACAAACAAAGGAAATTGCAAATTTGTGCTTAATGGCAAACAATGAGTCATCACAAGGATCTGAGGTACATTTTGAGCATCAATTATCTAGTAATTCATTTGTCATGCATACCTTAGATAATATAAATGAAAAACACCATAAACTACAAGAAGCATATAATGGTTTATATGAAGATAATAAAATTATTAAAGAAGATTTTATTGAATTAAAAAATTTATTAGAAAAATTAATTAAAATTAACAAAAATCTGGAAATGGAAAATGCAAACTTGATTATGACTAATGAGAGTTTAAATAAAGTAAATTTGAAAATGATTCCTTAAAAGAAGAATTAGAACAATTTAAAAGAATAAATAAAAATCTTGAAATAGAAAATTCAACACTTGCTGTAATTAATGAAAATACTCAAATAAAAAATTAAGTGTTAAGTGAAGATATTAAAAATCTCAATTTTGAATATGCATCTCTAAAGATAAAATTAGAAAAACAAAATGAAGATTCTTCTTTAATAGATCAAATTAATATTTTAACTAAAGAACGTGATGATTTAAATTTTATAGTTCTTAAGTAGGAGTGATCATTCGGTTATAACCGAACCGAATAAGCTATTCGATTATAACCGAAAACCGAATTATTGATAATTTTACTATCCAAAATAATAACCGAAATTTGAAAATAACCGAATACCGAATTATCGAATTATGCGTTCGGTTATTCGGGTAATAACTGAACCACCATCCAACATAAATTAATTGTGGACAAATGGTCAAAAAAGCCCCTGATGTTTACCCCGATATCCCACTTGCACCCTAAACTAATATTTTTTCCAAAAGTACCCTTAACGTTACATTTTTGGGTCGCCCGTGCCCCTGCCGTTAACAGAAGACAAACGGGGATTAAAATGTGATGACGTGGCAAGCTTAAATACAAAATATATTCTAAATAAAACAATATATATTATTTAATCAAAGCAAAAAAATACTAAAATAAAAAATAAAAAAAGCATAACATATCTATATCATTTAATCAAAATAATAAAATTCAAATTATTTTATTAACTAATCAAAATAACTAATTAAATAAAATAAGTTGTATAACATATTTATATCATTTAATCAAAATACTAAAATTCAAAACATAACATATTTACATCAAATACTAATTCAAAAAAAAATACTAAAATACTAATTAAAAAAATACTAAAAAAATCAAATTAAAAAATACTAAAAATACTAAAATTCAAATTATTTTGTTAATTAATCAAAATAACAAAAAATTCAAATTACATCATTAAAATACTAAAATCATAATACTAAATACTAATTGATATAAAAAATTTTAATTACTAAAATCATAATACTAAATAATATTTTTAAACTATATAAAAATATGTAAATATGTTATAAAAAATACTTATTTTATTTAATTAGTAAAATCATAATACTAAAATATTTTGATTAAATGATGACCGCAACCGGTGAAAAATGGATTTGGGTTGATTATGAATTACTATAAAATATGATTATGATTTTATTTAAAAATTACAATTATATAATTTGTTTTTTTAAAATTTAAATTTACTATTGTAGTAGACATGGGGTGGGAGTGATATTGAAAGCCGATTGCATTTCATCCTAGACTTCTTATTTCCAAGTCACATTTCAGTACCAGGGAATTAGTTTCTCTATATTCCTATCATAATAACTAATTAAATTACCCTATTATTCCCTTAATTATAATTACCTACTACTAGATTCCTTTTCAAAATTACTATTACGGATGCATTTTTTCCAACAAAAACTCAGGAGGCTTGTTCGTAATTTAATTAAATTACCCTATGCATCCCAATCATAATACTATCGTTATTATTAATACTAAAAAATATTTTTAAACTATATAAAAATATGTAAATATGTTATAAAAAATACTTATTTTATTTAAATATTTATTTTATTTAATAATAAAAATCATAATACTAAAATATTTTGATTAAATGTTGTAAATATGTTATACAACTTATTTTATTTAATTAGTTGTTTTGATTAGTTAACAAAATAATTTGAATTTTATTATTTTGATTAAATGATGTAAATATGTTATGCTTTTTTTATTTTGAATTTTAGTATTTTTTGCTTTGATTAAATGATATATATATTTATTTATAATATATTTTATATTTAAGACTGTCACGTCATCACATTTTAACCATGTTTGTCTTCTGTTAACGACAAGGGCACGAACGACCCAAAAATGTAACGTTAAGGGCACTTTTGAAGAAAAAAAAATTAGTTTAAGGTGCAAGTGAGATATCGGGGTAAACATCAGGGGCTTCTTTGACCCTTTGCCCAATTAATTGTTAACTCATAACTGTCCAACAAGGCAAGTAGGCAAGTAGGAGGGGGAAACCAAAGACACTCATCCCCATAAATTTGTCAATCGAGCACTTCAAGGTTTTTGTACTCGTCGTCAGCAATGGATGCTTCCATAACAGTCTCCGGAGTCAGATCTCCATTATCCTCTAAGAAGATAGTCATCAAGTTCTTGGAATAGCCACTGACAAGTGCCACCCCTGGCTGGTTCCCTGGGACAGGCGTGGCTCTTGAGTCCTTCAAATTCTAGAATACAATCTCTGGCACACAAGAGCCATAACCTTTCGCTGTAAACTTTCTGGTTATAGCTTGATAATCAGTCTCCCAGTGATTCTTGGAGGCCTGATCAAATTCCATGCCACTAAATACAAATATCCTCTTAATCATCTGGTCCTCCTCCAAATTCACATTCACAACCACTTGCAATATCAGATCAAACACCTTCTGAAAATTTGTACCGGTAATCGAATGGCGGATGACGGGATGAGACTTGCTTGACTCTTGAGACTTTGAGTTGAGAGATTGAGAGTTCGAGATGAAGGACCGAGGCAATGGCCGTCGGCGTTGACCGATGAGAGAATTCGAGATGAAGGACCGAGGCGATGGCCGTCGGCGTCTAGATATGAGAGACTGAGAGAGTTTGAGATCTGAGAAGTGAGAGAGACAGAGAGTAAAGTAGATCTGAGAAGTGAGAGACCGATGAGAGAGTGCTTTGTTTGTTCAGACTTCAGAGAGACGAGTGGGTGTGCTTTGTTCACAATAATTAATTTAGTAAAGTAGAGGTAGAGTAGTGTGCTTTGTTTGGTTTAAAAATATTTTACCTTTAAAAAGTTTTGTTCGGTTATTCGATTAACCCGAATAACCCAAAAGTAATATACGTACAAACTAACCGAAAATCGTAAAAAAATTCGGATATAACCGAAATGTTAAAAATACCTGAATTGTCAGAAAACTTATGTTAAATTTTTTCGGTTCGGTTCAGATCTTCGGTTATACCCGTTTTTTGCTCAGTCCTATTCTTAAGTTCACAAAAGGGAAAGAAAACATTGATGTCATGCTTAATCAACAAAGATGTGGATTTAACAAAGAAGGATTAGGATACATTGGAGAATTTAGTAAAAATAAAGAACTTTATCATGTTAAAATTAAAGAAAAAGAAAATTATACATCTCTATTTACCAAATGTTCTTACTGTAACAGAAATAATCATTCTTTTCACATTTGTAATGCTCGAAATGGAAATTATTAAGGAAAAATGATTTGGGTGCCTAAAGGAACGTATATTGCACCAATTATTAATACAAGGAAAGAGCTTTGTAATAAAAGTCAAAAATCTCATAGAATTTTTCATCAAAGTTTTTCAAATTATAATAATAAAGTAAATCATGCATCTTATAGACCTGCTACTCATAAAATGCTCTTGTCTACTAAGATTGATTATCTTGTACCCATTTTTGTAAAGGAAAACACAAATGTTCCTTATATAAAATGGACAACTCACCCAAAAGACCCTTCTTATTAAAGGGTACCAGATCTTGAAATTGATAAATGTTGCATGCATGTCTTGAAGCTGACTCTAGTAAAAATAACTGACAACATCATTGTTAGGTCAATTGATATTACTTTGTGAAATGATTTCTCTGAAACCATGAGTAAGGTTTTTAAAAATGAGCATGAAGGGAGAATTAAATATCTTCCTAGGGGTACAAATGAAATCAGGTGAAAAAGATTCTGACTATGCAGGTCATCATAATTGTTCAAGTACAAGTGTCACATGTCAGTTTTCTCATAATTATATATATATATATATATATATATACATATTTTTAAAAAATTATATATATAGGAATATTTTTTAAAGAATATATTTAATATTTAAATCTGTTTTAAAATATTAAATATATAATAGATTTAATATGGAACATTCTTTTAAATTTCTATAAATCTAACGGTAAATAATCATGCAGGAGGCAACTATTTTTAAAAAAAAAGATTTTTTTTTTCTCTAATCTCTTCTTCTGCAGGTTCTGAAAAGTAATTTATACTATTTTCCCCCCATTTTTATGATGACAAAGGGGGAGAAGAAAAATAATATTGGAAGAAGAAAAATAGCATTATTTTGTTTCATACTATCACATGCTATATACATGAACTATTATATATTGTTGCATGTTAGTTTTTCAAAAATTTAAATTTTTGATGATTGCATAAATTGAGGGGGAGCTTTTATGGAAAATATTTTTAGGTGATTGTCATCATCAAAAAGGGGAAGATTGTTGAGTCTCCAACTTTTAGATTTATTTTGATGATAACAATAATTAGTAAATAATTTAATTAAAAGGGTAGAATTCTCTCCGTATGATTTTTTATTATAATTGTTTTAATTATCTTATTACTTTAACCAAAAATATTTTCTAAAATCTTATTTAATATATTTTCTTGATCTTGATGTGTTAAAGAATCCTCTCCATAGGATTTTTTATTATAATTGTTTTAATTATCTTATTACTTTAACCAAAAATATTTTCTAAAATCTTATTTAATTAATTTTCTTGATCTTGATGTGTTAAAGTATTAAATCAAATGGGTCACTTATATTGGGACAATGCTTGCTAATGTGCAGGAAATGAATTGGGTCATGAATTGTGGGACAAAAATCATATATTGATTATCAAATGTTTGTTTGACCGAATTTGAAAAGAAGATGGAGTTTTTGATTAAATTTTTTTTGACATATTGGCATTTTTTATTTATTCTCAAATTAATTTTATTATTTAAAAATTTCAAGAATTATTTTAAGTTATTTTAAAATTGGGTAAAATTATTTTACTTATATATATATATATATATATATATATATATATATATATTATATAAATCTTTTATATTTATATATGTATGTTAACAGTATACTTATTATATATTTATTTATATACCGCATATATATATATATATAATATTTGCATATATATATATATATATATATATAAACCATATATATATTAAATATTATAATATATAATACCCCATGCGTGTATTATGTGTCCAATATATATATACTAGTTGGGTCCCGTGCCTCTGGCACTGTATAGACAGTGAAATTTATCTTAAATTTTAAATGGTCCAGATGATTTATTGAGTGAGCGATAAATTCAAAATCATTTGTATTTTATTAGATAAATAGAGAGATGCATTTTATTAGATAGATGTATGGACGGTGGGATTTATCCCAAACTTTGGACGACCAAGATGATTTATTGAGTGAGCGAGAAATTCAAAATCATTTGTATTTTATTAGATAGATTTATTAGATAGATGTATGGACGGTGGGATTTATCCTAAACTTTGGACGACCAAGATGATTTATTGAGTGAGTGAGAAATTCAAAATTATTTGTATTTTATTAGATAGATTTATATTTATTAGATAAATAGAGAGATGTATTTTATTAGATATATGTATGGACGGTGGGATTTATCCCAAATTTTGGACGACCAAGATGATTTATTGAGTGAGCGGGAAATTCAAAATTATTTATATTTTATTAGATATATATATATATAGGCTTAAATATAATTTACTACCCTAAACTATAGGTCATATTCTACTTCGATTATTCACCTTTTAATTTTGTCAATTAGATGATTCAACAATCAATTTTTTTCACTTTAGTTCAATTAAGTCTGTCACGTCATAAATTAATGACGTGGCTCGCTGACTAGACAAATTTATGCTGATGTGTACTAAAAAAATTAAGTTTTCAAATTTTTTTATTATATTAGAGAGCAAAAATATAAATAAACAAAAAATCATTAACAAAAATTTTTTTTGTTTTAAACTATAAAAATTAAATGTAAATTAAATTTTAAAATATTTTAAATGGGCAATATAAAAGTAATTATTAATTATTTACAAAATATTTTAAAATTATTAATTATTTACAAAATATTTTACAATAATTTTAATAATTATTAAAATATTTTAAAATTAGTAATTATTAATTATTTATAAAATATTTTAAAATTTTTAATTATTTAAAAAATATTTTAAAATTATTAAAATTATTGTAAAATATTTTGTAAATATTTTAAAATTATTAATTATTAATTATTTACAAAATATTTTAAAATATTAAAATTATTAATTATTTACAAAAAAAATTTAAAATTATTAAATTATTAAAATTATTTAAATTATTGTAAAATATTTTAATAATTTTAAAATATTTTGTAAATAATTAATAATTAATTTTATAATGCCCATTTAAAATATTTTAAATTTTAATTTACATTTAATTTTTACAGTTTAAAATAAATAATTTTTTTGTTAATGATTTTTTGTTTATTTACATTTTTGCCCTCTAATATAATAAAAAAATTGAAAACTTAAAAAAAAAATTAGTACACATCAGCATAAATTTGTCTAGTCAGCGAGCCACATCATCAATTTATGACGTGTCAGACTTAATTGAACCAAAGTGAAAAAAATTGATAGTTTAATCATCTAATTGACATAATTGAAAGGTTAATAACCGAAGTGGAATATGACATATAATTTAGATTAGTAAATTATATTTAAGCCATATATATTATAATATTGCATAAGCATCATATATATATATATATATATATTAAAGTAACGTATATGATATAATGATTGCATGCATTCTTTTTGAAATCAAATGTGCTGGCAACATTATATATATTAAACTTATATATGCATGTGCTGGCTTAAAAAAATTGAGTGTGCTTGCAAGTTAAGGGTGACAATCATTATGGGACGAAAAGAAAAACGCGTGAGCCTTTCTTTTTGGACAAAGAAACCGAGTATGCTGGAAATTGTTTTAAACATGTGGTCAAAGCAATATATGCTATATTGGCAGAAAATGGCCCGGGCGAAATATTGAAATTGTACAAGTGACAATCCGCGTGCTCTTCCTTCATCTAAACAATTGATTTTAAATTAAAGCAATCTTAGTCATTCATTTTAAATCAGATTTCAAAATTTACCATTATACCCCTAACTTCAAAAAAAAACTATAAATATGAGGCATTTCTTTCCTTTTCATTTTACCAACTCACTTTCAAGAAAAGTTTATTTCTCTCCTACATACTCTCTCTCTAAAAAGCTTTATCTCTCGACTTATCAAAGTTCTAATCATTTGAGAAGAGGAAAATTGGTCTAAGCAAATTGAGATAAGTTGTTTGATTTATTTTATTTGAATTATCTCTTGCTTATTTATATTTATAGATATACGAATATAAATTGTTATACACAATTCTATATATCTATATTTCATCTATTTATAAAATAAAAGGATACTTGGGTGCCGCAAGGCTACGGAGATATACCTCTACGGAGAGGAATTCGAACCGTACGATTCCTTATAGTCTTCAGTAACCTTTTATTGATATTATTTATATAAATATCGTAAAGTAGATACAAAACTTGATAGCTCAAAACGACACTGAGATACTGCTCCAAAAAGAGTAGTCATCTGAACTGGATTTGAGAATCGTAGTGATCTATTAAAAATATTTATATAAATATCAATTGTGAAATTATAAATTTTGTCGTACTTAGACGCCGCAAGGCAACGGAGATACACATCTACCAAGAGGAATTCAAACCGTACGATTCCTTATAATACTAAGTGACATTATTTATAAAAGTTCACACAATAGATAAAATATTCTTATATATTGTTTGAGTTAAACAATAATTTTTGTTATATCAAGTATTTTTTACCTGATTTATTTATTATACTTGATATATGTCATCACAAGTATTTGATCATAAATTCATTTATTCATAAAATATTTGTTGCATAATATAAAAGTTATTTAAATTTTTATTTCACAAACTTAAGTGAATATATCTATAACGACCCAAAATAGGTCCATTCCATCCAACCTATTCTGAGTCGCCAAATACATGGTACAGAAAACAACTACAACTTTATTTCAACAATTGTCGTGCAAAATACAACAACACATATGCTGTGAGTTTAGATACAAATATATATCAACTGTGACTCATGTCCCAACCGTTGACAGCACCTCATAATGACACCTTACATAAAGGTATAGTCGAAAACTGTTTTAGAAATTAGAATCTTTGGGAAGTGCTCAAGAAAACCTTCGTACATGGGAGGCCATGCGTCTAGGTTATTATAGCTATCATATGGACACAGAATTATCTTTGGTTGACCCAATAAATCCCAAAGAAAAATAAGAAGATTACTATCATATTCTTCCCAATGGCGAGTCTTCTCTTGACATATCATTATCTCCACTGTCTCTAATTGAGAGTTATATTTCAAATAGACTCCAAGATCATATAGATAATGCTGGTAGATATACCCAGCAAGTGGATGAGCACATCCATGTCTTATGATGACATGAGGTGGTATGTCATTAGACATCTTGTATGACAGTGGCAAAACACCCTTCCAACGTTGGGTTCGCCTCACCCTAGTTGATTCACCAAATATAACTACTAAATAATGACCACCGTTTTATTCCCCTGTTATCCCCCCCGCTCGACCCAGCTACACTCGTATTACCTGAAAGGAATTGTGAACCAAAAGGGTGAGCACAACTAGCTCAGTAAAGAATATCATGACTAAAGATAAATAAATTAACAATAGCCTTCAACAGTAATAAATCAGAGATTTAAAACATATGGTATATGATAAAAAATTTCAACCATAGTTGCAGCGGAACGAGCAATCCATTAGAAGAGTCAAACAGACTATAAAGTCCATTATCTTCTCCATGTTAAAAGTCCACCAACAATGTTTTATCCCTGTAACATCAATCAATAATTCATGTCCACAATCACATGTATAACTCATAATTGTAATTGTTGTTCTAAATTCCTTTTCTCATCCAGGACAAAGATAATTTTTATCACCTGAAACATCAAAGATCATGGTTATACCAAATCACAGTTCATGTTCATAATCATACTAATAAATTCATCTTTGCACTACGGCCAAAGATATACATCAACAAGTCATCTTTGCACTACAGGCCAAAGATATTCATCAACAAGTCATCTTTGCACTACAGGCCAAAGATATTCATCAGTTGGTCATGTTCATCTAAACACCTGTTCATCTTTGCACTACAGGCCAAAGATATTCATCAGAAATCATTCATCTTTCCACTACAGGCCAAAGATATTCAGTCATATCATCATTTAGGACTGAGGATGATGAAAAATATTTTAAAGAAAACGAATCCAGTGAAGCAAAAGAACAAATATTAAGTATTCGTACTTTAAACAATTTTCGTTCAAAAATACTTCATAAATAACAAGAGTGGGGTAAAATTCAAGAATGATCAAAACATGGATACAATCAAAGCTAGTATCCAGAATAGATATTTTGGACAAAAAGAAGAAATTTTATTTTTTGGTGAATAGTGTCGTATTCGTGAATAGTGTCGTATACGTGAATAGTGCCGTATACGTGAATAGTAACTCCGACACCAGAAGATAGAAATTTCACAAAAAATATCATCACGCTTCGTGAATAGTACTCATGAATAGTAACTCATGAATAGTAACTCATGAATAGTAATTCATTAATAGTAACCCCGACATAGAAAAGTTCCAAATTTGATAAAAAATTTCCAACCAACATTCTGGCATAAATGAAGAAATAATATCATTTTAGAAGAAAATAACCTCCCTTACAATTCCTTAAAATCACTTACTATCCCTTACCTCAAAGAGCAGTACTTCTGACTGGAATAACGCTTAACGAACTTGCACCGTATAGCAACACTCAAGATATCAAAATACTCACAAGAATACACTCGATAATATAGAGAGAGAAATAGAGAGAAAACTTCAGTTTCTGGTGTGATTTTCAATTCTAACCTAAGCACCTATTTATAGGAAATTGCTTAAAACACCAAAGCTGAAATTTAATATAATATTAATAATTTCAAAACATATTCTTACGCACACCTAACCAGCTGATTTCAGCCATTTAACACATGCCCATAATTGAAAAAAACGCTTTTCATAATTAAAATATTTTAAACTTCCAAAAATCAATTATTTCGGAACTTCAGAACTTCAATAATTCACAATAAATAGCCATTTTGTCAGAAAATTCGAATCTCGCGAATTTTTTTAGGAAATTCAATTATCTACAACCTTGCAGAAGAAAGTTTTTCTAAATTCCAAACAGAAATTAACCGAAATCCACAAACGGGCGATTTTACAGGCTATAATCAAATTTCAGTCAAGAAATGGGGTCCACCGACACATAAAACATGCTTTAAATATTTTTGGTAACAAAAATACTCCTCCTCCACATATACTCATATATCCCACATTCATCGTAAAAATATTATCATTATTATATTATTAAAATATAATAATATATTTAAATGAATTATTTTATCAGAAAAAGATAAATTTCAATTTCAACAATTGTCACATTAAAAATTTTATCCGTCTATATCCACATAAAATCAATATTTTCCTTATCATATAAATCAATAATTAATTATTCACAAATAATATTACAGAATCACAATACTGACAACCAGGCAGTTCCCAGGAAAGAGGGGGCTTTCCAATAAGGATTTCTCCTTACTGGCGCGCAATTAGGTGACCAAACCTCTCCTTAGACAGAACTTTCTAGACATTGCCAATAATGTTATCTAATAATATTATTCAGATAATATGAATTATTGCTTCGATAATGGAAAATACGGTGTATTGACAATTATTAAAACAACAGTAATATAAAATATCAACGCAGCAATTATTGAATCAATAAAATATAATACTAAACAATAATTACTGTAACAATTATTGATTAGTGCCTTCTTACGTAAGAATCAATAATTCAAAAATATTGTGCAATACAGTGTCCTACTGTGCAACAACGCGTATTACTTTACTTTACCCACCGGGTATTCCAACAGTGTTAACAGTAACGATTACGCCGTTATTTATAAAAACTTTAATTTGTCATTTTCTTCATCCGACAGTTATTCTGTTACGGGACCCACAAAAGGTTGCGCCGTCGTACGAATATTCCCCGACAGAAAGAATATTCCACGACCAAGCAAATATTCTCCGACAACAATGAGTATTTTATAACCACTTGCTTATTTTGAAAAAAATCATATATCACCCTTAACTTTAACCTTTTATCAATTTAACCATTTACTGAATTGTAATTATAAGAAAAATTGAATACTTTTATTTCATAAAATTCGGGGTCTTACAATATCTGTTTAAATAGAAGCATATTTGATTCAAAGCTTAAAATAACTTATTAGCTTACTCAGAAGCATTCTCACTCTAAAAGTTATTTAAACTTAAAGTGACTTTTTCTTTTCTCCATAAAGAATAATTATTTCTTTATAAATTCGCATTAAATTATATATCTGCTTAAACAGGAGCATTTTTGAGTAAAAGTTAAAATTGACTTATTTGCTTATTCAAGAAGCATCTTTTCATACAAAATATAAAAGTTATTTAAACTTTTATAATAGAGCATAATTTTCATATTTGCTTACACATAAGCTTTATTTGATCTAAGCACAAATTATTATCTGCTTACAAAGAAGCATAATTTCTCAAATATAAAAGTCTTTGAACTATTATAAATACATTTACTCTTTAATTGATATCTGCTTATTTGAGAAGCATCAATATGTACTAAATTATATCTGTTTATTTAAGAAGCGTTCATTTATACTAAATTCTTATCTGCTTATTTAAGAAGAATATTATTGTAAAATCATTTATAAAAAAGAGAAAATGTCAGAGTTAGTTTATTTTATGTACCTGTGAGAAAGACGAGTAATTCTTTGACCAAGACCAGAGTCTTAGAGAGGTCAGCGAGAAGTTGGGTCTCTAGTGTACTTGTGAGGTGAGGAAGAGGTTGTTATTTCAAGACCAGATCATAGAATAGAACTGAACTCAAAAGCGGTACAACTACACTTAAGGAGGGAGCGGGAAGATTGTTGTCCAAGATAGATTAGTTGGGAATAGTTGAAAGTTTGTCTATAAAACTTTGTAAAGGATTCTCCGCATGTTGAAGGAGTATTTATTATAGATAGTAATAGGATCTCAAGTCCTGGAGAGGAGCTTGAGACTGGACGTAACAGCATACCCGGGATGTATGCTGTGAACCAGACAAATCTCTGTGCATTATGTGATTGAATATTAATTTCTAACACTGCAAATTAATTATCCAAAAATTCAAAAAGCCTAAGATAATTTTTTTAATCGGCAATAATCTATTCAACCCCCCTTCTAGATTATTATTGAACTTTCACATTGACATAAAATTTATGAATTAATTATTTATTATTTAGTTAATATTAAATAATAAATAAGAACAAATTATAATTAATTATTCTTAGATTAATAAGAAAGGTTAATTAAAGACTTATGAAGTGAATTAATTATTTATTATTCAAGGATAAATAATTAATTAATATTAAATAAGAACATATGATAATTAATTATTCTTAGATTAATAAGATAGAATAATTAAAGACTTATGAAGTGAATTAATTATTTATTATTCAAGGATAAATAATTAATTAATTAATACTCCCTCCATCTCATGATAAAAGTCCTTAATACTATTTTGGGTAGTCTCATGTTAAATGTTTATTTTCCTTTAATAACCAAACTTTTACACATATTTTTCTATTATACCCGTAGCATTAAATATCTCATACTTTTTTTATTCTAATTCTCTATCCATATTTAATGACATTATTATGGGCTATTTTGTCATTTCATTCATCTTCTTAATATGCGTGAAAAGTCTACCATGACTTTTATCTTGGGACATAGGGAGTATTAAATAAGAAAAAAGATAAATAATTATTCTTAGATTAATAAGAAAGAATAATTAAAGACTTATGAAGTGAATTAATTATTTATTATTCAAGGATAAATAATTAATTAATTAATATTACATAAGGACAAATGTTAATTAATTATTCAATTATAAATAGTAATGAATAATTAAAGACTAATGAAGAAATAAATCAATTATTTATTATTCAAGGATAAATGATTAATTAATTATTATTTAATTAATATTAAATAATAATTAAAGACAAATACTATTAATAATTTAATTAATATTAAATAATAAGTAATGTTATTATCTATTATTTATTAAATAATAACTAAAGGTAATTAATTAATTACTATTTAACTAATATTAAATGATAATTAAATGAAGATAAAGTTAATAAATGAAGATAATTTAAATGACTCATTAATTAAACAATTATAATAAATTGTTTAAGGATCTAATAAGTGTTTATTATTTAAGAAAACCTTATAAATTTATTAAATCATTAAACTAAGATTTATTAAATATGTTATAGAATTAATGATGATACATTATACTATGTGAACATTGTGATTGAATTATTTGCTAGATAATAACATAAGTAAACATATAGACATACGATTATATGCAATACTAATTAGTAGACCAACATTGTCAATGCTAGGTTACTTAAAGAGTTTCAATTAAAGCTAGTTAGTCGTAGCTCGTCGAACAGGCAAGTTCCCTAACTCAAACTCGAGTTATTATTTTTGAAGCATGTTAGTGATTAATTATTGTTGTTTATTCACATCTATACTGATTATTGAGATTCGTACATTGTACAATTGAATTCCTGTTATATTATTATTGAACTGCGAATTAGACTAAAGTTCATTCATTAACTTTTTATAAGATAGATCTATGCTAATTGTAATAGCTAGATCATGTGACGAACTAAATTTTTGTAAATTAATTTTAATATTTATTGAATTAAATAAATATTTTTCGATGATTTAATTATTAGATTTAATAATTAATTAATGCAATTGTGGTAGATTAATTTAATTATATGTGTTATATTTATTAAATTAATGTAGAGAATAATTATTATTCAAATATGTAATTATGTGATCTTATCGAATTAAATGAAATATTTAGTTAAGCATGATGTTATTTAATTAATTTATTTATTAATTAGAGAGTTAATAATTTGACATTATTTATTAATGAGAAAATTAATTATGTGACTATGTGAATTTATGAGAAATTATTATATTTTATTTAAAATAAATAAGATATTGATTTATTTTATGAAGGAGTGTTACATTAATTAAACTATATGATAAAGCTTTATTAAATTAAATGGTTTTTAAATCTATTTTGCTAGCCAAACAAAGCCCTATGGGGAGTTGGAGCAGTTACCCATTATTGGGTTAACTGACCACTCAGCGCGTCAATTCTTTATTTCAATTGACGTCTTCCTTTTCTTTCTTCATTTTTCCTAAGTAAAAGTAGAAACAGAGAGAGTTTCAAAGAGAGATTGAGAAGTGTTGAGAGAGAATTTTGATTGAAGAAGAGTAGAGAAGAATTATACCCTTCTAATCTATACCTTACATTCAGGGTAATCTCCTCCTTCCCAAATTTTTAAAGTTACGTTGTTTAAGTTTTATGAAAATGGCTTTCAATCAAGTTCTGTGGAATTTCTATAAATTGGGAAATTGAGTTAGGAATATATGCAATAATTCGAGTAGCATAACATGTTTTATATATATTTTATATGATTCCATATCATAAGTTTCAGTAAATGATGACTTGTTATTTCAAAAATTTACAGAGTTTGGGTTTTGGCCATATGGCCTTATACGTGATATTTTATGTATTGAACGTATATTATCCCTAAATTTTACATTTGTATGTTGTTATGCATATTGATACGAAAAGACCAAAATTTAAATAAATGGATTCGGTGTTATAACGAATCCATAGTGACAATTTTCATGTTTTATTTCCAAAACCTTCAAGAACATCAAGAACAATGGAAGTAAATGTGTTGATTTTGCAAATTATGTGTTGTAACTTGCTAAAAATCATGCTAGATGGGGTAAGTAATGATTATATATGTATTACAATGATTGGGTAAGTCTAAATTTGTGTAAAAATAACTAATTGGAAGTTATGACCATATTCATGTATAATTTTACCTGTGATTGATTTTTGGTCTAATTTGGCATTGTTATGTTCGCGAACTGCAGAACTGCAGAAAATCAGTCTGGGTAACCCCGCCCCCAGCGGGCGTTACCAAACTAAATTACCCCGCCCCGACGGTCAAAAAAATAAAATAATAAATAAATAAAATAAATAAATATTTGATAAAAATTAATATTAAAATATTTATAAAATAAATTAAATATTTTAATTGAGATATTTATGGAATAAAATAAATATTTGATGAAAATTATTATTAAAATGTTTATAAAATAAATTAGATATTTTAATTGAGATATTTATGGAATAAAATAAATATTCGATGAAAATTATTATTAAAATATTTATAAAATAAATTAAATATTTTAATTGAGATATTATGGAAAAAATAAATATTCGATGAAAATTATTATTAAAATATTTATAAAATAAATTAAATATTTTAATTAAGATATTTATGGAATAAAATAAATATTCGATGAAAATTATTATTAAAATATTTATAAAATAAAGTAAATATTTTAATTGAGATATTTATGGAATAAAATAATTATTCGATTGAAATTATTATGAAATAATTTATTCGAGTGTAATAATAGTAAAAAATGAAAATATTCTAATTTAATTAAGTAATTAAAATAGAAGGGTAATGATTTGTTAAATAAAGTGGAGTTTATATTAAATAATTAAGTGAAAATGTAACTAATGAATGTCGTGAATACATATGATATGTGTGTAGGATTTGTGGTGAACGGAAGTAGTAATCGTTTAGCCTACGCACGAGGCAAGTTTCCTAACCCTACTTGTCATTATTGTTCAAGTTTATTATTTACCTCGAGTAAATTATCATTACTATTATTCAAGTTCGAATGTTATATTAAAGATTTATTATCTTTTCAAAGCATGATTCAGTTATACAATAATTGTTTTATTGTATACTTCTTGAGATTATTATTCGAATTGAATATCATTATTGTTGAACCTTATTAGACTAGTGAACTTTATTGATTCAACTAGTCCTTAGTTGATGAAAGTTCTAAATTTCAGAACCCTTATTGAATTATCCAAACCAAACTTCCTTTGGTGCGGATTCGAATGTCAAACTGAGATGAACAACCCTGTAAAGGGATTTACTTATGTGTTAGCGTTAAGATATTGTGCACAGTATGGTACTAAGGGCTGATCCCCCTAAGTATGAGTAGAAAGGTCCATAGTCTTATGACTGTTAAAGGTTTCAAGTATAACCCTTGATAACTTATGGCATAGTTCAAGGTCTTATGACCCTCAGAATTCTTTTGATTCTTGTTATTTATTCTTGATTCAAAAGTTAAGCTTTCATTCAGATGTTTTTGATTTACTCGCATGTTATTATACTGTTATTTCATTATTATACTTGTGGGCAATAGTGCTCACTCTTGCTTAATAATAATATTGCAGTTAAGAACGAAAGAACCGATGAACCTTCCACTAGTAAAGGCAAGGGAAAAGTTAGCAAGTGATGAAGACTTGTTATTTTTATTAGATGATGTATTTATGTTTAAGACTTGAGTTAATGATGTTATTTAAGACTTATTTGTTTATGATTTCGCACAGATGTTTAAGGTTAGTTTAACCTGTAATTGTATTAATATTATTTGGATGTTGTAACCCTTAAGGGGAAGATTTTTATTCTATCTATTGCATGGTTTGCATTTATTATGGGTAGATAGATAGATGATATTTGTACAGTGAACACCAGATCCAGTGGAATCGAAGTACCCGGATTTGGGGGTGTCACAGAGCAAGCATGTCTAAATTGTTAAATCAAATGTGTTTTAAAAGTTGTTCTTATTAAATTGATATGGTAAGAACTCTTGGCTGGAAAAAGGATGAATTTGATTAAAGCATGACCATATCAATGCTGGTTTATTAAGTGTTTATGCATAAATCACGGGGTATAAAAGGCTGATCCCCTTAATTACCAAAACTTATTAAAAGATCCAGTTTAAATGCTGAGAACCTTGGCAAATGTTCATGGTTATTTCAAACCACTCAGTACCTGTTATTCAATTATTTGAATATTCAAGTATTGAAACTTAATTCATGTTCTTTCATAATCGATTCTATTGTTGAACATTGAAAGCTAAATTCCTTTCTAATCATGATATACCCTTCTTGTATTTAAACTTGTTAAGCAAATTAGTTGTTTATGTAAGACCCCAACTTTTTGAATAAAGATTAAATTTTTTCGAAATATATTTTTGAATATTATGGTGTGGATTTGATATAATGTTATAGTTGTGGGTTGTAATACCCGCTAAAAAAATAATAATAAAAATAAATTAATAAATAAATAAATATTAAATAATAAAAGATTATTTGTTTTACAAACATATTAATTGGACTTTGTCATTTATTTTGGGTCAAACTAATTATTTAATTGGTGTGGGCTAATAAGTATTAATAAGAGATGGGTAAATTAATTTAGTACAATTTGGGCCTTAAATTTTATTTGGGTTTAATTTACTTAAATGTGGGTAATATTAATTTTATTATAATTAGGAGAATTAATAAAATAAATAATAAATATACATATACTAAAACCTAATAAAACCTGAGATGCAAATCAGAAAGAAAAAGAAGAAGCGCAGCCGCCTCTTAGGATATTTCAAAGAGATGTTCGTACTAGGAAAAAAAGGGGGAACACAGGTTTGTTATGTTTTGTTCTTTCATTTTGTTACCTTGTGTATATCAATTGTTGTCTTGTTTAAATTTCTTCTAATTTGCAACTTAAAAAAAACGAAAATTGTCATATAACTGTGATGAGAAGTCATCATATAAATAAAGGTGGGAATTGAAGTATTGATTATGGCAGTATGAACACCTGGCTTGGAACGGATGAAACATTTGTTTTATTTAATATATATATATATATATATATATATATATAGGTAATATATAAGAATTATCTACATTAATTGATAATTCCGATTCCTGTTATGGTTTTATATAGAATTATTTGGAAGATTGAATTGGAAATTTACATGAAAATCATAATATGAGTAAAAAAAAAAATTCGTAACTTTTAGCCTACTGTTAACAGTGTTCATAATATATATAAATTATATTTTAATAAATTTTTGGCTATGAAGTTATAAGTCGAAATTGGTAATTTAAATTGAAGTTATGAATATTAGTTTAAATTAATTAATTTTGTCGGCATAATTATAAAAGTTCTTATTAATAAATTAAATAATATTATGTTTGTAACGGCTAGATTTGTAATAAAATTTATTTTATTATTCTATTATTAGATCGGACGGAAGGAATTTAACGAACTATATTGGAATAATAATTTTGGGTATTACATTGCTTAATCCAGGTACGGATTCCGTACTCTTTCAGCGAGATTCTTTTGTTTTAATTAGTTCGTTTCGTTATGCGTTTTGAAAATTAGCATTGCCTCTCATGATTATATCTTGTCAAATTCATTGTGATAGTTTCATTTGGCGTTCATAGTTGGAACTCATATTTGTACTCTGTAGACTAGTACAACATATCTAAATTTATTTTGATATTGTAGTAATGTGCATGTTAATATTCTTGGAGACTTTGTGTTAATATCTCGTTTCAGTTTAACATGTACATGTTAGAACCCTTTGTTGTGTCGCATATGTTGTGACATTATATTTTGTTAGAATATACCGTAGGGTATACCTGAGCTATAACCACCTGTGGGGGTACCACAGGCATGTCCTCTTGGCACCGAGGCATGACACCTTCCGTGGCGGTGTGATCAGTCCACGGCGTCTCCGTTTTGTGCTCCGTTGGGAGTTGGCCATTTGGTATTTTGTTGTGGGAGGCGTATGGGTCGACCCTAGTTTCTGTTCTGTTCTGTTCTGTTCTGCGGATTGGTGATGTTTGTGCCAAACACACCTTCAGATTTTTGCATGCATCTGGATTGCGCAGTCCGATGTGTGATTGCCTGTGTGGCATTATTTTGATTGCCTGTGTGGCATTATTTGACTTGCCTGTGTGGCAAGCTATATTACTATTTATTTTGAGCTCGGTATGAAATAACACCCAGCCATTTGATTCAGCCTACCATTTTACTGTGATAGTTTTGTCCATTTCATTTCAGTTCGTTTGGTTTTAATTCATTTAATTGAGTTAGTTATTTCGGTTCATTTCTTGTATTCTATATCCGTACTGGGCATTTGGCTCATGCTGTGTTTTTCTTCCGGCAGGTAATCAGGGGGATCAAGGGCAAGTGTGACGAGAGCTTCCTTTAATCCAATGGT
This sequence comes from Panax japonicus, assembly GCA_020205505.1. Classification (NCBI taxonomy): domain Eukaryota; kingdom Viridiplantae; phylum Streptophyta; class Magnoliopsida; order Apiales; family Araliaceae; genus Panax; species Panax japonicus. Next base: position 18,674,789 of record CM035104.1, read on the forward strand.
TTAGAAATGTTCTGTTTAGGCTTGATATATCATTTATTTAGAATTGTAATAAATTATTTAGATTGTGGTTTGAGCCAGTGTGGCATTTATTATGGTTTGTCTTATGATATTGAATTATTATGAGATTACTCTTTTGTGGTTTAGAGCCTTGTGATCTTCCTTAGTTCTGTTGTGTTTTGGGTAACCTCTCTTTCTATTTTGGAAATGGGGTGTTACATGTGTAATATTTACAAATTTTGCAAAGTACGCAAGTTTTTATATAATATTCGATTGGTCGGAGAATATTCGTTTTAACAGGGAATATTCGTACAACGACACAATCATTGGTGGACCCCCACAACGGAATTATTGTCGGATTGAGAAAACGACAAAAATACTTTATGAAAATAACGGCGGAAGTTTTACCGTTAACTGTTGAAACACCCGGTGTTAAAAGTACAGTAATATGCGTGGTTGCATAGTAGCACACGGTATTGATTATTGATGCTTACGTGAGAAGTCACTCAATTATACTCAATTATTGCTACAGTAATTACTGCATCATATCTATCATATTATGGATTCAATTATGGTCAGTATCATCTGTATAAAATATTTTTTTATTAAATCAATACTTGAGACGACAAAGTTATTCATATTATAAACTGCAATATTTACAATGTCTAGAAGTTCTGTCAAGGAGAGGTTTGGTCACCTAATTGCGCGCCAATAGGGAGAAATCCTTATTGGAAAGCCCCCTCTTTCCTGGGAACGATGATAAGTAGGTTTTATACCTACTTATCCGGTATCTATTACTTGAATTAGTTGCTTAAATTCATGTTTCTTAGTTACTTTTCATGCATTTCATGTTCATTTTGTAGGTTATACGTTTCGGAGCGGTGTGAGCGACTATTGGGAAGGACAAGCAAGGAAAATGCAAGGAAAAAACAATTCGGACATCGTTTATGCTTTCATGTTCGATTCATGTTATTAGCTTGGAGCTTGGACTATATTGTAGAGCATTTTCTTAACTTTTCGGAACATCTTTAATCATTAAAATCGGAGTTCAGATGAAAGAGTTATGACATTTCTACCAACGGACGTTGAATTTCACCGTTTTGGGTGGTCATATGCATAGCAGTCACTTCCAGTCTAATTTCGACCATCATGCGTTCGTTATTTCTCAAAGCTCAAAAAATGAAAGTTGTAGATCTCGTCGATAGCTTCGATTTGATAGGTTGTAGGCCCCGTAAATCCTCTCGGTGTAAACGTTATGGCAGTTTTAGCAGAGGAGGTTCTAGCAGAAAATCAATTCGCAGTTTAGTGTCCAGCCAGGGCTGGATGTTTTATGCCTTAGGATCCAGCTGGGGCTGGGTGTCCTAGGCGTGAAATCAGTAGCCTAACAAGCTGGGTCTGGGTTTTTACAAAGGAAATACCCAGCCGGGGCTGGGTATGCGCGAAAAAGAGTAGATTTTGTCCGAATTTGAGTCCAAAAAGGATTGTTTTCGAGTTGTTTGATTCAAGGACTTCCAAGAAGACTAAAAGACATGTACAAAGACTTATAAAAGGAGGGGAATAACATAGATTAGAGGGGAATATTAGTATATTAGAGAGCATTCTATTAAATTAGATTAGAGTAAATTAGAGAAAAACACTAGTTTTTATGAGATTTGGAGATTGATGCAACTTGGAGACCATTGAAGATTTGAAGTAGGAGCAAGGAGGGAGCATCAAATATACTGACAATAGATTCTATCTTCTTTACTTCTTCTATCTTTCTCTTTTAATGATTATTCAATTGTGGATTCTTAGTTTTAATTCAATGAACTAATTCTTTGTTTGAGATTACAATGGATCTTATTGTGTAGTTTATTTTAATATGTTTCGCTATCAATTATTATGTTCTATTGTGAGGATTGTCTATTATGATTTAGAATTAATTGTTTAATTGCTTGGCCATCAATTACCGTGATAATCTATATGAACTCGAGAGATGAAGTATAGATTTAGATCTAATCATGATAGCATGTGTTCAGGATTTTGTTATTAGCTTAAACTTGAAGAGTGTTAAGGTAGAGATATGCTTGACATCGCATGTAATCTTATAGAGAACTTGCTCTTAAACCTTCTTCAATTGTAATTCACATAGAGATATAGTGGGTTAGTTGATTAAGGTGTTTAACAGATTTCTATCTTAATTGTGGATTGACGTTAATACGGTATTAGTGCATCGAGAGGTGGTTAATACTATTTTCGTGTTCTTGATTAACAATTCGGGATAGAGAATAATTAATGAGAAGTGTGTTAACTTAAATGAGCAATAAGTGAAGTTGTGATCTTAAATCTCCATAGTCTTAATTTAATTAGTGGAAGTTAATAGTAGTTTAATTTATTTAATTTGCATTTCATTCGTTTAAATAAGATTGAGTTGGTTACGGGTTAGTACTTGGTGATTTTTATTAACTAATTCTCTGTGGGAACGATACTTTACTTATCACTTTATTACTTGTTGACCACGTATACTTGCGTGTTGTGCGTAACTAGATTTTACTCAACAAACGACCTGGTTGATAAATATTGTGAGTTATAATATTAATGATGAATGTTGTTCGGAGTTGAATTTGGAGACCCGGACGTGATATTTGAGTCCGGAACGACGAAATTAGTAAAAATAGTCTATAAACACAAAATTTTTTGAGATACACTATTTGGTCAAAAAGTCAACAGTTGACTTTTTTAGGAAAAGTCAAACTTCGAAATTTCAAAATTTATATTTTTGATAAAAATAGTTTTATTATGTTGGAATTGTTTGTGTTAGTGAAAATCGACATTTATTCCGATGATAATTGATGTCTAATGGCTAGATTAATAAATCGGGTAATTTATCGGATAAATGAGCAATTAATTGCTACTAATTCACATGCTTATATAACTATTTGTTTACATATGTATACTATTAATTCACATTATTTACTATTAGGGGAGTTGGTGCAAGATTAATAATACTTGCAGGACTAAATTAAAAATGAAAGAAAAGTTGGAGGTATTGTACTGTAATTTTCGAGCCCCAAAACGTGCAATTATTGAAACTATATTTTCCTATAAATAGAAGCTCATTCTTCCTTCATTTCTCACCAATTCACAAAAGCTTTAGAGCGATTATTATAGAGAGAAATTATAGAGAGAAAGAAGAAGAGAAATCTGCTACTCACTATTTCAGTATCCAATTTTTCCAAGGTAGGGAGTATTATTTCTTTCTTATCTATGAAGAGAACTTCTGTTATTCCATTCTTATTATTCTGTTGGAATAAACTGTATATGCAGGCTACCCTATACTTGGTGAAATTCTTCTGTTGTTCCATTCTTTATCATTATATTGGAACATCCTGTCTGTGCGTTCTACGCCGGACCTGGTTCCGTCTTTATTATTCTGTTGGAATATCCTGTCTGTGCGTTCTACGTCGGACCCGATTCCGTCTTTATTATTCTGTTAGAATATCCTGTCTGAGCGTTCTACGCCGGACCTGATTCCGTCTTTATTATTCTGTTGGAATATCCTGTCTGTGCGTTCTACGCCGGACCTGATTCCGTCTTTATTATTCTGTTGGAATATCCTGTCTGTGCGTTTTACGCCGGACCTGATTCCGTTATTTATTATTCTGTTGGAATAACCTGTCTGTGCGGTCTATCGCATGCTTGGTGATTTCTTTTGTTATTCCATTCCTTATTATACTCAGTTGGTTAAAGTTTTGACTTCTATACTCCATGAAATTAGTGGAATATCCTTGATATTTGCACTTTATCCAATATCTTTTCATGGAAATATTCTTCTGAACATTCTTGAAATTTACTCTACAAAACAGTATCATGTTGACAATTTGGACGTTATTAGTTCCTGGATAAAATAATTCTTGAACTTGTTTTATTGAATTCTTATATCATTGTCATCATCCTCATGTCTATATTTTGTTGAAAGTCATCTGTGACCTATAGTGCATAGATGGACTTGGTATGATTATGACCAGAGATTATTCGGTGTAATCATGACCGTAATGTTACAAATGATGTGGAAAAAGTTCTCATTGGCCCGTAGTGCATTGATGGACAGTTGTTGGCATAATCATGACCATTATTGAATACACAAATATTCTTGGCCCGTAGTGCATGAATAATTGTGGTCGTGATACTAAAGAATACCCTTGGCCGTAGTGCAGGGGTGATTCGATGATGTGGATTATTTATTAAGCTGAGTCCCAGCGATAAAAGTGATGAAAACCCTTTTAAATCATAAAAGATAGTAGATTTTATTCTCTACTTGACTCTTTTAATGGATTGCTTGTTCCGCTACAGTTAAACATGATGGTTGTTATATTGTATCAGTTTAACACTGTTGAAGGCTAACGATAATATATTCTGCATTATCTTAGTCATAATATTTTCTACTGGGCTAGTTGAGCTCACTCTTTTACTTTTATTGTTCTTTTCAGGAAATGAGAATGTAGCAGGGACTAGTCGGGAAATGGAGTGACGGACCAGATGATAGCATTAGTAGTCCTCACTATTCTATGAAATAGTGTAATAATAATTGTAATAAGGACTCCTTTTGAGTTTGTATAATCTCTAGTAGACAATATTTGTATTCAAACTCACAGTTTATGTTTTGTCGTATTGTACACGACAGTTGTATTATTAAATTGTATTTGAATTTATGTACCATGTAAGTGGCGACCCAAGATGGGTGACGTATACCTAATTTTGGGGGCGTCACAGTTTACCCTTGCTATATTATGACATTTATTTCAGTCAAGCTCGAAGGATCGAATACAAAAGACAAAGGCAAGGGCAATGTCCAAGAATAGTTTAAAATGAATGTTAATTATTATATTATCTGATGGAATTATTTATGTAACTCTTTTGTAATATTAAAGGCGTGTTTAAGTTAAGGTAAAGAAGACATTGGGATTATGTTATGAAACTTTATTATAATGATCAATATAATCTATGTTTATTATTCCGCAATAGTTTATAAAATGCTTATGATGATGATAGATCGTGAGCACTGAATATGAGGTTAGAGAACCTGGATTTGGGGGCATCACAAGTTTGGATAACCCTTACAGTCTGGATGATAGTAACTCGGTTCATCGCCAGCTCGTTCCTGACAGTAGGCATTCTGAGTGGACTGATACTCAAGATTGTCAGAAAACCTTAAGAGACTTGCAATCGCTCAAGTCTTTCGTCCGATCTTGATTGTGTTGTCTTCATAAAAGGCCATTGATAACAATTTTTGTTCATTGCCTGAAATTACTTAAAAACAAAAACAAAGACCAAATAAATAAAAGATAAATATATACATTCAAATTAAGTCTAAATTGATTGAAATCAATATTAGACAATATTAGAATAATAATTCAACAACAACGATGCTAAAAACTTGTTGATCGCTTTCGCGATCACTAAACAAGCGCAAGTATACACGGTCTAACAAGTAATACAATGATAAGAAAGTTGTCGATCTCACGAGGAATTAACACTAATGTTTACCAAATATCGACTTTATATCGTTTTAGTCTTATTTAAACAGCAGAATAAAAGATAATTAATTAACTAATTAACTTTAAATGGCTAACGACTGGTATTTAAGGCGCTACAAGCTAAGATCATAACTTCCCTCACCCGCACAAACATTTCCTCAAACACTTGGCGTTTAATGCTTCAATGAGCATCCCAACTCTCTCTTTAGTCTTAGTGGTCACGACGAATTATCGACCGAGAACTTGTAAGTATTTTTACTCCTTTTCCGAGGTATATACAAACTTATCCTCTCTATTCTACCCAAAAAGGAATAGAAAGGAAATGAACATCCTAACTAGAAAATTCGACACATTCCTATTCGAATTAACCAAAGACAAGGAATTCAAGTTCAGGTTCTCCAATTAGGTCACACGCGACACACAAGTGTATTCATATCCTATACGCAAATTATGCCGTCCAACTGTGTAGACAAACATAATCACATGTCAGAAACTCACGGTCTAATCTACAGTCCATTTCCCAATTTCTTATAGATTACCCAATTAATCACTAATTCCTTGGCAATTAAACAATAAGCATAAATATCTGAGCCAAACCATATGGTGTCAATCAAAGGAAAAAAGTAAAAAATAAATAGTGGGTTCCATTATAATCTTAGAGCCAATATTCAGTTCATAACTAATAAACTAAACATAAGTAACAACATTTATAAATACAGAATCAAAGGAAATAACTAGAGAATAATAAACTTTGTGAATGCGTCTTCAATCTCCGAGAAATCCCATTGATTCGTAAGGATTTTACAAAGATTCTCTTTCACATTTATGTTTCAGTCAAACAGTTTATATATATGTGTTACATTCATTTGGATCAACTCAGTGAGATCAACCTAACATGTTTGACATTTCTCTAATCTAAGTTCTTGTACATTACAAAACTTATGCATACAAATATACTTTAAGTATTTCATCATCAAATCTTATACATTTGGAATCTCATATGGATTCCAAGCAATCTCCCCCTCGATAAAACAACCTTCTAATCTACATGTAGATTCCTAACATAATATTTAAATTTTAATTTAATAATTGAATCAAATTATTTGTTAATGTTTTATTTTATACCTATATATACATATTCTAATAATAATATAGTTTAATATTTGATAAGATGATTTTTGTACAAAAAATAATATTCTAAAATTATACTACATACTAATAATAAAATCCTACTTATACTTGAAATATTACTACACTTATATTTTAATAATAGTTGGAAATTAATTTGTGAAAGTAGTATTGTTAGAATTTTATTTCTCAAACTATATTATCCAAGTTCGTAATATAATTTTAACTATACTTTAATTATTATATATATATTTCAATAAAAATAATAGACTAATATTATATAAGATAATCTTTACTCCCTCCGTCCCATAGCGTCCCATAGTTATATGTTGATTTCTTTTGGCACATAGTTTAAGAAAATCAGTTAAGTGACATTTTTTAATATAAATTTTCCACATATACCCCTTAATATGGAATTAATGAATAAGTTAATTATTCTTACTTATCACACTAGAACTCTCAACTTCATTGACAAACGTGTATTGACCATTAAAATTCATAAACTTTAACCAAAGAGAATACAACAACATTAAATGTGGTAATAAAAATAATGACATTGAATGTTGTTTCTTCAAAAAAAGAGTAATGGTTGAATATTTATTATAAGGGCATAAAAGTAAAATAATGAACCAACTAAATTTTATAAATAGTAAGTAGCCTATATATTGAGATATCTCAAAATAGAAAATCAGCCTATAACTATGGGACGGAGGGAGTATAAAATTATATTATACTAATTTTTTTCCTTGTAAAACTATGTTACTTATTGTAATTTTTAATTTGAATAGATTAATAATAGAAGTTGGTTTAATGTAGAAAAATAAAAGGTTCAACAAAAAAAATAGGTGAACCAAGAAAAAGGTCAAATTAAAAAAACGGAAGACGAATAAAATTCTATTTATTTAATTATAGTTTAGATAAATAGATAGACATATGGAACTGCTGGGCCGAGTGATACGCCGTTTCCAATGCTCTTAAGAGAAGCCCAGATAATTTCCCGCTCAAATTAGATCACTTTCATCTGAAATTCGATATGTTATCACAAATCAGTCCAAATTTGCCCTAGGGTGAAGCGTGTTCTATCTTTTGAAAAGTCAACACCCAAACGGCAGGGAATTGATACGGTCTGCAATACTCAGCTGTTTAGTAAAGTGAAAATGGCCGGCGGCGACCGGCGTCTGATAAGGGTGTTCAACGTGGCGGAGAAGCACTCGGTGGCAAGAGATGTGTCGGGAATATTGGCAAGGAACCACGGAGGGCTGAGAATGAGAGATGGGAGGTCGGTATACAACAAAATCTTCGAGTTCAATTACGAGATTCAAGGGCACCAATGTCAAATGATATTTACCTCCATCCATGGTCACCTCATGGAGCTTGAGTTCGACGACCGTTACCGGAAGTGGCATTCCTGTGATCCTGTTTGTCTTTACCAGGCTCCTGTTCGGAAATATGTCCCTGAGGTTTCAATTTTTGTCCTTCTCTGTGTATATTTATACTGTAGGTAACGATTTAAAAGTAAAAATTATTAATTTTTCCCTACGTTCTAGAATTAAAGAGATATCTCGAACAATAACTAAAGAATGATTACTAAAGACAGATATAAAATGATGTTTGGTGACTAAAGAATGATTAGTAGAGATGGATTCAAAATTATGTGGTTAATTTTAATCGGTTATTATTACTAGGCCCACCCAACTAATTAGACCTTGTCCCATCATTTTGTAAGTTATCTTTTGTAATTTTTTTTGTCCCCATGGCAATACCCCATTTCCAAGGATCAGGATCTCTATTAGGATTTGTCTGTGAAGATCTTGTGAGGATTTTTTTTTTACAAGTTGACAAAAAATTGGCACTAAACGCCGTTTACTTTTACCAAACAAAAGAAGTAAAGTAAAAAGAGTACATTTAAAATAATATTTGAGTTGTGATGGTGATTGTCTCCGTTGAGTAGTGGATTAAGAGATGTAAAGTAAAACGATTATTAATAATAAAAAAAGATATAAAGGAATATGTAAATAATAATAATTGATAGGTCTAGAATATTTTCTTGGTTGACCCAGATGGCCCAATGTTAGAGAAAATAATAATAATATTTTCAATGGTGAGAGTAAACTCTTTTTATGGAACAGATAAATACAAATATAATAATAATAAATAATAATATAAATAAACAAACAAAAACAATAATAAACGAAAAATAACTAAAGTCACATTGAAAACATTAACGATAATTATAATCGATATATTTATTCATTTTTTTAACCAAGTTTGTAGTTATCCTAATATTAATATCAAGTTATTAAATATAAAAAAAATCATATACAGAATAATCAAGAAATTTAAAATAATTATATGTAAAAATAAACGGCGTTTGATGACTTCTAATTTTTTGTCAACTTGTAAAAAAAAATTCCTATCAAAACGACGTCGTTTTGATACACAAACAAAAAAAAGAGTTGTGAGCCATTGGATCTCTTTTTTAATGTGTTGTCAACCCCACAATAAAACTCTCACAAGATCCTCACAGAGAAATCCTCATAGAGGATCCGGATCCCATTTCCAAAGCAACCACTTGTAATAATAACTTTGCTTTTTTAAACATATCCCTAACATTTGTTTGAAATGTAATAACGGTGGCATGTTTTTTCTGTCCAGTATATAAGTAATATATCATGTAATTTTATGCTACTTTATAGTATAGAACAAATGTATCTCTATTTTTAAAATGGAAGAACAGGAAATGTATCTCTATTTTTGGAATGGAGAGAGTATTATAGATTTTGCCCTTTTGAAGTAAATTTGAGAAATCCTAAAATCCAAAATTATAAAATGTTCTCCCTTCGTTCCAAAATTAGATGTACATTTTTAAAACGATGATTTTTAAGAATAATTTAATTTTCCAATTGTAACCCTAACATTTGCTAGAAAATGTAACAGTTGTGGCATAGTACTACTCAATTTATCTAGTTTAATGTAATGACATGTTAGAAACTTCATGCGACTTATAGTCCAAAAGTAGAAATGTATCTAAATTTTGGTAGTGACTAAAAAAAATAATCTCCAATTTGGAACGGAGGGAGTAGTGATTCCCCCCTATAAATAAGCTAACACCCTTGAAAATGTGATCATGACATTTCTTTTTCTCAACTTATAGGTTTTTATTGACAAAGAGTTGATCAAGACCCATTTAATGATTTATTTATTTATTTATTTTTCTACATTTTCTGTACGAGTGGAAATTGTTTGGTCAATGTAAATGTTTTCCTTGGTAATAAATTTTGAGATTGTAAACTTTCATATTAAGTCACTTCCTTCGTATTATTCTTTCCCTGTTCCTTCTTTTCATCCATATGCTCTAATTTCAGTATTGGCTGGATCTCTTTCTGTTGTTATACGTGGTAATTTAGGATAAATTAAATATCAAAAGGACATTGGAGGAAGAAGCTAGAAAGTGCCAGTGGCTTATTTTGTGGCTTGATTGCGATAGAGAAGGAGAAAACATTGCATTTGAGGTGGTACAAGTTTGCACAGAGGCAAATTGTAATCTTAACGTGTGGAGAGCTCATTTCTCTTCAATTATTGATAGGTTCCAGCTGCTACAACTCTGCACCTAATTTACTTGTGATAATCTTATTGTTTCCTTACATTCAACTTTTGGATGGTTAGGGAAATTCATGAATCCGTACAGCGTCTTGGTCGTCCTAATCAACTGTTTGCTGATGCAGTAGATGTTAGACAAGTGAGTACCATAAAGAACTCAGTTGGAAATTTATCCGTCTTTCCATGACTACAATGAATATGGTTTTTAGTCATTTCTTATGTCTGAACTGGTCTGAAAAAGCATATACTGCTTTTATGTAGCATGCTCATTTTATTTAGAAAAAAGGGGACAAAAAATATGCTGATCCTCATATACAAGTTATTTACTCAAGGATTAATTGTTTGTGCCATTTGTTTTTCGTTTCTTTCCTTTTACCATGTGTGCTTGTGGTATTTAATTGCTAAAACAAAGGGTTTGTTTGGAGTCTTCTGCAGGAAATAGATCTTAGGATTGGAGCTTCCTTCACTAGGTTTCAGACTATGCTGTTGAGAGATGCCTTTGTACTAGATTTTGTTACGGATGCCAAAAATGTTGTTCTAAGTTATGGTCCTTGCCAGGTATCGATATATTCTAAGACATCAAGTTTTGATTATGTTGATCAACATGTCTAGCGGCTCTCATGTCTGATTTTCATTTTTGAAAGTATCAAATAGAGTGATCCAACAATTATTCATTGGTCATACTACTTAATTAATGCCATTGGCAGTTTCCTACGCTGGGCTTTGTTGTGGAACGGTATTGGGAGATACAATCACACGAACCTGAAGAGTTCTGGACAATCAACTGTAGTCACAGGGTGGATGAGCGCACTGCTACCTTCAATTGGATGTAAGTGCTATGGAATTTGACACCATTTAATAATTTTCTTTAAGATATGACAATTGGTGATACTCAGTACCTTTGTTGATTTGCAGGCGTGGGCATTTGTTTGATTACACTTGTGCAGTAATAATATACGAAATGTGTATTGTGGAACCCACTGCAACTGTGCGTACCACAGAAGCCTCAACTTTCAAACTAAAACTGCCTTCTAGAAACAGTTGCAATTAAATTTAAACTTGATCTATCATTTTATCATTTTGTAAAATATTCAGGTCACAAAAGTTAGACAGCATGAGACACTGAAAAGGCCTCCTAATCCTTTGAACACTATCGAGCTTGAGAAACGTGCTTCACGTTACTTCCGGATGAGTGCCAAACAAACCATGAAGGTTCGCTTACATATTTTCTTTTAGTGTTTGAAGTCTTTATTTTGGATATGTTTGAGTATTTTTAAGGCTTTATTAATTTATTAAGTGATGGCATGCGTGATTCTGATTCATTCTATGGCTTTCCTGAACAAGTTATGTTCATTCTAATTATACCTTGAGCCCTTTTGTTTGTATTAGTTCTTGATTTTTCTTGAAATATAAACCATTCCCAGAAGTACACTAGAAGTCGGTCTCGGTTTGCAGTTTGTGTTTTGAACATGGAGTTGTGCTTGAGCTACTTTTGCAGCTTTATTTGTGATAACTAAGTTAACTTCTCCAGCTGCCTCTCTTGGTGTTAGTTCTCTAAGGTGGTGGTGTTGTTCAGTGATTGGAATTTGAATCTTTTCTTGAGAAAACTTATTCACACATTTAGATCCGGCAGGACTGCAAAATGTTGGGAAGGGGTATTGGGAAGGAATGTCCATCATGCATATTTGTAATGCCATTCCTTCCATGTTTTAGAGGATGGTCATTCTTGCATAATAATGTTAAAACATTTGAGAATTTTTTTTCTGCTCAAGTGGAATAAATTTCATGAATCAAAACTTTTTAACAGGCTCTACTTTTTTAAACATGATATGAAGTTTCATATTTACCCTTAACTTTTGCATATGCTAGAATCATCCTCTTTCTCAATTTTTAAATCCAAGATTAAAGTGATGCTTTTATCGGATTTTGTTGAAGTTGACATTGTTTTGGTACAGCCAAAGAGAAGAAAGGTTGACATCTGAAATCGGCTGGAGTATTTATTTATCATCTTCACTATTCCCATTGCTTTATTACTTTGCTTTAGGTTGCTATCTTATATGAACTGATGTCTTGTTTTTCGTATTTTTATTTTTCTATCTTATCTTTTACCAACAGGTGGCGGAAGAGCTTTACCTAACTGGTTTCATCAGTTATCCTCGTACAGAGACTGATTCCTTTTCACCAGGAACTGATTTGCGTGTGAGTAACTATATTTTTTTAGGACAGCTACAGTTATGTTATTGTTCATGATTGAAGTTATTGGCAGACATCACACAAATGATCTAATTTTAGCATTTCTTGAGAGTTCATGTGATATGATCATTTAAAGTAAATGAATATCTATAGAAATTGTACTTAACTAGTTTTGGTGATTCTACTAGTAAAAGAAAGAGTAGAATAGGGAGAATCATGTGTGTAGGTAGTCATGTGACTGAGAGTGATGATGAAATGAAAGAAAATTGAAAAGAATATTCAGGGGAGGTGAAAGAAAATTGAAAAGAATATTCAGGGGAGGTGATAGATATTTAGAGAACTCTTGAACCCTGAATCTTTGTTTTTCTTTTAGATAGAAAAAGTAGATTTACTAAAAGTAGAGAGAAGATACTAGGGGAGCAAGAAGGAATAAGACACAAAAAGGAAGTCTGGATCGTTAAACCTTATTTTGGTAGAGAACGTGCCATTGAGCCAACCCCTTGGGGTTTACATAAACCCTAATTCTAAGGTAATCTATTATATTAAGGAAGCTCCTAATATTATCTACTAAGCTAATAATTATCTACTCTAATAATTACGTACTATCCTAATCATTAACTATTACAAAATAAAATAAAATACTATAATCAATATCCAACTGAAATAACATAATTACAATTGATAATTCTTATATAATACAAAAGAAGCAATCTCTTGCAATTTTCATTATTCTTTCCGACTCGTTCTGCATCATGGTGCTATACACCTAATATGATTGACAATGTTCTAAAAGGCGCTAGGTGGGAGGCGAGCGGTCAGGGGGCTAGCGCCTAGGGGGCCTAAGCGGGGCCTAGGCGGGAGTTCTTATTTCAAGCCAATTTTAATATTTTATCTTACATTTATCTAAACAAAACAATAATATAAAGCAATACGATCTATAATAAAAATAATAAAGGCCTTAGCTTAAAGTTGAAACACACATCCATATTGCTAATGTCAAAATTCAAACACAAACATTCAATTGTTCAAAGTTCAAACGTATCTTTAAACAAGATTGCTATTAAATAATAAAATTTAAAATTTCAAAAATTCAATTCAATATTAAAATTTATGAAACTAAATATAAATTTAAGAATTATATTAAATTAAACTAAATATTACAAATATATCATCATTTATATAATTTGAAGTTGGTACAAGTTCAAAAAATTACAACTATAATAAAATTATCCATTTTGACTTGATATTGTTCACTTCTTGTTGTGATTTGATATGATACAACCTGTATTATGAATATGGTAAATCATTAAAAAAATAAATATATCTGGTTTGGGTAGTTATTAAAATAAATAAAAACCCCTCTGCTTAGACCCCGCCTAGCTCGCCTAGGCCCTGCCTAATTTCATGGAGGGATTTTTTTTCCGACTTAGGCCTAAGTGAGGTGCTAGGGGGGGCATGGGGCCTATTGCCTAGGTGGGGGCCTAGACGGGGTTTTTTAGAACACTGTGATTGATAAATGACGGCATTAACTGTGAGAATGATGGTGTATTCTGTTTATAGATTGGGTTGATAATGTTTTTTTGGGGGCAACTTGTAGGTTTTAATGTACAAAGAGGTGATGCATGATAAAATGCTTTAGAAATGCAAGGGACTTTAAAAAGATTTACATTAATGTTGTAAGCTTCTTCAAATTTTGAATAATGTTCTCTAACGGCTACTACCACTTACGAGTTGATTTATTTCATAGTACTTCTACAATATTCTTGGTTTAATCTTTTCAGATCATCTTGTTTTGAATGTATTCCAATAATGAAACATGAAGGTGAAACCATTAATTCATTTAAGCACCAATAATAGAAGGGAGAAAATATTTGTTATATGATATTATCTAACTTCATCATCATTCGAAATTGGACAATTTAGCTAACCATAGAAATGAATATGAGAACAAATAAAATGTCTACTACTTATTGTATGGGATTAAATAATTAAATAAAATTGAAAAGAGCTTACTTCCATAAATTAAAGAACATTGCCAGGATCATTGAGGACCTAACCTAGGGTTTGTCAACTAGAATTAACAGAAATAGAGCTGAATTGAGGGAGAAAAGATTGGGCAGAAGTAGCAGAAAAAGAGAGGGAAGTTTACCTAGAGTCTCAGCTTGAGAGTTCTCGATCAGTTTTCATGCGAATGATCAAAGTTATAGCAGAAACAGAAATTACAACTATTTATAGAGTGACTAACTGACTCTAGCTTATCATGCACCTACTTTCTTTAACCTACACCACTTTATTACCAAGTCTGCCTACACAACTCCTAGCACACGTACTAATATTAGAGGTAAAACAGAAATATTGTCTATAACTGCCTAGGCCTGGCAAACATTTATAAAATAAAATACGAACTCTGTGTGTACGATCCTTCGGCTAGTAGATAATGGAAAGCAAGAAGGTTAAGATTCCTTCCTCTTCAAGCTTGTTCCACCCCCTTCCTTTTTCAGATATCAACTTTATTTTGTAGGAATCTTCTATTATGACATTTCCTTCTATGAATTAGAGCATTAAATATTGTTTGATCATCAAGATTTTGATTTTTTTGTAATTGTTAACGCCAGAAAAATTGTTTCAAAAAAAAATCTTGTTTTTTCTTTAATTTTGTAAAATTGGGGATTTAGGCGAGATTTTTAGAAAACAGTTCTTTTCGATGGGATTTTAAAAGTTTGTTTTTAGATATGGGCCAATGTGATAGAGTCGCCAATTAATATAAGTTTAAATGGATTATCAACTGATCCAGATTTTTAGGTTTTTGAAAATAAATGGCCCAAAATGTTACTCCATTACATTGGTCCGTAACATAGATTCAAAGAGTACGGGGGGGCGATGAGAAGGTGTTATAAGTTCAAATGGATGTATCAACTCATCCAAATTTTTAGGTTTTTGAAAATAGATGACCCAAATTGTTATTCCATTGCATTGGTCTGCAATCGAGATTCAAAGAGTTCCTCGACTTCCGTGAAATATGGTTATCGCTTTCCTAATCTTTTCTCAAATTTTGAAGTTGCCTTGGTGTGTGTCTTAAGTGATCCGTGCTTTGGTGTGTTATGTCATTCGATAGTGCATGTGTGCTTGGTATCATGCATTGTGAGTGAGTCCAGTTTTATCCTAGTGGGGTTCAATTTGGTCTAGAAAGGGACTTTTGGTTTATTTTGTTTATGATTTTTGTGCAAAAGAGAGTTTGAGTTTGATTTCTAAACTCGTGTTCGTGTGTTTTAGAGTAGAGGGAGATTGGTTTCTAAACTTATGAATGGGCATTTTCAAAAGATGTGAGTTTAGTTTTCTAAACTCGTGTGAGTGTTTGCAAAGATGTGAGTTTTGTTTCTAAACTCGTGGATGTTTTCAAAAGTGAGTTTGGTATCTAAACTCTAATGTGTGAGTTTGGTTTCTAAACTCTAATGTGTGAGTTTGATTTCTAAACTCAAATGTTTGTGAGTTTAGTTTTTAAACTCAAATGTGTGTTTTGAAAGACGTGTTTCCAAAGTGATTTTATAATGTGAATTTCAAAGGGTAGTTTTAGCATAGGTATTTTAAAAGTGGTTTTAAAATGTGTTTTCAAAAATGGTTTTAAGATGTGTATTTGTTTTTTATGAGGGGTGTTTTCCAAAATGATTTTGAAGAGGTGTTTTTAGGTTCTAGCTAAGAGTCCCTTTCAAGCATTTGTTTTTTTACCGTTTGAATTTGCTTCTTCATTTTAGAAAGACTTTAGTTTTTGAAATTAATTTTTAGTTACCCAAATCAAGTTAATGGGCTAGGGTCCAACTTATGGTATGACAATCATCACATTGACCTTAAACTCCACTTTGAGGGTTAAAAAGCAACCCAATTCAAAGGTACGTCATGGGAGGAAGATTCTAATTCCTCAAAATAAGAATTTAGAGGTCTTAGATTTTCTCCTAGGCTCACAATTTGCATAAATTCACATCATCAAGGAATATTACAATTCAAATCAACAATCCATCATTGAAAGAGGGCCCCTATTCTTCCATCGCCTCCACTCTACCCAAATCCAAACCTCAACTCAGATTCACCACCGCCTCCTGACCTCCACCTCCACCTCTGCCTTTGTCGCCCCTCTTCGCGAAGAGTTTCTGGATGAAATCAAGCTATAACACATGTAAATCTAGATGGATCTAGATCTGAATTTGATAAAAATGGATATTTTTGATTGTGATGAATAAATGGGAGAAATTTCAAAGGTCAACAACATGGGATACCTTATCATCTGCAACACATTTGGATGAGGGATTAAATTCTGTAAATCTATTATGTGTTTTGATTTTGAATTTTAGTATTTCCCTTTTTGTTTTGATTAAATAATATATTCCGTTTTTTGGTTAAATGATGTAAAATTTTAATGTTTTTTTTTGAATTTTAATATTTTTGTTTGATTAATTGACATATGTTGTTTTATTTAGAATAAATCTTTCATTTTCTTCATAATTTTTCCCTCCATTTCCACATAATGAAGGCCGCATGGGATGATACGTGCCACATAAGATTTTTTTTACACCTCTACAGTTGATGTGGTCATTTTTGTTTAAAGTCAAAAGATTTAACGGATTTTCTAACGTCTTGTAAGAAAACTTAAGTTCGATGAGTTGACTGTAAAAAAAAAAGTCTAGTTAGTCGCTTGTAAGTTGAACTTTAGAGTGATGAAAAAAGTATTTATCCCAAACAATCGCATGACCAATTTTGTGTGCTGTAAATCCCTATCTGTAGTATCTTCATCCTTAGATTTTGTGACATCGTCTTTGCTCTCCTCAATTATGGCCAACTCTTTAGGAACTTGGGATTCTTCAACACCACTAGTAGTTTCAATCTCAGTTTGACTTTGCTACAAAACAAAACTCTCACGAACATCTAAAATTGGCGTCTCATCAATCAAGCTCCAAAACAACTCTCATGAACCTCTAAAATTGGCGTCTCATCAACTACCTCTACTTTGAATTCTTCCTTTTGAGTATCCAATAATTTCTGGGGTATCAATAGGTATCTCCGAACCACAATCTGCAACATTAGTCTTCGACTCTTGATCAACTTTTGGCACCTCAATGATTTTCTTAGTCGAACAGTCATTCATTTGGCTAGACATTTTCGAGACTGTATTTGAAACCTTTTGCATGACTTTACTAACTTCTTTCACTTGCTTCTGGATAATAATGTATGGCTGAACAAAGAACTCATCATAATATCTCAAGTATTTAGCAACCAATCTATCCAACATAGAAGTAATGTATGCATGGTCATGTGGAAAAAATTCTTGAATTGTCATAAATTTCATCCTTGACCAAGAATAAATTTTACTCATACTTCTACGCAATCTTCCATAGTATATGTTAGACCACAATCTTAATGTATGGACCAAGTTTTTTGTGAAATCAACTCGACTTTGGGTTAAATGCGTTTTTATTACTGTACTTTAGGTCAACTTACAAACAACTATTTCTTTTCTTACAGTCAACTAATTGAACTTTAATTTACTTGCCTAAATCTCAAATTCTGTCTTGGGTGTTAAATTTGTAACGGAACATTGGCATGACACTTGACGTGACAATTTTTATACAAAAGAAATACATGTATGACATTAGAATAAATTAGAAAGAGTAGAAAATAAAATAAAAATACTAGAATATTAATTAAACAGTCACAATTTTTGAAGAACATTAACCCGATTAACAACAAAACGATTATCCTAAACAAAAAAAACCCAAATAGATGAAACGTCAAATCCATTCTTAATCTCATCTTCACCTAGATCCTTCAATTGGTCAAACTCATCACAAGATCAAACTACTGACCAAACATCAACCATCAGTACCAGATACAAAAATCATGCCGATGATTCATTAAAATTAGAAGAAAAGTGAATAAGTAGTCCCAAATGTTGAGATCTGTAGCATGCTTCAAAGTTATAGATGTGAGCTCTCATGCGTAAAGGGCAACTATGGGAGATTGACACCATGGTGAAAATGCTATTCCTTCCCGGTGAGATTGAGTTGTGCTGGGTTGTATGGTTGGGTTTAGGGATTTCAATGGCAATTGGTGTGGTGAGGAAGATGCAATGTTTAAGGTTAGAATTTGTTTTAATTTGATTCGGTGTGTATTTATGGATATGAAATATGCTAATGGGTTGATGATCTAGGTTGCAGTTATTGTGAAGAAGATGAACATTTATAGTAGGAGCTTCAACGGGTGGTTTTGATTTCGTTTTTGGTTGATAAGCACGGTTGATTTCATTTTTTTTGTTTTTTAATTTTTGGGTGCAAATTTCATTTTTGGTTTCACATACATTCTTAGAAGGAGATGAACTGTTTTTACATTTTAAGTGTGTTTATTTTTATTTGAATTATTTGAACAAGAACTTATTTTTATTTTTTTTAAAATTTTAACATATTTTTTGTTATTATAATTTATTCAAGTATATTCATAATTTTGAGGAAGTTACTCCAAGAGTAATGTTTGTATTATTTTGTAAGCCCCTAAAATTTTTCTTTTGGGTTTCTCAATGATTTTACACACTTTTGGGTGTATATGTACACAGGTTTGTTTTGATTAATTTATAATGAACACTCGAATAAAATTTTCCTTGATTATTTCTCCATTTTGAAGAATCTAAAATGCTGCAAGAACATATAGTTTGTGTTACTCGGACTCGCCATTTTTGGTGGAGTACCCATGTCGACACGACACGACTACGGGGACGGGATTCGGCTATACAAATCCGGATACGGCTGTTTGGGAAGAAGAAGAGAAGAGACACGAGTCGACTGTCGAGGAGGAAGAAGAGCAGTCTGTCGCGTCAAGGGGAAGAAGAACGGCTGTTTGGGAAGAGAAGAAGACGCGAGAGGAGGAAGAAGAGACGTCTGTCAACTGTCGAGTAGGATTTTGTCTGTCGAGTGGAAGAGGAAAAGGGGCGTGAGATATATGAAGAAGAGAGGCGTGAGAGGCTTGAGATATCTGCTGAGTTATTACATATTCTTTGGAAAATTACAATTCGGTACCCCATAGTTTTAAAAGTTTTTTAATTTAGTCTCGGGTTTTTTGAAAGTTCAAAATAGCCCCTGAAAAATAACATATCAGTCCCTATAGTTTTGTTTTTTTTCATTTCTGCCCCTGTTTCTTTATACTTTTTGCACTTCAGTCCCTAGAGCAAAAAAACTTTGTGATATAATTAAAAACATTATTGTTAAAAAAATCATAAAATATCGTATCCCCGCACCCGTGTCCAAATTCGGATCCATATCCGCGTATCCTCTATTTTTTGACTTCACGTGTCCGACACCTATATTCGTACCCGCACCCGACACCCGCACACGAGTCCGAGTAACACAGGTGTCGGGTGCGGGTACGAATCTAGATGTCGGGTGCGGGTACGAATCTAGGTGTCGGGTGCGGGTGTCACAAAGTTCAATCAAAATAACAATACCTAACTTCTTTACTTCCATTGTTTGCGTTGGTACAAAAACTCAGTCGGGAAGATGAAGGAAATGGATTCGTGGGTATTTTGAACCTAACAACCACAACACAACGGTGTTGCAACTGCAGTGAGGTGACGCCTACCGCGGAAGATTTTGATGTAGGCGCGACTGGGATTTCACGAAGATGATGAAAACTTTGCAGTAGATGTGATGGCAAGGATGAGATGGTGTCAACGAATTTCCAGCGGCAGGATTTGTAGGTGGTGGTGCTTTGATTCTAGTAAGATTGGTGTCTCGCTTCCCGGAATGTTGGACAACAACAATGATGGATGATAATAGAGATGATGCAGCTTGATAAACCATACTCCTTTTTTTGTTGATAAATTTGAAAATTACGCTCAACCTCGAGCTAGGCAAAAACAATCACGAGTTGTGCAATTTTCGACTCTAGAATTTCTAAAAAATTCTCGAGATAACACAAATTTTTACTCCATTTGGTCCTTTTACCATGACCAATGGATACAATTATCCGGACTCTGATGCCAATTGTCACATCGGAATAATGGTTAGTTTAACCTACTAACACAAAGGTAGATAAATCCTTGCGCACAAGGAAAGATAAAGAATACTTCAAGAGAAGAGAAAACACAATAGAATTGATAATAATTGTCCAAAGATTGTATCTCATAAAACCCTAAGATAAGATATATATAATGCTAAACTACTTTCTTACGGCTAATTGGAAAAAGAAAATAATTAAATCCTAAACTAATAAAATTAGAAAAACTAAAGCCCAAAACATAAACGGGATAAATATAAATTAACCTATTGAATTTTCTTAAATAATAAATAAAAGTACATCAACTAAACTAAAACTCCATAAATAATGAAAAATATGGAAATCCTAATTTTCATTGTTATTTTCCATTGCATCAATTCCATAATTAACAATAATTCATGAAGATTGAAGAGTATTAGAATTGAACCTTGAAAATTTGGAGAAGAGGAAGTGATTTTGGTGCTTGGATGGACCTCCTTGCCTCCTGCCTTGTTGGATGATTGGGATTTGAATTGGGGTGAAGTATTTTTGAGTTTGTTCTTATTTCTCCTCACTATATCTCTTTTTTCACAAGTATTTTCGTGTTCTTCTCTCTCAAGGAAAGCTCTTTCTATCTCTCTATATGCATGAAATGAAGGAGCAAGGGGAATAAATATGCTGAAAGTGGGTACAGGGGGTGAGCCGTTTATAGGTACGCAGCTTGGGGGCAAAGCCGCCATCTTGCACGCGGCTTTGGCTCTGATCCTATGCTGCGCACATGGGTCATTTTTGGGGTAACATGCAAATGTGGCCACTGAACATTAGGTGTTTTTGGTATTGAGCCCCTTTCTTTTGGTCAACGTAAATCGACCTCTTTCTCTTCAAAAATTTGGATATCGAGCTCCTAGGTGCCACATGTGCGTTGACATGCATACATGACACGCGTGGCAGCGCTGACATGTACTTTTCCAAAATTAATTCCTAAAAATATATTACTCCAAAGAATTGAACCCACGACCTCCAATATGAAATTTTGGTCAAAAAACCACCCAAGCACCACATGTATAACTGTTAAATTATCCCAAGGAATAAGATTTGTACTAAATCAATCCATTGGTTAGAATAAAAATAAAAATAATAATAAATAATAATAATATTACTAATAATAATAAACAATAAATATTATTATTATTATTTTTATTATTATTCTTATTATTTTTATCATTGTTATTATTACTCCCCCCGTCTCTAATTATTTGACGTTTTAGAGGTTGACACAAGAATTAAGATAATGATTGGAAAACATTAAATATAGTACTTAATTGTCTATAATAACCTTAAATATTTTGTTGGGATAAGGAAAGTTTTGTTGGGATAAAGAGAAAGTTTAAAATATCAAAAAAATAGGCAGAGTAATGAGGGGTAATTTTGGAAAAAATTGTCATTAATTCTCCTAGATTTGAACAAACGTCAAATAATTATGGACAAATAAAAAACTCTAAAACGTCAAATAATTAGGGACGGATGGAGTATTATTACTATTATTATTTATTTATTATTTTTGTTATTATTAATATTATTATAATTATTTATTATCATTATTATTATTATTATTATTACTATTATTACTATTACTATTATTATTATTTATTATTATTTATTTATTATTGTTATTATTAATATTATTATTATCGTTATTTATTATTATTATTACTATTATTAATATTATTATTATTTATTTTTATTATTATTAATAATATTGTTATTATTATTATTATTATTTATTTATTATTGTTGTTATTATTAATATTAATAACAATAAAATTAATAATAATAAATATTAATATTAATATTAATATTAATAATAATAACAATAATAATAATAAATAATAATAATAAATAATGATAATAATAATATTAATAATAACAACAATAATAAATAATAATAATAGTAATAATAATAATAATAACAATAATAAAAATAATATTTATTGTTTATTATTATTATTATTTTATTATTATTATTGTTATTATTATTATTATAACCAATGGATTGATTTTGTACAAATCTTATTTCTTGGGATAATTTAACAACTAGACATGTGCTTGGGTGGTGTTTTGGCCAAAATTTCAAATTGGAGGTCGTGGGTTCAATTCTTTGGAGTAGCATATTTTTGGGAATTAATTTTGGAAAAGTACATTTCAGTGCTGCCACGTGTGCCACATAGGCAAGTTAACGCACATGTGGCACCTAGGGGCTCGATATCCAAATTTTTGAAGAGAAAGGTGCTCGATTTGCGTTGACCAAAAGAAAGGGGTTCAATACCCAAAAACACCTAAAGTTCAGTGGCCACATTTGTATTTTAGCTGTCATTTTTTAGGTCTTTTTTCTCTCTCTCTCTCTCTCTCTCTCTCTCTCTCTCTCCTCCCTTAGGATGAATTCATAGCTCAAGACTTAACTACTCAAGCTGCATTATATACTCATCAGTCATCACCAATACATCGCAGGATTCGTTATGATAAGAACTTTTAATCTTGGAGCTATATTTTATATTAGAGATTACAGTCCAGGGCAGATTAACGGGATTGTGATCCTTACTAACCACAGTCATATATATCTGTTAGAGTCAAATATTTTATAATTAAACAAATCTGCCCCCTTATTGTAACATTTTGACTGTTAATTCTTTATATTATCTTAAACGGCCTCTTATATCAATATTTTATAGGCTTATTGGTATTAGTTACTTGGGTTGTGATCTGCACTCCAGGTTTTAAAGTAACACACATCTCTTTTGTTTCTTAAAAAACCTTATTGGTGAAAACTTGATTTATAGTATCTTAGTTTTAACTTCATCTTTTGAATGACTTGCCCAAAAATTGAATGCTTAAAGTTGCTTTGCTTACATGTTAATATCACATGTCATTTTAATGAACATTATCACTTTAATACTGGATCTATTTAAGGCATCCTTAATTGTTCCAGTTTTCTGCAGACAATTGTGCAAGAGCAACAAGGGCATCCTGTCTGGGGCTCGTATGCACAGTGTCTTTTAGACCCTGGAGCAGGACTTTGGAAAAATCCTGGTAATGGTGGACATGACGATAACGCGCATCCACCCATTCACCCAACAAAATTTTCTGCTGGAGAATCTAGCTGGAGTCCGGACCATCATGTAAGTACTATAATTAGTACTTTTGGGTTAGTCGGTTAGATGACCTAAATTCTGAGCTGATGTTTAAGAGAAAAAAATAGGAATAAGATGAAGTTTTTTTTCTTCTTTTTTTCATTAATTATTATTTATTAATGAATTGTAAATTTCTTTGATGCAGAAATTGTATGAACTGGTTGTTCGCCATTTCCTGGCCTGTGTTTCTCAGCCAGCTGTGGGGGCTGAAACTACAGTTGATATTGACATTGCAGGTGAACTATTTTCTGCCACTGGGAGAGTCATTGTTGCTGTGAGTTTCCTACAATTTTCCTTTTAATTTGTCCACTTGCAGCTAAATCTCACTTATCATTGAACACTTACTATTATATATTATCAATTAAATGGAATCATAAAATTTTAACCACCACAAGAAAATAATGTCTCGTCCTAATCCACATGTTATGAGTGGATAAATGTGTTTTTGTTTCAATTTGATGTTTCAGTAGCTGAAAGATGTCAACATTCTTTGTTGCTTGCTTTTGGATTTATGATTATTCTAGTGCCTGGTTATATTTGTGGAGAGGTGCTTGGTTGTATATTTGAAGTAAAAGAAGAATATTTTAGAAACTAGGTAGACGATTTTACCAACTTGCTCCTGCTACGACAATAGTTGTCACGGCGCCACGGCGAGTCATGGCGGTAGCTGACTGCCAGGACGCCTAGGTGACAAGGCGACCGCCATGGCGTCCGTATGGCGATAAGTCGTTTACAATGTGCAATTTATATATTATTTATTTTACTTAACAAATATGTTGGCAATAAAATTTTTTATACATTAAAAGCCAAAACATAATACTATGGAATAACATTAAAAACACAATTATATAAATACTTAGCAATAACAATTAAAAAATAAAGCAGATAAATTATACCACCATAAACCACATCAAGTAGATAAATGTTGCATATGAATGGATAAAATGTAAAGAGTACATATATAAAATATAAATAAATAAATACATATATAAATATATATACACATATATATATATATTTATATTATTATAATATATTTATATTTATATATATAATTTATTATTATTATTATATATATTAATAATATTTATATATTTATAATTTAATACTAATATTTATAATAGTTTATATTTATTATTATAACTTATAATATAATTTAATAATTATATTTATAATTGTTATTTATAATTATAATTATTTATTATATTTATTATTATAATAATTATATAATTATAATTATTAATAATATTTATATATTTATAATAGTTTGTATTTATAATTATAATAATTATATTTATAATTATAATTATTTATTATATTTATTATTATAATTATTTATTATATTTATTATTATAATTATTATATAATTATATTTATATATTTATATGTAATTAACCATCTCCATCAGTTAACATGACAATAAAGTACATAAGAGCCAAGCAGTACGCAGCCCAGTCGATCGTCTCCAAGAAGTCGATTGTCTCGAAGAAGCGAAGCCTCTCGCCCAGTCGCAGCAGCCCTCGCAATCTCCCTCCCAGTCGCAGCAGCCCTCGCCTTTCTCTCTCTCGCGTCGCAATCTCCCTCTCAGTCGCAGTCTCTCGCCCTCGCAATCGAGATCTGCTGAACTACTTGTTCTCTGCGAGTCGACTCGGCTAGGGCATGTTTTGGAGATCTGCGACGTCGTTTTTTTTAACCCAGTTCAGATTTGGGTCGATCATACCCACCAAGTCGCTTGACCAGCCGGATAGTCATCCAAGTCGTCGCGGCGTAGTCTAAGGCGTCGACTGTTTTTGCTAGGCGCTCGCCTTTCAGCCATCGTCCAAGTCGCACGCTCGCCTTGCAGGTCTCTCACCGACTGGACGCCTTGGCGTCGCCTAGGCGACGCCGTAACAACTATGGCTACGACATTTGAACATTTAGATGCCACTACTTGTCAAGAGGATTAGCTGCCAGAGGTATCTATCCAAAAGTAGATCCCCTTAGATTCAACACCAACTATGCTCCAACCTCAAATTGTTGGTGAGGAGCATTATGCGTGGAAAGGTTTTAGAAGTTGAGTATAAGTAATCTCTAGACTCCAGAGTACTGAGAAGATAAGGAAGCAGAATCCTGAGGTATTGCCTTGAACCTTACACTTACAATTTATTCTATTGAACCATTTTACTAATAAAACTTCTCCAATTGATGTATTCAATGATCCTGTTGAAAATTGCTAATGGATGCTAACAAAAATGATGACATGGAACGTGAAAAAAATAAGAATTTTGAATTTTTTTTTGGCACAAATTTTACACTATTAAGACCAAAAAAAGAAATTAAAAAAAATTATTTGACATCAATGACCAATGAGAAGGCAAAAGAAAAAAGACGAAAAAAATCCAAGTCTAGCACCACAAAGATTCCTCGCCTCCAATCACCACCACTCCCTCCAATTCCTCCTCCCTACATCCGCTACACTCTCATCTTTCTCAGTCCCCCTTTACCTAAAGTGCACTTGCTGCATTGATTCCGTTACTCATATCCCGGATTCATCTACATGCCCTATGCTCTGCTCCTCCCATGTCTTCAATTTCCATCTGCAGATGTTGAAACCCAATTTTCAGTCCCACAAAAAAGCCCTTAAATAGAATTGAGGACCATTAAATTTTGCCAAAGACGCCAAATTCTCTTCCTTATAAAGGATTTTATGAAATCCTTCAAGGGTTACAACAAAGGTGGAGAGAAGGCGGAAATTAGATTTTCCGGTGTTGTAAGAGTAGCTATTGAGGTGGTTTAGAAGCATCAAAATAATTTTAAGTTACTAGGAGGTACTGCCTTCAATATGATTAAGTATCTTGGTTGGAGCTATTCTGCTATGATTTCTAGGTTTGTGTCTCTCTTTATATATATCTGTGTGTGTGTGTGTATATATATATATATATTTATAGTAACGATTGACTGATTTTTATATTGCCGACACGCACAATCTAGCCACCTTCGGCTGCTTTCATTTTTCTCCTCCATGGTACAGCAAAGACCCACCTTCTAGTGACATGCGAAACTCCAGCACCGAGACCATAATAACTACTTGAACAATCTTAAATTGGATAGAAGAGGAGGTCAAAGATAGGTCACTTGGTTTTGGGGTTTTTAATCTAATTATTGCAAAAGCATGAGATTTGAGTTTTATGGACATGGTAGAGAGGAGGTGATGCGAATGAGGTTTAAGATTGCTCTGCAATATGACTATTTGGTTATATGAAAAAAAGAAGAGGAAGAGTCTGTATGCTCTTGGAGAAAGGGGAGGAGAGAAGATAATAAAATATTGAAACCTTCAATTCATATGACTTGTCAATTTTAGTGTTTTTTTTAATTATTAAATCTATTTTGCTCCATGTCAGGAATTTGTTAATTTCTCTTAGTAATTGCTAACAGAATCGTTTAGATTGCAAAAATCTTATTATATAATGGGTCAATTGAAAGAAAGTGAAAATTTAGTGGTTCAGTGCAAAAGGGTGAACATTAACAAGTACAATGGGGTAAACCTTAATTTTATTGGATATATTCTACGGTTACCCAATTGAATTTTGACTTTTGGTTGTAGATGGAGAGAATCTATTGTCTCTGACTCATGAAACACAGTTTTGAATACGTGTTAGTGGAGAAGTCGATTCTTTCAAATTTTATATGTTAAAAATGTCTCATCTCCTAAGTTTTGTGCCAGTTTTCGTCAGTGATCTCAAAATGATGTAACATTGTTGTTTATTAACTGATATGCTTTTCATTTATCAGAAAAATTATTTGGAAGTTTATCGCTTTGAATCATGGGGAGGATCAATTATTCCAACATATTCCTTCGGGCAACAGGTTCGTTATTAATCATCCCTTTATGCATTTTAATTCCTTTCAAATCAGAAATCGGTCTACTTCTTAGTCTATGGCTTATTGCTAGTCATGTCTTTCTTATGTGCTAACTTAACTAAAAAAAATATACTCAATATGTTGTAGTAATCAGCTGTTTACTTTTGATCTCCAAGGCTACTTTAAGTTCATCATAAAGTCTCTTGATTTAAATATTTCTAAAGTATCTCAAATTCTTGGCCAAACATATTCCAACAGACCCAACTCCTTGATCACAGACACCTTCGCCAGATTAAATTTGAGACACTTTGTCACCACTATGCCATCCATGTACTGAGTTAAGGGCAATGATCTCACCATCTGCCTGTTTGATGAGCGTACAGGGTCTGCAGTCTGCACATCTTTGTCCATAACTAAACCTCAACATATAGCTTTAATAACCTTGTTAAATTAATCTCTATGACGGTTTCAGGCTTTCAGCTCAGAAAGAGCATTTCTCAGCTCAAGCACTTTCTTTAACCTCTTGGCATATAAACCTGGACTTGTTCTAAATCTTAATGAAAAACGTATTCAGCATGTGTTAAAATTATGTATTGCAAGTGCACAACGTCTATTACAGACTAAGCAAATACAGGTCGAACGACCAGAGACTAGATCAATTTTTAAATATATCCTTAATTTATATTTCAAGCAAAATGAGGAATAGATATAGTGGATATGATTAACTAACTAAATAATACAAACTAACAATTAATAATGAACACTAGAACTGTGAAAAACTACCTAGGAATCCGAATCCACTAAGTACTAACATAATAAGCAATTTTTTATTTTCTAAATTTATTCCTAATTTTGTTTTCCCTTCCCTTTAAAAATAATAATTCTTATATTTAATGTAAGCATAGAATATGAAAAATGCACAGATTAACAATAATCTATCAAAACTTTTTAACTAATTAAAATAAGAATCATAAAAGAATTTTGTGCGAAGGTAAAAATGAAGGCAAAAACAATTAAACAACGAAACACTAATTTCAGAACAAAAAAGAAACTATTAATTCTAAAATACCTAGTTTCATTATCATCCTATGTATAATAATTTGGCTAGCCATACAATTGAAAATTAAAACAAATTACTATTTGTTAGCATTTATGTTTCGTTGTTTATATTTGTTAGCTTTAAATGTTTCCCTGTTTATGTTGTTAGCTTTATACATTTGCCGGTTTATGTTTCTAGTGTTAGGCATGTTTCATTTCTTTGTATATATATAGCAATCAATGTAAGAGAGAAAGTTAACTTGAATGATAAAAACAAATTCTCAAGTTCTAAACAGTATCAAAGCAAGGTCCATAACAGACCTGTTTCTTTTTACTGTTCCACTGCCGGTCACAAATTCTATTAGTAACATTCCAAAATTAGTTTGTTTTGAGGAATTAAGGCCATATTAGGGTCTTGCACAGCCATGCGACCACCACCAGAAAAACAGCTCCGAGACCCATAGCCGCACGCGCCTCCATGCGCCACCCACTTGCCAGACTGCCAACGCCACGCACCATTGTTGACCGGCACGTGAGACTTTTTCCGGCAACTTTTCTGGTGGGGTTCTCTTCCAGGTTGGTCGTTTCTCTCTCCTCTTGCCATCTACAGTGGTCATATAATCTGAAACTCAGGTTTGCTTGGTATTGAGCTTACTGTTATATCGTTTTGGCTTATTGAGTTTACTGTTAGTCCTTCAATGCCTATGTTAGTTCCTCAAAGCTTATGTAATGTTGCAATTAAAGGACAATTGCCTAATACTGTGACCTTGGGTCCTTAAGTACAATCAGTTATTTTTAAACTCTGCCTTTTTTGAGCCTTTAAATTATTCTTGTTGATATTTCCTTGGATAAATTGTTGTTGCTCCTAAAGAACAAATTAGATGCACTAATTTTCTTTTTTTTGGGAATTACACTGCCATTTGTTTAAGCCTTTATATTATCTTTGTTGATATTTCCTTGGTATTCTTGTTGCTCCATCATGGCCGAATCTGGTTCCATTAATAGTGATGGTTCTACTGAAATCAATAAAGGGCAGTCTGTGTTACTCGGACTCATCATTTTTGGCAGAGTACCCGTGTCGACACGACACGACAACGGTACGGGATCCGACCACAGAATCCGGATACGGCTGTTCATCGGAGAAGAAGAGACGAGGAAGGAGGAAGAAGAAACAGTAAAGACCGTGAGAAACTTACCTGGTGCACCAATGAGTTTGGTGAGTTTCGTCGCTTCTTTTTCGTCGCTTCTTCTTCTCCAACGAGATCGCGTATTTGGTCTGAGTTTGATCCCGTATTTGGGTCTGATTTCGTTGCTTCTTCTCCAACGTATTTGGTAGACCAAAACTATCCTTGCAAAATTACAATTCGGTACCCCATAGTTTTTATAATTTTTTAATTTAGTCCCTCAGGTTTTCTGAAAGTTCAAAATAGCCCTTGAAAAATTACATATCAGTCCCTATACTTTTGTTTTCTTTCATTTTATCCCCTAAAGTTTCAGTAGTTTAAATTCTGCCCCTGTTTCTTTATATTTTTGCACTTCCACCCTTGAAGTTTCATGATAAATGCATGTCTATAAAAATTTGGACAATATAAACATTATTATTAAAAAATCACAACATACCGTATCCCCTCACCCGTGTCCAAATTTGGATCCATATCCGCATATCCTCTATTTTTTGACTTCACGTGTTCGACACTTAGATTCGTACCCACACCCGACACCCGCACCCGAGTCCGAGTAACACAGAGGGCAGTTGATTAGAAATCATCATCTCAATTTTGCTTTGGTTCTTAGTCCATTTAAGTTGGATGGAAACAATTATCTAGCTTGGTCACAAGCATGCCGTATGTCAATTGAAGCTAACCGGATGCAACACTCTATCACTGGTACAACAACCATGCCTATTCAAGCAGGTGTGACCCAAGAAGAATGGAAATCTGATAACTCCTTGGTAAAAACATGGGTTTTTAACTCAATGGAACCCAATATAAGGAGTAGTTACATGTTCTTAGACACAAAATATGTCTAAGGCATATGACATCCGTAAACGAATTCGAGAGCTGGGTCAAGGGGAGAAGCCTGTGACACAATATTTTGTAGAGATTAATGCATTTTGGCAGGAACTCGATCATTATCGGGTTTTTCCAGCCAAATGTCTAGAAGATACATTTGCTTATCAAAAGTTTGTTAATGAGGATCGAGTTGTTGATTTGTTGGCTGGTTTAAACATTGAGGTTGATCAAGTTCAAGCACAGTTGATCGGCCACACACCTTTCCCATCATTGTGAGAGACTCGTGCTAGAGTCCATCAAGAGGAAAGTAAACGTCGGGTGATGGTTTTAAACTTAAATCCTGTTGACCGATCATCCCTGGTTGCTATATATCCTAAGCCTGGCTTCCCCATTCAGTTTACTATTGAAAAGGAGTTCCGCGAATGTGATTATTGTCGGGGAAATGATCGATGCTCTAAACTTCATGGTCGTCCTAAAGGGGGGCATGGTGGTCGTTCAAGTTGTGGTCGTGGACGTGGATCCCATGCTTTCACCACTTCCTGTTGATGCACCCAATACTTCAGAAATTACTTCACTTACTCCGGAGGAAATTTTAGTTTTCGTAAAAATTTTGTTCCAAATCTACTCATTATCCCCAGTCAGGTATCCATTCTTGTGCCTTTTTTGTTTCATCAACTTGCACTAGTTGGATTATAGACAAAAGTGCCTCCGCACATATGACTGGGTCCTCAAACCTTTTTACTTCATACACGTTGCTCTGGAAAAGACAAGGTTCGAGTAACTGACGGTTCCCTATCATCTATCTCCAGGCGTGGTTATGTATTTTGTACTCCATTAATATTATCACCTGTTCTTCATATTTCTTCGTTTACTGCGAATTTATTAACCGTCCAACGTCTTTCTGAATCTCTACACTGTTTAGTAACCTTTTTTTTAAATCATTGTATTTTTAGTGCAGTTGATGGTCTTTATTACCTAGATGTTCCCTTTTATAACACGTCCTCCACTCAGGCTCTTCACTCTACTTCTGACTCATGCTTGACCTTTCTTCATCAATGACATCGACGCTGGGAACATCCTTCTTTTTCAGTATTGGAGTCTTTATTTCTATCTTTAAGCAATGTAATAAGTCTCAGTTTTTGTGTGAACCATGTGAATTCGGTAAACACAAACGTTTGACCTATTTTGATATTAACCGTTGACATTCTGAGCCTTTTGCTATTATTCATACCGATGTGTGGGGACCCTCTTGGGTTGTTTCCCGTTCTGGTTTTAGATGATTTGTTAGCTTTATTGATTGTCATTCTCGTGTCACTTGGATTTATCTCCTGCGTTCCAAATTTGAGGTATTTGATTGTTTTCAGGACTTTCATAAAATG
Organism: Panax japonicus; assembly: GCA_020205505.1. Taxonomy (NCBI): domain Eukaryota; kingdom Viridiplantae; phylum Streptophyta; class Magnoliopsida; order Apiales; family Araliaceae; genus Panax; species Panax japonicus. Next base: position 18,706,693 of record CM035104.1, read on the forward strand.
ATTAAAACCCAATTATGCTAAAGTCATAATTCTCCATAGTGAATATAGCAACAATCATGTTTTTTGAATATTACCTCTCAGCATGACATCATTTTTCAAACCTCCTATGTCAAAACTCCCGAACAAAATGGAGTGGCGGAAAGGAAAAATCGCCACTTACTAGAGGTTGTCCGCACTCTTAATGTTCACCATGACAACCCCCAAGTTTCTGTGGGGAGATGCAGTTTTGACTGTTGCATTTCTTATTAACCGCCTTCCTTCTAGAATTCTTTGGTACAAAAGTCCTATCTCTTTTCTCAAACACACGACCAGTATTTCTCCTTCATCTCGAGTTTTTCGGTGTGTATTCGACTCGGGAAAAATTAGATCCCAAGGCTATTCGGTGTATTTTCATTGGTTATTCTCCAACCAAAAAAAATGTTATAAATGTTATCATCCTCCTAATAAAGTTTTTGTCACTCGGGATGTAACTTTTTGGGAATTGGAACCTTTTTATTCTTCTTCCTCTTCTCCTCGGGGGAGGATGTTACTGATAAGGAGGAGAAGCTCCCTTCTGAGGCTAGTATTACAAGCCTTGTTCCTATTGTTGTTTATGATAAGTTCCCTTATGAGGCTGGTATTACAAGCCCTGTTCCTATTGTTGTTTCAGATAATTCTACAAAGGGGAGTTACCTGAGTTGAGGACCTATGTTTGAAAAGGCAAGAATAAAGTCACCATTTCTGCACCACTACACCAACCTTGCTCCGCACCTGGTCTTGATAATGCTAATGGTGAGAATCCTAACCCTGCTTGTTCTTTTGATGATATTGACATTCCTATTGCTCTCAGAAAAGAAGTTAAATCTTTTACTCAACATCCTATCTCTAATTTCTAAGACTATAATAAATTATCTGCTTCCTACCGCTCCTTTGTTTCTTCCTCGTCTTCAATATCCGTTCCTCATGGGTGGAGAAAAGCAATCACTGATGAGAATTGGAAACAAGCTATGATTGAGGAGATGAATGCCCTAAAGAAGAATGATACATGGGAAGTAGTTACTCTGCCTTATGGAAAAAAACAAGTTGGTTGCAAATGAGTATATACAGTCAAGCAGAAGCCAGATGGGACAATTGAGAGACTCAAAGTCAGGCTAGTTGCAAAAAGGTATACTCAAACTATGGAATTGTTTATCAGGAGACATTTGCTCCTGTGACGAAGATGAGCTCTGTTCGTACCATAATCTCATGTGCAGCGAACTTTGGCTGGGATATTCAACAATTGGATGTGAAAAATGCATTTCTTCATGGTGACTTGGAAGAAGTATACATTAAAATACTCTCTGGTTTTGCTTCATCTACCACCAAGGGAAAGGTTTGTAAATTGCGAAAGGCTTTTTATGGTCTAAAGCAATCTCCCAGAGTCTGATTTGGTAGATTCCACAAAGCAATGATCCCTCAGAGTTGAGTTGATCACACTCTATTTGTCAAACAGATAAATGGGAAGACTGTCATTCTTATTGTTTATGTTGATGACATTGTGGTGACATGTAATAATAAAGAAGAAATAGCTAATCTCAAAGCGAGTTTGACCAAAGAATTTGAGATCAAAGATCTTGGTCCTTTGAAATATTTACTTGGTATTGAAGTTGCAAGATCTTCCAGGGTTTTTTTTTCTATCTCAACGGAAGTATGTTCTTGACCTCTTAACAGAAACTGGCATGTTAGGATGTAAGCTTGTTGATTCTCCTATTGAAGTTCATCATCATCTAATTAGGAGGCACATGACCTACGGTTGATCAAGAAAGATATCAACGTTTGGTGGGACGATTGATATACCTTTCTCATACTAGACTCGATATATCTTATGATGTGAGAATAGTGAGTCATTATATGCATGATCCTCGACAGTGTCACATGGAAACTGTTTACAGAATTCTGAGGTATCTCAAGTCTGCTCCTCGAAAGGGTTTATTGTTTGCACCACATGATCATATGAAAGTTGCAGCCTTTTCCTACTCAGATTGGGCTGGATCTATAGAGGATTGTCGGTCTATATCAGGCTATTGTTCATTTGTTGGACGTAATCTTGTTACTTGGCGTAGTAAGAAGCAGTTTATGATGGCAAGATCTAGTGCTGAAGTTGAATTTCGAGCTATCACGTTGGGTATATGTGAACTAATGTGACTTCGAACCTTGCTAGAAGATTTGGGTGTTACAACTAAAGGGCCATTGCAGTTATTTTGTGATAATAAGGCAGCCATTAGTATTGCAAACGACCTAGTACAACATGATAGAACGAAGCACATTGAGGTTGACAGACACTTCATCAAAGAAAAGTTAACCAGTGGTCTTATTTGCTTACCTTTTGTAAAAACAGAACATCAACTAGCTGATATTCTGACTAAGGTTCTTAGTGGTAAGATGTTTCATCCATTGTGTGAAACAATATATGATGGCAAGATCTAGTGCTGAAGTTGAATATCGCGGTATCGCCTTGGGTATATGTGAACTAATGTGGCTTCGAACCTTGCTAGAAGATTTGGGTGTTACAACTAAAGGGCCTATGCAGCTATTTTGTGATAATAAGGCAGCCATTAGTATTGCAAACGACCTAGTACAACATGATAGAACGAAGCACATTAAGATTGACAGACACTTCATCAAAGAAAAGTTAACCAATGGTTTTATTTGCTTACCTTTTGTAAAAACAGAACATCAACTAGTTGATATTCTGACTAAGGTTCTTAGTGGTAAGTTCATCCATTGTGTTTCAAGTTGGGTATGCGAGATATCTATACACTAACTTGAGGGAGAGTGTTAGCATTTATGTTTCCGTGTTTATGTTTGTTACCTTTATATGTTTCCCTGTTTATGTTTGTTACCTTTATATGTTTCCCTGTTTATGTTGTTAGCTTTATACATTTCCGGGTTTATGTTTTTAGAGTTGGGCATGTTTTATTTGTTTGTATATATATAGCAATCAATGTAACAGAGAAAGTTAAATTGAATGATAGAAACAAATTCTGTTCTACACTATTGTTAGAGATAAATTAGATGTATTGAATAGTTGTTATCCTTTTATTACAAAGAGTACTAAGACTTGTGTATAGGCTACTAGTTGAGAAGTGGTCAAGAATGTGTGGGCACCAAGCATACTTGGTGTCCAAGTAATAATAGTAATATACTCTAATACTTTCCCTCAAGTTGGAAGCTTATATCACGACTTATAACTTGTTACATAACAAAATAAAAGACTCAAAAACAACTACGATGGACTCCTTGCTTAATAATAATATACTCTAATACTCCCCCTCTAGTTGAAAGTTTTATATCTTAACTTACAACTTGTTAGATAACATAATCTTAAAAATAAAAGACTCAAACCAATTACGAAAATTGAGGCCCTCTTCAATTTGCAAGATTGATTATTTTTGCGTCCAAAGTTAGATTTCTTACCCTTGGTATATCACTTCACACATTCGCTTTCCAAGGATATCATGTGCCGGCAATAACGGAGAATACTCATCTCCCATAACAAATGTGAAATACTATCTTTTAAAAACAACTACGAACCCACTCCTGAATGAAATCTCGGCCCCGTGCAATCCTTATTTTCCAATCAACCATTTACGTATTTCAACCCGAGAAATAAACTTCTTTGGAGTCTGGAAATCACCCTTGACCCTTGTTAAGAAAAAAAAATAACATGCAACAAGGAACCTGTATCTTCAAAAAGAAACCTCAAATCTGGGTAACAGAGTACTAGAGCACCATCTTTAGCAACACATGACAAAATTCAAACTACAACTCCAACAAAATAACTAAAACTAAACTCTAACCACCTATTTTTTTTCTTTAAGATGAAGTTAAACAATAAAAATAAACGATGCCCGCTGCCAACGTAGCAAGAATTTTTTATTTGATTGCCAAGATCAACTGTTTTGATACCATGTTAGAGATAAAATAGATGTATTGAATAGTTGTTATCCTTTTATTACAAATAATACTAAAGCTTTATATATAAGCTACTAGTTGAGTAGTGATCAAGTATGTGTGAGCACCAAATATGTGCGGGCATCAAGCAGACTTGGTCACCAAGTAATAATAATAATATACTCTAATAACTATTATTTGCATGAAAATTAAATATAACTAACTAAAATAAGATAATTAACTAAGTTGGATGAAAGACTGACTTGTATTATTTAAATGACTAATGCATGTGATGGAAGGAAAGTTAAATACATATTATGTTAATATAATGAGAGAGGATGACTTTTACTTATATAACAAAACAGACCATTGATCCGGGCCGAAAAGAAAACTACGCCACTACAGAATGAATTAAACAAGAAAACATAAATATATTATTGCTACAAGTACTTGGTCACGGGAAAAGACAAACTAAAATCAATTTAATCTAATTCTCTCTCTCTAGCTATTCTATGATAGAGAAAAGATGGAATACAGAAGCTAAAAAAAATCCCTCTCTCCAAACTAGAAGTCTCTATTTATTAAGAAAAATAATTTGTGCCATAATCTAAATTCAATGAAATTGATCTCTTTTTCTTCTCTTATCATTTTCTTTCCTTTTTGACTTCAACTTCTACATGGTAATCTTCTAGAGTCCTTTTCCATCTTTTAGAACTAGAACATTATCTTTTACTTGCTCACCAAAATAAATTAAATAAATCCTACAAAACAAAATAAAATGTATTAGTTAAAGAAAATAAATATATAAATTAATAAATATGGGAATAATAAAATATAAAAAATAATGTGTATATCACAGCACATCTAACTGCATTTAAAATCATCTATATAAAGTATTCAAGGGAGGAGAGCACGATAGAGTAGAGTTCATCTATCTTTCCTAGTTCCACGGGAGCAAATAACTTGGTACTCAGTGTTGTACATAGGGAGGACAATTTACAACTGAACTTGCAGATATTACCCAAACTTGTACCCGAAGACAGGCCCGAAGTGTTTAGGGTTAGGTACTGGTAATGTACTACTCGCCCCGAACCTGCCCTATAGATATATAGTGATAATTATTTAAATGATTATATTTATATACTAATATTTTAATGGTTAATACATAGTTATAAATAATTTAAATAATTGTATTTATATATATATATATAAAATAAAGGAACAAGTTACCCGTTGGGTATGTAAAACTCGACCAGTATTACCCCAATCTGATAGAATCCGGGTACGGGTAGTGCAAATCCTGGACCCAATTAATTGCCATCCATAGTTATACAACTAAATATTTTGTTTAATCTCTACTAAATCAGCTTTTTAGGGAAATTGAATATATGATCTGAACTAGACTTAACGACTTAGCATTTGATGAGATTGGTCATTGGTGTGGAGAACCGGGCTGGTTGGAGCAGTCAATTTTGAAAGGAGGTTAATGGGGAATTTCAGGTGTGTACTTGAGGAAAGCTGCCAGTCCTAGGTTTTTAGATCTTTTCCAACAGTGACGACTGTGGTTGTGGGGTGGTTAATTATTTATTTTTTTCCTTTCAAGGGTTCTACATTAAAAGAAGTTTAGAGAGGAGCTCAAATGCCTCTGCCTCATTTATATTTGGTACCCCAAAAATGATAGGAAATAGAACATTTTGGGATTTTAGGCCAATTAACATACTAGGGAATGATGTGTACACCAAAGGTGCTGTCCATCTTTCTTGGAAGAGTGACGGCGTCAGTAGTGTCAGTAGTGTAGTAGTGGCAGGTTGCTAATGCTCGTAATTTGGCAAATCATATTAAATGTAAAGATATTGTTGGTGAGATTGTATTGAGACAGTAGGTGAGGAGTAGGGTTACTGGAAATTGCTACACCATTCCGTTTAACAGGATGACTTTCTCCATTCACAACAAAAATGCTTTCTTGTTTATCATAGGGAATTGTGTGGCGAAATGCATTCAAATTTCCTATCTGCTAGAGTATATATCTTTTCCCACATTGAATACCTTAAAAAATATGTATAGTATATAATGACTTGGGTCAACTCTTCTCATTGTCGATTGGTTTTGAGTTAGATAGCTTAATGTCTTTATATATTAGACTTTGGGCTCGTTTTATAAATCTAACATGGAATCAGAGAGGGCTATCTTTGGGCCTAATTAAACACTCTTCTTAGCCTTCATTTACCCACTTGTATTCCATTATTAAGGGTCAAAGTTACCCATTTCTTAACTTGTATCACTTATCAGGGCCAATAGTTGCTCGTGGTTTACTAGATTTCTTCTAGGCTTGTCTTGTGATTAGCTTCTTATGGGCTTGCTTATCTTGTGTGGGTCTTCATATTCATTAGGTACATGTGCAACCCTCAATACACCGGGTTACACGCGAGGGGGAATTTTAGAGTATATATCTTGTCCCACATTGAATACTTGAGAAAATATGTCTTAGTATATAATGACTTGGGCCAACTCTTCTCATAACCAATTGGTTTTGAGTTAGAGAGCTTGATGTTTTTATATACTAGACTTTGGGCCCATTTGGTGGTACCAAAATCTAGAACCCATGAGTTATGAGAATTTATTGTACCAAAATTAGAAGCTTAAAGAGCTTGAATAATTTGTTGAATAAGTTTGGGGGAAGGGGCTAGATCCGGGGTTGCAATAACAGAGGAAGATGGTGCATAGTGGGAGGATGGTATTGCTGCAACATATGCTCAAGGATTTCTTTGTTTCATAAAAAATTGTTGTGATCGAGATTGTTGCGTTATTTTTGTCAGTCTCGAGAGCATCTATTGGAATGGCAACATCAATCATATTGATCTCATTCCAAATCAGCATCATCGAGGAATAAAATTCTCTGAATTCTAAGTAGTTCTAGAGATGAGGAATTTGTCTGTTGCTTGAGTTAATACATTTGCGACTCGCTGTTTTGCTGATAAACTCCTTGGAGATGAGTCCATTTAGCCTAAGCAATATCGAATGAGCTGAGTTTACAACAATAGAGTTGTCTACAGACTCCATGATTGATGCTTTGATTTTTTTCATTATTGATCAAATGATCACCCATGTGGAAGTGAATCCTTCAATAGGCTTGGGAGCTTTCCCATCGACATAGCTCTGAAGATCCCAGCTTTTGACAATTTTTTGAAATAAAATGCCATGGAAGAAAAAATTTCCCATCAAGTTTCACCGTCAAACGATGGTAGGAACTCTATGAGAAGAAATATACGAATGTAAATGGAGCTGCTCGAACAAACTGTTTGTGAAGAAGAAAAGGAATGTAGATGGAACTACACATACAATGTTTAGACAGAACAGCAGGACACAAAGTGAATTAAACCCAAGAGTAAAGAAAATTACATTGATATTATGTAAAAGAGCAGAGAAACATCAATCAATTCGGGTCGACCCAACTCGGACCCAAACCAACCCAGATCAAGATATAACCGAACACGCACCATTAATGATCAACAACATCGATCGACCATCACCATCACTATTGGAAGTCAATTCGTGATTCCAATCAGTGTAGAGAAACAAAATAGAGAAAGAAAGAGAAAGAGGAAAAAAAATCGAAGAAGAAAAGCAGAGAAAGAAAGAAGGAACCAGAAGGAAATACAAGGGAAGAAGAAGACTTATTGTTGCGTTGCTGTCACAGTCCTCGCTCTGCCGTCGCTTAAATCTCTCGTCGTTTCCATCCTTGTCATCGCTGCTATGATTGTTCAGGAACAAGGGAGATAACCCTAGCCTTTCCTAATTCGTGAACTGCTTTCCTAATTCGTAAAACCACAACTATATTTATCTTACCGAATTACACTTTTGTCCTTCCCAGTTTCCTTTTCTTCCTTTAGTACTAGCCTAAATTTGTTAACTTACGTTATAAGCCCTGCTTCTTACATAAAGAAACCCTAACTTTTAACCTTGACAACTTTCACCTTGTTTCACATTTTATAATCACTAAGGTCCAAAAAAAATTGCTCTTAAAATTTTTCGCAAAATAGAGGATAAGTACTTCAATTACTTGGATTTTCTTTACTCGTTGCGTAGTACTAAATTTTTTTCAAAACTCGTTTGGTTTATTCTCTTAAATTGCACATTATTCCTATTAGTGGGACATCATTTAGTCGTGATTGTTGATATTTTGGAAATTGCGATTGCATTTGTTGTAAGTTATAATTTAATTTCTACAAATAATTGTCTCAGTATTGCATTTGCATCATGATGACCCGTAGTGGAAGTCAATATGGTCAAACAATGATCGACAAATTAGACCTCTTACTCACTAAAATGGCTAATATGGAAAACCGTATGGCTAATTTGGAAATGCGTATGGATGATAGGTTTGAGGAACTTGTCATGGTATCTGGAAGGGTTCGAGTCATTGGGCGACGAACAAAACATTTGCCTGAGCCTATAGGAGAAAATGTGGGAAATGATGGCGTTTGCGTTAATGAAGAGATACTTGAGGGAGAACCTGAGCTGATTAGGCAAAGGGAACACCTTGATCCTAGAAATGTTGAGGACCAAAACCTTGAGCCTCGAAATATTGATTACCCCGAGAGACGAGACCGTAGACATCGAGACATCGGGTATGGTGAAAGTAGGGATAATGGCTACCGTGAACCTAGAGATTATGGATACAGTGAACTTGGAGATTATGGGTACCGTGGACCTAGGAATGTCGACCCTTATGACCGAGGGTATGATGATGCCACTAGAAAAATTAAAGTCGATTCCCCCGAGTTTGACGGTAGGTTTGATCCTAATGTATTCCTTGATTGGTTGTCCAGTATGGATAAATTTTTAGATTGGTATGAGATGTTCGATGAGCGTAGATTTTGTTTTGCCAAGATGAAATTAGTCAAACAAGCGAGTTTGTACTAGGCTAGTGTTGAGAGAGATATTGAGCGTTTGAGGGATCCACCTATTAGGCACTGAGTAGAAATGAAAGCAAGTCTTCGTAAATATTACCTACCCACATATCACAAGGATAGGATGTTTGAATAGTTGACCAATCTGAAGCAAGGCAATTTGTCCATCTCTGATTATGTCAATAGGTATAGGGAGTTAATGGAACGTTGTGAGCTAGTTGAGGAGACGAGGATGACCATCATTAGGTTTAAGGAAGGGCCGAGAGATGATATTGAATTCCAATTTTTTCCAAGCCAACTCACTTGCCTAGATGATGCTTACCAGGCTGCCTTAGATCAGGATAACAATGTGAAAAGATCCTATTTCCGTGGAGCGACCTCTTACCTAGGCCAATTTAGTGGACGTAATGCCCCACATGCATTTCTTTTCCACACCTCAAGATGCTTCTAGGGCTAATAACACCGCGAGTGGACCAAATTTGGACCCTAGACTAGGGAAGGGTACTCCAGTACCCATGCCTATAATCACTGGCAGGGATAGGTGTTTCTCCTGCAAAGAGCTTGGGCACAAGTTCTTTGAGTTCCCTAACAAACACCGAGTGGGAGTGGTTCATGAAGAGAATGGTGAAGTAAATGAACCGAGGGAATGTGAAGTGGAGGATGAATGTTACACGGAGGATGAAGAAGCGGATGCACACCTTGAACAAGTTGATCACCCCTTGAATTTTATGAGGTGCATTTTCTCTTGTCCAAAAAAGGAGGAAGATTGGAACAGAACCACCATATTTCAATATTTCAGACGTATAGTAGAGGGGTTGGAATCTCTTCCAAGTTGATCATTGACAGGGGAAGTTGTTTAAATGTAGTTGCCAAGACAGTTGTGGTACGATTGAAGCTAAAGGCAGAACCACACCCCAACCTTATAGTGTTGCTTAGGTCAATAAGACATCTATTCCTGTGACTCATAGATGTCTAGTGTCGATCTACCTTTAAAGGATATGAGGAAAAAGTTTGGTGTGATGTCCTTCTTATGGATGTTGCACACATTCTTTTAGGGCGACCTTGGCTATATGATTATGATGTGACCCATAATGGGAAATCGAATACTTATGTGTTCACACAAAAGGGGTAAAAGATTACTTTAGCGCCAGTGAGACCACGAGTGTCCTCCAAGGGTCAACCAAAAGAAAATAATACGCCTATACAAGAATTCAAATATCTCCATATCCTTAGTCAGAAGGCCTTTGAGAAGAGTAAGAGAGAAGGTTGTGTACGTTGTTTTGGCTAGAGGTTAGGGACGTTCCTGAGAGGAGTAGTAATGTCAAATCTAGTGATGTTAGGCAGCTTATCCATAAGTTTGCTGATGTGACGCCTAGTGAGTTACCTAGCGGATTACCACCTCTTAGGAATATCCATCATGCTATTGACCTTGTACCAGAGTCTTCTTTACCTAACCTATCCCATTATAGGATGAACCCTAAGGACCAAGAGGAGATGAGACGCCAAGTAGGAGATTTGTTGAGTAAGGGTTTTGTGCGTGAGTCTTAGTCCTTGCGCAGTGCCAGCTTTGTTTACCCCAAAGGCTGATGGAAGTTTAAGGATGTGTTGTGATAGTCGACCTATCAATAAGATCACCGTCAAGTATAGGTTTCCTATACCTAGGCTTGATGACATGTTAGATATGATGAACGTAGCTCGTGTGTACACCAAATTAGATCTACAGAGTGGATATCACCAAGTCCGCATCCACGAGGGAGACAAATGGAAAACTGCCTTTAAGACTAGTGATGTCCTTTATGAATGGTTAGTCCTACCCTTTGGTCTAACCAATGCACCTAGCACCTTTATTAGAGTCATGAATCAGGTGTTGCGGTCTTTTATTGACTAGTTTGTAGTGGTCTATTTTGATGACATCCTCATTTATAGTCACACTAGAGAGGAACACTTACTTCACTTGAACCAAGTTATGCCCGCTCTCCAACGTGAGAAACTTTATATTAATCTGAAAAAGTGTTCCTTTGTGCAAGAATCCGTTAAATTTCTCGGGTTTGTTGTCTCCAAAGATGAGGTTTTTGTTGACCCTGAAAAGGTCAAGGCTATTAAAGAGTGGCCAGAACCTTCTAATATACATGAAGCTAGAAGCTTCCACAGACTAGCTACTTTTTACAGGAGGTTCATTATGAAATTTAGTACCATTATGGCTCCCGTCATTGGTTGCTTAAAGAAAGTGAGAAACTAAATGAGGCCCAACAAAGGTATTCTACCTATGATAGAGAGTTTTATGTTGTAGTTCAGGCGCTTATGTATTGAAGACATTATTTGTTGCCTAAGGAGTTTGTGCTATACTCCGATAATCAGACACTTCAGTATATAAACTCCCAGAAGAAGTTGAGTCATCGACACGCTAAGTGGGTTTAGTTTCTTCAGGACTATTCTTTTGTCCTAAAGCATTGTCGAGGGGTAGAGAACAAAACCGCTAATAGGTTGAGTAGGGTATCAATTCTCCTTAACACTTTCAGTGTGAAGGTTATTTGGTTTGAGCGTATTATCCATGGGTACCCTTGTCGTGACTTTAGAGAGACATATTGTCCTACAGAATTCTAATGTACCACCCTCAAGCGATTTTCGTATCCATGATGAGTATCTTTTTAAGGGCACCCGTTTGTGTATTCCTAGCACGTCTATGCGTGATCATTTAGTTTGGTAGTTACATGCGGGAGGGATTACAGGTCATTTTGGTCACGATAAGACCATTGCAATTGCGGAGGATAGGTTCTTTTGGCCTAGCCTCAAGAGGGATGTAGCTTGTATTGTTTCCGAGTGTCGTACGTGTCAAACTACTAAGGGTAGGAAGCAAAACACAGGGTTATATATGCCTTTTCCGGTACCCCTTGCTCCTTGGGAGGATATTAACATGGATTTTGTCTTGGGGTTATCGCGGACCCTTAGAGGTCATGATTCCGTTTTTGTTGTAGTGGACCGTTTTTCTAAAATGAAATATTTTATTCCATGCATCAAAACTGATGATGCTTCACACATTGCATCAATTTTTTTTTAGTGAGATTATGAGACTACGTGGTTTGCCTTTATCTATAGTTTCTGATTGGAATGTTAAATTCATGAGTTATTTTTGGAAAACCCTATGGAAGAAACTAAATACCATACTTAAGTTTTTCACTGCCTATCCCCCACAAACTGATGTTCAAACTGAGGTATTTAATAGGAGTTTAGGTGATTTGGTGAGATGCCTTATAGGAGATCACGTGTCTAGTTGGGATACAGTTTTATCTATGACTGAGTTTGCTTATAATAGTTCGGTTAATCGCTCTACTAGGGGCGGGTCCTTTTCAGATTTACACTTATTAGCCTAGGAAACCTATTGACCTTGTTCATCTTCCCCCTGCATATAGATCTAGTGAGTTTGCTTAGACTTTTGCACGACACATTCATGATTTGCATGCTGAGATAAGACAAAAAATTAATTTGAGTATTGAAAATTATAAGTCTGCTGCAGAAGTTCATCGCAGGTATCAAGAGTTCAATGAGAATGACTAGGCGATGCTTCGACACCGTGTCGAGAGGTTACCTCCAGGCACATGGAAAAAGGTGCATGCTAAGCGGATGAGACCATTTCGTGTTAAAAAGGTTAGTGCTAATGCTCAGTGTTCTAAAAGTCACTAGTCGGTCCCAGGTCGGTTGGCTACCGACTAGAGACTAGGGGATTAGTCGGGGATTAATCGGGGATTAATCGGCTAGTCGGATTTTCAATTATTTTTTTAAAATATATATTATCATTCCTCCTTCATAAGTTATGAGTAAGTTGAATAACATAAGTAATACAAATCATCAAATAAAAACATGGAAACTAAGTAAAACCAAATAGTTTGACACTCCAAGTTCAAAACCAATCAACCAAATGAAACTAAGTAGCACAAAATCAATCGTCAATCACTCCTCCTCTTCTTCTCCATATCACTCCATGCCTTGCTCTCCATCGGACTCAAACTTATAATCCTCATCTTCCTCTTCGTTGTCATCATCTTCCGACATAAACCCGTCTTCATCTAGTTCTCGCACATTTAAACCGCTTCTTCTAGGTAGAAGGACCTCATCCGCTCTCATTTTTTCCGATTTTTCTCGACTTCTTCCGATTTTTCCCAACTTGTTCCGATTTTTTGATTTACTCCGACTGGGCGACTTTCCGACTAGTTGCCGACTGGAGCCCAACTAAGTCGGCCAGCGACTAAATCAAAGGACTAGGCCCTAGTCGAATCGTTGAGGCTCCGACCCCGACTTCGTCGCCGACTAGGCCGACTTTTAGAACACTGCTAATGCTTATGAGTTGGATCTTCCTAATAATATGGGTATTAGTCCTGTATTTAATGTGGCCGATCTTACTCCATATCATGAACCTTCTACTCCGTTGACTCCATCTCTTACTTCTTGATTTAATAACCTTGTTGAGCCTGTACTTGTTCCTCCTTTACTTGTTCCACCTGCACCTCTTGTTTCTTCACAGTCTACAGCAGATGGTATCGAGAATGTTTTGGATGAGAGGTTTGTGTCGACTAGACGCGGAGGCTATCGCCAATTTTTGGTTAAGTGTGACAGTGATTACACGTGGATTGGCAGGGATGAGTTTCATCGCATTGATCCTGCATTGTTGGCGTGTTATGAAGATTTTATTTCGACATAGCCGAATTTTTCCCAGCCGGGGAGAAATGACGGGGATCGATGATTTAGTTGTCTTGTTTATTTTACTATTATGAACTTGTTTTAATTTGTTGGGATATTTTAGTAACTTGTTTTAATTAGTTGAGATATTTTTGTCTTTTATGTCTCCAAGTCCAATTTAGGGTTGTTTTGTTTAAATTACGATGTAATTCTCCTTGGGAGGCCATTTTGGATATTACAATTGTTATTGGCTTTTCTTATATCCTGGAGATATCTTTCTAGAGTTAATAGACGTTGAGTTGAAACTCTAAACCCTAGAATTTCAGCGTAGATCTTAGATTTTTATTCATATATCAGTCAATAGCAGATTTTAATTTATAAATTCTCCTACATCAAAGGCTCATAGGCTGTTTTGCAACTTCTAGAGGTAGCTTCAATCGCGGATTGTTCTTCCGGCGACTCAATCCTCGGCAGTCGCCGGCGGAGTAAGCGCGTCTTCAACTCCTGTCACACAAAGCGTTGATTCCTCGTTCTCCAGAAAAGTGTTATTTCTTAACAGCAAGTCTGAAACTATGAAAATGATTTGAAACAGCGATCAATAATTTAGAATGATAAGGGTAAATTTGTCCATAAATTAAAAAATAAAGCAAATTGCCCTGTGCCCATCCTTTCAGCCCTGTTAATATCAATTGCCTATTGTTATTGTTATTGTTATTGTTATTGTTATTATTGTGTTAGCTATTATTACCTAATTAGGCGAGTATTCTCACTTTTTGACCTGCCACGTGTTTGTCAACTTGTAATGTCATTTACACATGTTTGAGTAATTGCTGTGTCCTGCATTTCTTATTGGTACTGACCTAAATAATTATCGTAGCCCACACTACAATGTTGACATTTCAATTGTTAGATCGTAGATAAAAGTTTTGTAATTTTCCACTTTGGTAGACATTCGGAAAATACAAACATATTAGATTCTTTAGTGAGGAAATATCTGTGTGTAGTAAAATGATGTTTTCAGTAGATGTAGTAATTCTTCTAGAAGAAGAGTTGATCGTTTCTTGATTGTGGAGGATTTAGTAAAACATCAAATTTCAGAATCCTTTGGTAATGTTCAAATGAGTTCACTTTTTGTGGATCCCTCAACTGCTAATCATAAAATCAAAACAGAAGAAAAGTTTAATAAGTTATTTTTGGAAGTGTATTTTTACAGTTTATGACCATTTTATTTTTGTTTACTTGTAGTGATATCCAAAGGTAAAAGTACATAATCAATCTGGGATTGTTTTTGTGATATTGCAGTTTATGCCAACAACTTTGACACTTGACTCTGGAGTTACTAGACCACCACCCCTTTTAAGTGAAGCTGATCTTGTGGATTGTATGGACAAGGTGAGGAAGGTCAATGGTACTCGAAGCTCTATGTTATGAATTGTGGAATTTTGGTTGGTGTGCAGCCTTTTCTTTCCAATTTACAAGTTTTTCCGAAATTAGTTACAGTGGATTTCTGATTTTTTTTTGTTCCTGTCTGCTAAATTTTCATAGGCCGGGATTGGTACAGACGCAACGATGCATGATCACATCCAAAAATTGCTTGATCGGCATTATGCTACTAAAGACTTGAATACCACTCGTTTCACACCAACGAATCTAGTAATTCCTTTCACCTTTAAGTACTTGAGAATTCCATTTTGCTTTTGGTTTTTTATCTTTTCAAAATATAATATTTCCTGTAGTTTATTCTTGTATATTTTTGAGTGCACAAGTATTATCATTATTTGTTATATATATATGTATGTATTTATTTTTTTCGTTTCAGGGTGAAGCACTAGTCATGGGATATGATGACATGGGGTGAGTACTTTCTTCTACTTTTTTAATAATGATAGAAGGTCATGAGCTATAAGAGTTCCGCTTTATATTTTAAGTTCTGATAAACATTATCATTGTTATCCTTTACATTGTATTACCCAACCTGATGGTTTTCATAGCCTTTTAACTAATTTTCTTGGATTAAGTTCTTAAACTCACCAATTATTATCTTTGATGGGAGACAGGTTTAAAAAGGTTTAGATATGGGGTAAATGAGTAGAAAGAAGGGGAAAAGGGGAGAAGAATAACGCCCAAGGTTACAAAGAAACAAAACCTTTAACTCAAGTCCAGTTTATATAGAAAATAAAACCTTAATTCTAAGGTAACCTAAGTTTTAAGAACAAAACTCCAAACTATTAAACTATAACTTAAAGATATAGACTAATTTGCCTACTATACCTAAAAGATACCATAATTTAGTTACAACTAAATTATCTATTAATAATAATAGAACTCAATAATGCCTTTTATCCCAAACTAGTTGGAGAAGGCTGATAATGAAATTCCATACGACACCACAAAATTTGAAAGAATAAGACGAAAAAGAAAAATGGAATAAAATAAAGAGAAAGAAAGAAAATAATAATAACAAAAAGCCTAAATATAAGTTACTATCGTGAACTATTGACATTTTCTCACTTTCGTGGTCGACCTTTTAATTTTTACAATCAGGTGATCAAACATTCAATTTTTTGCACTTACGTTCAATTGGACATGCCAAGTCATAAATTGATGATGTGGCCAGCTGATTAGGCCAATCAATGCGTATTTGTAATTAAAAAAAAACTATTTCAAATAATTTTTTCGCATTTATTAAACATCAGTGGGTATAAAGTCATAATTTCATGACTTACCCTTTGATATTTAATAAATGTGAAAAATTATTCAAAATAACTTTTTGTAATTACACATAAGCACTGATTGGGCTAGTAAACGATCCATATCATTGATTTATAACGTGGTATGTCCAATTAAACATAAATGAAAAAAAGTTTAATAGTTTGGTCACTTGATTGCAAAAATTAAAGAACAACCATTGAAGTGGAAAACAAATCAATAGTTAAGACTCAGAGTAGTAATTTATATTTAAGCCTAACATCTATTGTAATTTTCATTAACTATTTTTGGCATGTTTCGCATCATTCTCTCCTCCAATTAGAAGAACTCTTCCATGAGTTTTAAAGTACAGTAGTATGATGAGGGGACACTATCAAAGTGAAATCATCCCATGTTTCGTCTCTATGAGCACAACCTTTGGCTGTAGAAAGAAAAACATAATGAAATCGAAGCCAATAGGCTATGTAAACGAACTGCTTAGAAAGGATAAATCAACATATTCAACGTCCAATAATTCATCGACCTCATTGGTGCAACTTGTGAATTTCATTGAGTGATTGCCTTTCCTCAACATCTTCATAAATAATTTTAATATCAATCTTGTTCGTAATTGGTTCTTTTTTGTTTTTGCTTCATGTTTCTAAAGATTAGCCTTAATATCTTCAAGCATTTCAATGAATAGCTTGTGGTTATCTTCAACTTGCTTTGGGAATTTATACTCTTCGACTTGCTTGCCCAATTGGAAGTAATACCAGTACAAGTTTGATTTTGCACAAAATATGGAGTATTACCTTTAGATGTTTCCTCATAACGTGTCTTCAAATCTTCAAGTCTTCATTCATCACATGCTAAGTCTTTGCGCAATCTCCAACTAGAATAGGATGGAAGATACAAACCTTTAATTTGTCCGTGCTGAACGTAATTTTTATGCTCAAGTTATATCTTTTCAAAGGAAGTATGGAATTTCAAAGATGAAAAAAGGCATGCGGTTATATTTCTCCCTTTTTTTCACTTTTTTTAATAGACCTGAATCTAGGTCTTCTAGGGTTGTTTGTGGTATTTTTGGGCTGGTGACTCTTAGTTTTGAGATGGATATGGGGTGATTGAATATTTGGAGGATGAATTTGGTTTTGGGCGATTATACAATGAACAACAATGTTTGAGTAGTGGCTTTTGATGTAGAAGGGTAGGGTTAGGGTAGCTCAGTTGGTTAGAGTGTGCGACTGTTAATCACAAAGTCGAAGATTGAAGCGCTTGTTAACAATAAGATTGAGAATGCGATGAAAAGTTGAAAGGTGTAGGGTAAAATCAAATAATACTAGGTTTATTTTGATACCAATTCAATACATCCCAAGTTTAGAATGGTTTAGGTATAGGGTAAATGAGTATAAAGAAGGGGTAAAGGGGAGAAGAATAACACCCGACTGCCACAATTACTTAAAACCTTTAACTCAAAATCCATATATTAAACTCTTTGAAATCCAACCATGGATTAAGTCTGTTATATGAAAAATAAAACCCTAATAATAAGGTAACTTAAGTTATTAAGTAAACAAGCTTCTGACTATTATCTACTAGAAGTAAAAGATATAGTTGTATAACTAAAAGACATAATTTAGCTACAACTAAATTATCCATAAATAATAGTATGGAAAACATATAATGATAATAGTCTATTGCAATTTTCATTATTCTTCTTGTCCCGTTCTGCATCATATCGTCCTGCCTTGATGACCATCCATTCTCTCCATAAGCTTCCCCAAGCAATATTCCCTTATAACCAGCCAGCCAAATTTCGAAGTTCATACGTTCATTCATAAAAAAACAAACGATATATCTTTCCACTCACTTCCTCTTCCATGTGGAACATAAAACTTTGTATGATTTTTTGGTTTCCCCTATTTCCCGTTCAATTGCTTTGCTAGCCTTCGTTGAACTTTCCATTGAACAACCTTGCCAACCTTCATTGAGTTGAGAAATCTTTTGGTTTTCTCCAAAAGAGAATATCCCTTACCATTGTATGAATCATCCTTGGACTGCGATTTCATACCTATTTCCATAAGTCCTTCCACCATCCAAATCTTTCTACACCAAATCATTGATACCAATTTGATAGTGTTTTAATCCATTCAAAGACATGAAACTAGATTTAATTGTGTGTAAGGATCCCATAAGATACACAACGAGAAGAAAACAAGAAACCGATAATATAAGATGCTAATGAAGAACAAGACAACCTAAGCAATAGAAATATAACGTGGTTCAACCAAACTTTCCTAAATGCATGAAGAGAATCAATTTCATTTGTCATAACTAACTTATAATACAAATAAATGGTTATGCCTTTGCGTTTATATCCAAAACTAAATCCCAAAAGTCCCTTGTACACCCTCTCTCAAGGCCCTTAAAAGATCCCTAGCCTTTTTCTGACTTTCAAGTCCCTAGGGTTTCCCTATGCTCTATACATCTCGTCTTGTTTTCAAATAGAGCTAGGCCTGACAGAAAATGGGTTGGGTTGGGTTGGGTTTGGATGATTTTGGTTTTGGTTTACAGAAATATAGTTATGGTTCCATTAAAAACCAAAACCACATAACTTGTACCCAAATGGTTATAGGTCTATATCAGCCCATTTTTTAAATTTTAAGCGAATGAATCATAATATTTATTATTTATTTAATTTATATCTTCCTTTAACTTCTCTCTCAGAAACTTTATACACTTTCTCTCTACAACTTTTATTTGTTTGATAAAAGAAATTTTATTAATAGAAAAGAAATGATACAATAAAAGGGGAACAAGAAGTTCACCCAAAAATAAAAAGAGCACTTAGAAAAGTGCAACCTTCTAATCTCTACACAAATCAGTCACTCAGATACCTCTAAAGGTCCCCATAGAAGAAGTCCATAGAGAAACAAGGAAAGTAATCCTATCATTCAACAACTTAAAACAAGAGCAACTTCCTCTAAATAGTTTAGCATTACGCACATTCCAAATTCCCAAAAAATGGAAAAAAGGCACACTTCTATAAAATTTTGGCACATCTTTTGTTCTAAATCCTCGAAAATGAACTAGCAACATAGGACACGCCCACTCTCCTAACACTCCAAAGAGCTCCACAAGCCCCAAGTAACAGGACAATGCAAAAATAAATGAGCATGTGTCTCGTTACTCTGCCTTCACATAAAATAAATGTCCGAAGATAAAACTTTGTAAGGCCTGCGATTTTGATAGAGATCATTAGTATTCAATCTTTGTAAAACCATAGACCACACAAAAGCCATGACTTTGAAAGGGACCTTAACTTTTCAAATATACGAAGTCAAAGGAAATGGATTAGGAACAATAGACCGAGTCAAAAAAAGAGAAGTAGCTCTTACGAGAAAAAGTACTTAATGGATCTAAAGTTCAAATGCGCTTTTTAGAGGAGGATAAATGAACCGAATCAAGCAAGATAAGACAAGTTTCCATTTCAATAGTCTTCAAATCATTGAGATTCCTGAAGAAATGAAAATCCCAAGAAAAGAAATTCCCTTCACGCTTTTATAAAGTTAGAAATGGGAGCATCATGTAGTGAAGAAATACGATACAACCGATTAAAAGCAATAGAAAAGTGATCATCTCCCAACCAAGAATCCTCCCAACATCGAATTTGATGACCACTCCCAACCCCGTATCTCAAATAAAAGTAGTACAACCTTGGAAGGCTTGCATGAGTAACATAAACCCCAGGCCTAGTATCCCACCCATTCAAATGCATATCAAACTTTTTTCTAATAACCTTATGCCATTTACCAACTGGACCAACATTTTTAAGTACCAAATTACCTTGCCCCAAACCCCGCTCCTGCTTAGAAAGACACCGTTTTCCATCCAACCAAATCATCCTTCCTCTCATCATTGCTCCCAACGAAAGAAAGTCCCTCGTTAACTTCTCTAAGGTGTCGGCTACACTAATTGGGATCCTAAACAAAGAAAGATAATAAAGGGGAATACTTGCCTGAATCAAAGTAATTCTACCCTCTAAAGAAAAATATACGCAACTTTCCAACTATCTAGACATTGAGTCACTGTCTCAACAACAAGATCTCAAAAGGAGACTAACCTAGGATTCCCATCAAGAGGAACCCCAATATAAGTAAGCGGGAAGGTCTTAATAGTGCAACCAGCCATGGATGGATAGGCTAAAAGCTCCTCCATAGCCAAATTAATCCATGCTAAACTACAGTTGGACAAATTAATCTGCATACAGAAACGACCTCAAAAACTTGAAAAATTGTAAACACTTTTTAAAATTCTTGGATCCCTTCCGAAAGAAAAAGAATAGTATCATCAACGAATTGGAGATGAGAAACTCTCACCTCCTCGCGCCTCACTGCACAACTCGTATGAATGCCACTCTCGTCTCCCCGACTAATCATCCTACTCAAAACATCAACAACTAATTTGGGCTCCCCATTCATAATCTTAGAAAAATGAGAAGAGACAAAAATCCCTTTCATCCAAGAATGTCACCTAACTTCAAACCCTTTCCTCACCAAAACCTTATCCAAAAAACCCTAGCTAACCTTATCATAAGCATTCTCAAAATCTAACTTAAGCACAAGACCCTTTCTCTCTCTCTCTCTCTCCTATGAACATCCTCCAAAACCTCATTGACAACTACTGCTGCATCAATAGTTTGCCTACCACCCACAAAGGCACTATGAGAATCCGAAATTGTGTGCCAAACAACACTACCCAATCTCTTAGAGAGAATTTTATACACTAGCACAAGACTAATGGGTCTAAAATCCATCACTTTTATAGAACGATCCTTCTTTGGAACTAGGGTAATAAAGGTAGAATTAATGTTTTTCCCGGTAACACTGGTCGCAAAGAACTTATGAAACTTTCACCACATCCCAGTTTGTATGATAGTAAGCCATCGTAAATCCATCAGGACTAGGAGCCTTCTCTCTATCCATCTCAAAAATAGCCCTCTTAATTTCCTCCTCCGTAAATAGTCTTTCCAACCAAGAACTCTTCTATATCACAATAGGATTGCAATCTAAAGCCTCTACCATAGGCCTCTCCTCAACCTCCTCGTTGAATAGTTCTCTATAAAAATCAGTAATTCCATCAACAAGCAATCAAATCAATATTCCTCACCCCCTCACCCGATTCAAGCTTAATCTCCCTTATACAAGATTTCTTCCACTAGCAACCTTGTGAAACAATCTGGAATTATAATCTCCATCTTTCACCCAGTTTATCCTAGCTTTCTGCCTCCAACTAATTTCCTCGCGCAAAATCACCTCGAACTCGTTACGCAACTGAGCTCGTTTACCAATCAAATCCTCAGAAAGAACATTACCCTCCTCAATTCTATCAATCTCCTCTACCTCTCTCAAAATTGCTTTCTTCTTGACTCTCACATCGCTAAACACTTCCTTATTCCACTCTTTTAATTTCCACTTGACATACCCCAACTTTTTCATAAAAACAAAACCTCTCCAACCTACACACGCACTCACTCCACTATTGTTTAATCAATGTGGCAAAGTTGGGATGAAAATCCACATTCTCAAAACGAAAAGGAGTGAGGCCCCAGTTGAAGCGACTAGATTCTAAACAGAAAAATGATCAGAAACTATTCGTGGAAGGACCTCTTACTAAACAAAAATCGATCAATACGAGTAGCCTTTGTACGCTCACCAGAAACCGACCAATTGAATTGAGAATTAGAAAGAGCAATATCTCGCAAATCGCACTCTAGTATAATTATCAAACTGCCTCATACTCTTTAGTAATTCTTGACCCACCAAACTTCTTAGAAGAAACCTTAATAACATTAAAATCCCCACCAATACACTTACGAGAAAAACAAAGACCATAAAGATCATAAAGCTCCTCCCAAAAAGCTTGTTTATCTCTAGGTTGATTAGGCCCATAGACAGAAGAAAACCACCAAGGCCAATGCTCTCTAATCTCTAAATGAACAAATACCGAATAAGTGCCCAAAACAGACTCGAGACATGTCGCACATCGAGTATCCCAAATGACAATTATACCTCCATAAGCTCCACAAAATGGAAAAAAGACCCAATCTTTAAACCTAGAATCCCAAATATTCCTGTAATCGTCTCCAATTTAGACTTTTGAAGAAAGACTACGTCGGGCAGTCTTAACAAATAACTCCTTTATCAACCTACGCTTAACGTTTACTCCTTAGACCTCTCACATTTCAACTATCCTTCTCGGAACCTCCCCATAATTAACTGACGACTGAAGTCGATGCAACTCTTTGCTCCACCTTTTTTTCTATCTAGAACCACCTTCACTAGGCTTTGACTTGAGCATCACCTTAACATCATTCCCCTTTGGACTAACCAACCCGATCCCCATTATATCCAACACCTCTTGTTGGTCTCTATCATCATCACTTCCTTCTGAAGGATGTAAGACCAGGCAATCTCCCTTATCCCCTACTTCCCTTTGGCAATTTGGTATCAAAGAGACAAGCTTAGCATCCAATGGAATTGGCAAAATACCCTCCCCTTAATTTTTGTTCCTTAATGCAAGACCTGAAAAATCATCCACCAATAAATTATTACCACCCTCAAATCGAAGAGAAAGATTATGAATATAATTAGGAACAAAAATATTAGGAACATCAGAAGGTACAAAAGAAGGTACAAAAGAAGGCTCAAAAGTCCCTCCATCACTTGCAATAATGTTATTCTCTTAATACACAACAAAATTATTTCTATCATCCTAACGTTGAGAAGATGCAAACCCAACAAAATTATTTCTATCATCCTAACTTTGCCCTTGAACAACCAGTTCCCGCATATTCTCCTCCGCTTGAAGCTTTGAACCCTCAACCTTGGAATTATCAAACAAGTTAGCTCCATCTACTAAACTCTCACCACAATTATGTTGACATAGTAAACCAGGACCAAGAAGATCGTCGAGCTCATCGGAAGCAGCATCCAAATCCCAATCTGCATCATCATCTGCAACATTGCCAGACTCCATAGAACTGCCATTCGAGTCCAAGTTTGCCCCTTCACCAATAGTTTGAGATTTTGGATCGAAGGGAGCTACTAGATTGTGACGCCCCCAAATCCGGGTATTTTCCAACTCGACAGATGGTGCTCCACGATACTATAATCCATACAATCATTCCATTGAGATAACAACAAAATGAGTGTAATTACTATCTTAGTATTACATTTGTAATAAATCCTTTCCCAGGTTTTAAGTCCGCATGCGAAAACTTCGTTTGCCATAACGGAATTATTATTGGATATTCTATAATATCGTAATATTCTAACATTACGCGTTTCTTAGAATCTCAAACCCCAGCTCCGAACGAAATCGGATGAATAGTGTTTTTACGCAAACATTCTCGGAAAACCTTCGTTCTCGTCTTGATAATTCACAACAATTAATTCTAGCATAAAGCCAGAATACTAACTACATCCGCACATTCTAGGTCATAAAACGACCTTCGAACATCTTATTCACATAATTACTCAATTAAATTCATTTAATCCATATAACCAAATAAAAATTTAATTCATTGAAAATTCGAAATTCTCGGGCGTTACATTCTTCCCTCCTTATAAGGATTCTGTCCCCAGAATATCGCTACCTTACATAAACAAATGAGGAAACTTTTCCTTCATTTTACTTTCGAGCTCCCACATTGCTTCTTCAGCATCGTGGTTACTCCAAATTACCTTTACTGAAGGTATTATTTTATTTCTCAAGACTTGTTCCTTCCTATCAATAATCTGAATCGGAATCTCTTCATAAGTTAAGTCTTTTTACATGAATAGATTAATTTTCTATTACGTGCTTGTAGTCCGGTTTATAAGGACGCAACACAGACACGTGAAACACATCGTGTATTCTTTCCATTTCTGGAGGTAAGGCTACTTCATAAGCTACCTCTCCTATCCTTCTTAAGATCTCAAAAGGTCCTACAAACCTTGGACTTAACTTCCCTTTCTTCCCAAAACGTATATTCCATTTCCAAGGCGATTCTTTTAGAAAAACATAAGACCCTACTTCAAACTCCCTCTTCTCTCGATGAGGATTTGCATACTTCCGTTGTCTATCTTGAGCTGTTACTAATCGAGCTCTTATCAGCTTCACCATGTCTGCCGTTTGTTGTACCATCTCAGGTCCCAACATTCGACGTTCACCTACTTCATCCCAGCAAAGTGGTGTTCTGCACTTCCTTCCATACAACGCTTCGTAAGGCGGCATGCCTATACAAGCGTGAAAACTATTGTTGTAAGCGAATTCTACCAAAGGTAGATGTTCGTCCCAGCTCCCCTTGAAATCCATAACGCAAGATCTTAACATATCTTCTAGCGTTTGAATTGTTCATTCGCTTTGTCCATCCGTCTGTGGATGATACGTCGTACTCAATCTTAACTGTGTTCCCATTTGTTCTTGCAAACTCCTCCAAAAGTTCGACGTGAATCGTGGATCACGATCAGACACAATCGAGACAGGTACTCTATGTCTGGAAATGATTTCCTTAACATAAAGCTTAGCTAACTGCTCTAGGTTATACCTATCTCCTATTGGTAGAAAATGAGCCGATTTAGTTAACAGATCCACTATTACCCAAATAGCATCATATTCTTTTCTCGTCATTGGAAGTCTTGCCACAAAGTCCATGGTGATATGCTCCCATTTCCACTCCGGAATCTCCAGTGGTTGTATCAATCCATCGTATCCTTTTCTCATTGTTGGAAGTCCTACCACAGTCCATGGTGATATGCTCCCATTTCCACTCCGGAATCTCCAGTGGTTGTATCAATCCACTCGGTCTTTGGTGTTCAGCCTTAACTTTCTGACAAGTTAAGCACTTACTAACATATTCTGCAATCTACCTCTTCATGTTCGGCCACCAAAAGTTCTGACGAAGGTCTTGATACATCTTAGTACTACCAGGATGTATCGAGTACCTCGAACTATGGGCCTCGCACATAATCTCTTCTTTCAACTCGGAATTATTCGGAACTCAAATTCTTCCTTCAAAACGAAGTAAACCTTCTTTATCAAGGTTATACTTAGTCTTCACGTCATCCTTCATTATATTTTTCACACGCTCGCATTCTTCAGTACTTAGCTGTACTTCTTTAACCCGTTCCACTATCGTTAGTCGAGTCTCTATTGAGAATAACATCTCTGCTGTTTCACTTGGCAAATTAACTTTTAATTCCATCCTAGCCATCTCTGTTACCAACTCATTCTGAGTCGTTAACATTGACAACTTTTCTCTACCCTTCCGACTTAACGCGTCGGCTACTACGTTCGCTTTCCCCGGATGATATAAGATATCGCAGTCATAATCTTTTATCAACTCTAACCACCTTCTCTGCCTCATATTCAATTCCTTCTGTGTGAAGATATATTTCAGACTTTTGTGGTCCGTGTATATCTCACACTTCTCCCCGTATAAATAATGTCCATATTTTTAACGCAAACACTACAACTGCCAGTTCTAAGTCATGAGTAGGATAGATCTTCTCATAATCTTTTAACCGACGTGACGCATACGCAATGACCTTGCCATGCTGCATAAGCACACAACCTAGTCCTCTATGCGAAGCATCGCTATAAACTACAAAATTCCACGTATCATCTGGTAAAGATAATACAGGTGCCTCACTTAATCTCTTTTTTAATTCTTGAAAACTACGCTCACACTTTCCTGTCCACTCGTACTTCACCGACTTCCTTGTCAGATTTGTCAACGGTGTAGCTAATTTAGAAAAGTCCTGAATGAACCTTCTATAGTATCCCACTAACCCAATAAAACTCCTAACCTCGGTTGGCGTTTTCGGTTGCTCCCACTCATTCACCTCTTCCACCTTCGCTGGATCTACGGATATGCCATCTTTGTCTATAACATGTCCTAGAAACTGCACTCGTTCGAGCCAAAATTCACATTTAGTGAATTTCGCATACAACTTCTCCCTATGTAGTGTTTCCAACACTATTCTTAGATGTTCAGCATGATCTTCTGGAGTCTTAGAATAGACTAGAATATCATTAATGAACACTACGGCGAACTTGTCCAAATACTGTTTGAACACTCTGTTCATCATATCCATGAATGCGGTTGGCGCATTCGTTAACCCAAACGACATTACCAAAAACTCGTAATGGCCATAACGAGTTCTGAACGCCGTCTTAGGTATATCTTCCTTCCTCACTTTCAGTTGGTGATACCCCGTGCGCAAATTTATTTTAGGAAAATACTTTGCCCCTTTCAACTGATCAAATAGATCATCGATCCTGGGCAACGGGTATTTATTCTTAATCGTTAACTTGTTCAACTCTCGATAGTCGATACAAAGTCGTAACGATCCGTCCTTTTTCCTTACAAACAATACCGGTGCTCCCCACTGAGACACTCAGTTGAATGTACTTCCTATCTAACAGTTCCTGCAACTGAACCATTAACTCCTTCATCTCAACTGGCGCCATCCTATATGGTGCCTTTGAAACTGGTGCCGTACCCGGCAGCAAATCGATCACAAATTCTACATCCCTATCCGGCGGAATACCGGTTAACTCCTCCGGAAACACATCCGCGAATTCTTGAACCACTGCTATCTGTTCCAACGATGTTCCCACTCTTTGGGTATCCACCACATGACACAGATAACCTTTACATCCCTTCCTCAACATCTTCCTAGCTTGTGTCATGGTTAGACAACAAGAACGTCCCGGTGATTTATTTCCATAAAACACCACCTCAGGTTTCTTAGGAAGCCTTAGATTTACACTTTTTCTATGACAATCTATTATCACTCTATGGTTAATTAATCAATCCATACCGAGAATCACGTCGAATTCTCTTAACCTTATCGGTAAAATATTTACCGATAATCTATTACCTCTGATATCTACGAAACAATTCCTATGAATATATTCAATGGGAATAATCCCCTTGTTTGCTACCTTAACATCTAAAGGTATTTCTAATTTTTCTGGATTTAATCCCAATTGCTGAGCAAATCCACATGCTATAAAAGAACAAATAGCACCCGAGTCAAATAGCACGTAAGCATTTATTTCGTTGACTGGAATGATACTTGCTACTACATCCGTTGATGCAACTGCATCTTGGACCGTCATATTAAATGTTCGGGCTGAGGGTCTACCCAATGATGGTGTTGGTCCAGTAATGACTAAATTACCACTACCAGAACCCTTATTACCCTCCGCCCCTTTCTTTGGGCAATTTCTTGCCATGTGGTCCACCGACCCACACAAAACATCTTCGACTTTTCTTAGGATTAGGACAGTTGGGAGATATATGACCTTCCTGCCCACAATTATAACAACCGGTCTTCCCCTTCAGACAGACTCCCAGATGAGTCTTACCGCATGTCTTGCATACCTCCATCCTACGTTTAGGATCCCCTTGTTTTACCCCAGTATTCCCAGGGTTAAAATTCTTCCGTTTAGGCATATTGCCACTACCACTGACAACCTCTGCCTTATTTCCTACTTCTCCCTTACTCTCATTCTTTCTATCTTTGTGGTATTGGGTCAACGCCTCACTACCACCCTCCGCTAGTATCGCCTTTTCCAGAATGGTCCCGTAGGAAGTATTCTGAAAAATCGATATCCTAATATAGAGCCAGGGTTTTAGGCCCTGCTCAAACCTACGAGCTTTCCTCTCCTCCGTGTCCACTTGGTGTGGTGCAAACCTTGCCAATTCATTGAATTTGGCCGCATATTGGGAAACAGTCATGTCCCCCTGCTTAAGTTCTAAGAATTTAATCTCCATTTTCCCTTGCATGCTAGTAGGGAAATAGTTCTTGAAGAATACCTTCTTAAACTGTTTCCACGTAACAGCTTCCGCTACAACCCCACCCTGGTGAGCCTCCCACCAGTAGTTGGCTTCCCCCTTCATCATATAGGTCGCAAAAGAGGTCTTTTGCGCCTCATCTACGTTTGTAATAACAAACGCCTTTTCTATTTCCTCGACCCATGTTTGGGCCTCCCTTGGGTCCGTCGTTCCCTTAAATTCGGGTGGACCTACACTCTTAAATTCCTTAAAGGTAGTTGTTCAGGCTACCCTAGGTCCTGCGGGTGCTCTACCCCCAGCTTGGTTAAATGCAGCCGTTAATAAATTAACGAACTCTTGCATTGGGTTATTAGGACTCCCCTCGTTCTCATTATGCGATTCTGCTTCTTGGCGGCATTTCTGATTAAATAAATAAAGTTCCGTTATTACTTGTTTACTTACTTCGTTATTAGTCGTCAACCAACTGAACAATAACTCATACACAACACAACAATTTAGAAATAAAAATCTCTTTATATTAAAATGCTTCTTTATAGTTCAAAACTATTTACAAGTTGCTTTCCATAGCCCAAAAGCTAGTACATATACATCCCGCGATTGACTTCTACAAAAATTGGGATTTACAAAAAGACTACCCTTTAATTATACAAAAAAGAGGGTTTTACGTCACTACACAAAAGTATTTACCATACTACTAATACTGCCTAACAGCATTCTCATGCTTCTGGTTCGCCAAAATTTATAGTTCAAAACTATTTACAAGTTGCTTTCCATAGCCCAAAAGCTATTACATATACATTCCGCGATTGACTTCTACAAAAATTGGGATTTACAAAAAGACTACCCTTTAATTATACAAAAAGAGGGTTTTACGTCACTACACAAAAGTATTTACCATACTACTAATACTGCCTAACAGCATTCTCATGCTTCTAGTTCGCCAAAATCGACACAATATCTCGACTTATAGTATGTCGAGTCTGTCCCGACTCAATAGAATAACAAGCTATCTTAAGCTTGAAATCCTCGTGCGCACTGTCATTTATATATGACATTCGTGCTATCTTCTGGTCTTTTTCAACCAGTTTCTTACGAAGTTCTATGACCTCGTTCTTATAGTCCTGGACCTTGTCAATCATGAGCACTTTTTCATCATGCTCTATCTCATAGTCTGACTCTACAGACTTTTTTGCCCCATAGAGATCACTGATCTATTCTTTCTGGTGCTGAACCATATTGTGCAGTTGCACGTTACGGTCAAGCACTGAGAGATACATTGCCCTCATAGTCTCTGTAGGTGTCGGCTCTAGGGCAAACATTACCGTATTAATCGATGTCACCTCGATGTCATCCTCCACATCAATCATCATATTCAAATATGATGCTATTCCCATGGTCTCCTCAGAATAGTCCTCCTCCGAGTAATATTCCTTGGGCTCTGACTCCTCTAGAATCACTACAGGTATGTCTGCTATAGGTACAGGTACTGTCTCGACTCAGTTCACGGACTCCTCGCTGATCACATGTATATCCCTATACATCAAGCTATCAACCGACATCTACAATAACACATTACAAATTGATTAGTACATAATACACAATAATATAAGCACAAATCACATTTAATCCATTTAGGGTTACTTTCCATCTTTTAAATATTTTGGTACAAAGTTTCCTCAATACCTTATTAACTCATTTGACTCGAGTTAACTTTCTTCGGACTCTTCCTTTCCTACGAGGTTATTAGCCTAATGTTCTTCTCCCCTTAAGTTTTATAACCTAAGGCTTTGATACCAACCTGTGACGCCCCCAAATCCGGGTATCTTCCAACTTGACAGATGGTACTCCACGATACTATAATCCATACAATCATTCCATTGAGATAACAACAAAATGAGTGTAATTACTATCTTAGTATTACATTTGTAATAAATCCTTTCCCAGGTTCATAACCGAATACATTCATTGTTCTTCATAAGTATATTACATACAAATATACTAGTCTATTACATGACGATTAATTGTCCATCTTAGCCTTGCCTTTATCTCTCTTAGAACTCTCAGTTCGTTCGGCTTTAACTGCACACATGGTTCAAACAAGAATGAGCATAACTAGCTCAGCAAGTCTTAACAACAATCATGTGAATATCACATCAACAAATACATGCTTTATTTCCGTATCTGAACAATTATCTACGAAGCATTATGAAATATTTGACTAATACTTCTCCTGCAACAATTCCAGAGCATATATAATAGCTTAGGAATGATGAATCGGTCAATAGACCATGAACGTACTCTTTTCGTTTCCATACTTGAAAAGGATATCCGGCACCAAGGCCATCCACCCGTCTTTACTTACGAGCACTTCTAGGTAATTAGCCTATTGTACTCTATGTTGATCAACACTCTTACGTTAAACGTATTTACGTTCAACATTTGGCACCTCGCGTGCCTATCGAATAATCGATGAAAAATACTTTTGTTTGTACATAGACAAACTTACCTTTACATCCGTACCAAATACTTGGCATAGGATAACGTTAACAGTTCTATATCGAAAGACTTGTAAACAAATCAATCAACTCTTCAGTATTAGTCTAGCCGAGTTAAAACAGGCATCGACTCTTTCTTTAAAATCATTCATGCATTGTATAACATGCATCACGTAAAAACTTGGCTAACACGAAGGTCAGACAAGCATCAAGAAAGACTTGCCTTTAAGCGTCTTCGAATTTACAATTCAACTATTCTCAGTCTTTACAGGATCTACATGATACATTCACATAGCACACTGTAATTAGTTATCAAACAAAGTAACTTTACGGTTCTAACCAACTTCTTTCTCTTCTACGTTTTATTTGAATTAACTCCGATAATAAAGTCGATTCAACTTTCTATACTTCGTTACGTTTCATTAACGTTCTTACATCCTTAGACGACATTCGATCATTACTGGTTAACTAACAACGTTAAACTTCATTCATGGTTCACTTATTACGTCTTAGTGTTCTTCGTTTAATTTTTATTAAACCTTACTAGATCTTCTTACATTAACACCTTATAAGTGATTTAAGGTAAGTCTTATAATGTTCATTAATTACCTTCATTGTCTTACATTAAGTCTTCATTCAAAATGGAACAAAAACTAACTTGGTCAACATTTTTCTACTGTTGGCGCTGCGGCGCTGCGGCGTCACTCTCCAGAGGTTTTGTCCGGACTTGGCGCTGCGGCGCGAGTGCATGCACAAACTCTCGCACTGCGGCGCGAGTCTCCAGACCTTTTTATTTTCTCCCGGCCATAACTGGCGCTGCGGCGGGACAGAAAACACAGGGTTTGGCGCTGCGGCGCCGAACCTGTGCACCAGTTGGCCAAAACAGTTTGGTTTCTTAACAAAACTTCTGACTTCCTAATTTGTTCGTTTTAAATCCGAATTGATCCATTCGAATTCCTACAAGTCACAAATTACATCATTTACGTGTTCGTATAAGAATTTTACTTTTTCGAATCCGTTAACTCGGAATTCACCCTTAAGTTCATTTTTAAGCGTTCGTTTAACGTTTTCGTCCGTTCAATACTCGTTTTCTTCGTTATAAGTCGGAATGCGACGATTCTTTCGCCAACGACTCTTAATTACCTTATCTCACGTGTTGACATTGGAAATCAACGTTTTCAAGTCACACGACAACTTTTGACCTTTAATCCGGACTTTATGCGTTTTAGATGTTTAACGTTTATTTCCGCAAAATCCGCCATAACTTCGTTACTAATATTCTCTAAGCCAAGTCACCTGGAATATTCCATGGACTTCATTTTACATCCTAACCAAGCAATAGGCACATTCCTTAGCTATATCGATTCTTAAACGTTCATTCAAAACTCAATTTACGTTCAAGACTTTTTATGGTTTTAACTCATGTAACCACTTACGATTTCTATTTGGTCATGTCCAATCAAATATTTGATCATTAATAGGCATCCTTATATCTCCTCAATAAACACACTCCACTCATCTACGATTCTTCTACGAGAAAGAAATCGAAAAAGATGAAGATTACGGTTTATGAGAATTTACCTTGAAGTAGTTAACGTTCTTGATAAATGTCTAATGGTTTGCTTGGAAGTAGAATGATTATAAGTTTGTAGCTCTTTTCTCTCTCTCAAATATGTTGGACAAGCTTTGTAAAACAACAAAAATCCAAACCTAGCTTTCTATTTATAGAAAACCAAATGAGGGGCAAAAAATGTCCAATTCTCCACCTCCTTACTTATTTACCACTTTGTCACCAAGTAAAATACTTGGTGACCAAGTGATGTGCTTGCCTTGCACACCAAGTGGCCGGCCCACCTTGCCCATGGGTCATCCCCATGGGTTGCCCCATGGGTTTTACCCATTCGGTCACCCACCGGTTCGATCTACGGTTCGATTTTCTTGCATTGGGCTTAACCAATCTAATATTGGGCCTTGACTTGGGCTTACCACTTAATCCCTTGGGCTTACTCATTCAATTGATTGGGCTAAACATAATCCAACCAAATAAATTGACATTAAGTCTAACTAAATTCTAGAATACAACTCGTATTCCCTACGTATAAGTCACGTATTCCTTCCGTATAATACTAATACGATAATCGTATTGTACTCCGTATTAACTCAACATATTCTACATAGATACTAAATAATATCTTAATTGTATAACACATGCCTTAACCCTAACGCAATTTCTTCCACGCGTTTCATTTCCTTCTCGGAAATCAATATGCTCAACCCTTAGATTTTAAGTCCGCAGACAAAAACTTCGTTTGCCATAACGGAATTATTATTGGATATTTCATAATATCATAATATTCTAACATTACGCGTTTCTCAGAATCTCAAACCCAGCTCCGAATGAAATCGGATGAATAGTGTTTTTACGCAAACATTCTTGGAAAACCTTCGTTCTCGTCTTGATAATTCACAACAATTAATTCTAGCACAAAGCCAGAATACTAACCACATCCGCACATTCTAGGTCATAAAACGACCTTCGAACATCTTACTCACATAATTACTCAATTAAATTCATTTAATCCACATAACCAAATAAAAATTTAATTCATTGAAAATTCGAAATTCTCGGGAGTTACAAGATGATTAGACACAACGTGACCATCACCAACTTACCCTGGATAGTAATCAAGGTTCATTAAAACTTCTAAAACTGATTTCTTAA
Organism: Panax japonicus; assembly: GCA_020205505.1. Lineage (NCBI taxonomy): Eukaryota > Viridiplantae > Streptophyta > Magnoliopsida > Apiales > Araliaceae > Panax > Panax japonicus. The sequence goes on from CM035104.1 coordinate 18,739,942, forward strand.
TTCCTTACTTAAAAACCTCAAAATTTCATGGATGACAGAAGTAGACAGACATTGCTGATTTTTATTCATCAATACTTCAGGACACATATCCTTCCCAGCCTCACTAGTAGAAGCCCTTGTATCCTCATCCCTAGATACCACTGCCTTCCCTTTTAACATCAAATTATTATCATCCACTACAGCGACCAGTCCAACCCCTATGACCGTTGCTTCTTTCTTAACCAAAGGAGGCTGATTTTGTACAAGTTTAGGCCTGTAAATAAGTTTCCCCAAATTAGAAGATTTTTTTGTCCTGAATTAGAAAAAACTCTCAACTGATTTTCAGGTAAATTGAGTCTTCCAAACCCTGAACCCCTACTATTATCAGCTCCTTTGTTGAATTTCTTTAAAACATAGCACCCATTTTCTCTCTTCCCAACCTCTATTTGTTACTGAAAATGATCTCTACCATCCTCACTAGAAGCACCAAATCTTGCTCTTTTAAAGTTCTCATGCATAGAATGAACATCCTGTGAGTACGAAGACATTATGATTCATCGGAGTCCGCCCAGAATCTGCCCGAGGACAACCCATCACTGGAAATATCTCCTCAGAAATACAAACTTCAAAGCACCACTCTCCATCAAAAATAGAAATCGAGCGGGGAAGCGCTGCACCTTCTTGAACTAGAATATGCACTCTGTCCAATCCACTAAAGTTGAAAATGGCGTCCACATCCATAAAACCACCACATAAATCTCCAATATATCTAAAAACAGAAAAACCCCAAAGATGAAGGGGCAACCCATAATTGATAGCCATCTTCCTTGCCCTTGATTCTGTAAATCAGAGCAACACACATTTCTGTCCCAAAAATCTAAATGGAGAAAAACCCCTTGCTTGCTTCTTTGTCCATACATCAAAACACGTTTTGCCTCTGACTCAGACGGCAAGCAAAACAAAACACGATTAGCTGGAAGTGCAAGAACTCGAACAAAGGTAGCAACATTCCAAACTCGTTGAGCCTATGCCTTGATGCTAGCAAGAGAACCTGCATTCCAAACTCGTTTTATATAAATGATGATACATTTGTAATATTTAGTTTAATTCAATATAATTCTTAAATTTATGTTTAGTTTCTTAAGTTTTAATATTGAATTAAATTCTTAAAATTTTAAATTTTATTATTTAATAGCAATCTTCTTTATGAATAAAACTAATACGTTAAAAATATGTTTGAATTTTGAACAATTGCATGTTTGTGTTTGAACTTTGATATTAGCAATATGAATATGTGTTTTAACTTTAAGCAAATGTCTTTATTATCTTTATTATAAATTATTTTGCTTTATATTATTGTTTTGTTTGGATAAATGTAAGATAAAATATTAAAATTGACTTAATATAAAAAATCCCGCCTAGGCCCCCTAGGCGCTAGGCCCCCCTCGGCCTCCCGCCCAGCGCCTTTTAGAACATTGGATCTAATAAGTTGCCAGTGTTATTTTCATTATATTTAGTTTGGTTTTATGTAGCAACGGTATTCACCATTTTAAAAGTTATGGAGAGGTGACGTAATCGGCCCACCATCTCACTTGAGTTGTTTTATATTGACGTTATAAAGAGATTATCAAGATAAATTTACGTGCCAAAACCCAAACTTCTAACGATAAAAATTAATCCTATTCCTACCATTCGGCACTCTACAACTTTTATACACTCTAAAATTTTTACACTCTTTTTTTATAATTTCTCTTCTTTTTTTCCCTACTGTGACTCTTTCTAATTTTTTTTGACCAAAGCAACTCTCTAACACCAAAAAAGTGCAGAACAACAAAAGCAGAATCATAACTTACCAAACAGGTCCATAAATTAACATTAATTAATCTCTATATTTATTATTAACTCCACAAGGGAACCTACATAGCTCCAGTATTACTTGATAACAGCTCCAATTCATCACACATGGAGGAAAAATAGAGGAGGTCTACTTTAATTGAGAATGGGCAATTAATGGGCCATACAACCAGCGCTGAGAAGCCGATGATGATAAAAAAGGAAGAGAAGTAATGGTATATCAAGTATTATTGTATTATATAAAGAATCCAACTTCTATCAAGTAAATTTGTTAACCAACTCATATGGTTCTAGTTAAATTGGGTTGACCTGATAGTTGTTTTATTTTATTTAAATGACTTATATTGACAGGCCTAGATAGAGCCCTATGGACTCCATTTATATAATCTAAGATGGGAGTTCCAAAATCTGTTCTAGAATAGGAAAACAAATATAACCTTACCGGATTAGGAAACCCAAAATTTCATGCAAAAGGATTCAAGTCACATTATAGAAGGTAAATACTCCACGACCCAAATTTTACCAAATTTAATTTAAGCATTAGAAACATCATTTACTATTATCAGATTCAACGCACACACTGATGTCGACCACCAAAAGTATATGATGCCTGAAACCCCACTTTTGTATTTTTAGCATTTTACTAAAATGGTTTGATATTCTAGGGATGAAATAGAAAAGTATTGTACTTGTACTGGAACAAAGTAAATTGGTATGATGACTTTCCCTCTTTTGTTTTATGGGTAACCATTATAACTTATAACTTCTTTTAGTCTTTATAACCACTAGTTTGGATGGCACACACTACGTGTGGGTGTTAAAAGAGGGAAAATGGAATACGAAAAAAAATAGGAGATGAGAGATAATGGGAGAGAAAAGGGAAAAAGTGAATAAAGAAAGTTTAAAGGGTACAATAGGAAAGTAAAAAAAGCTTCACTTTTTTGTTTACACCAAACAAACTGTCATTCCTTCCTCCCGCTTTATAATATAGATAGATTTTAGATAGATATTGAGCCCTTAGGACTTTGCCGTGCAATAATTTGGTTGGTCGTGAAGGAAAAGAATGCAAATTTAGATTAAAAAAATATTTTCTCCCGACTATGCGCGAACTAAATGCTTCTGGCCATTTAGCAATGTGCCAATGTGAAATAAGTAACACATGACTTCCTATATGTACACTTCCTAGATTTAAAGAAGTGACAAGTCTTTCACATCTTACAGTGCTTCTATTAATTTGTATGCAAGGAGCTCTATAAAGTTTTTTGTAGTCATGAGGAAGCTGATTTGAATGAAAAAGTCAACAAACATAGGATAGGTCTCATCTGCGCTAGGGACTTTCATTGAGTCAATGTTAGTCTGTCTTGAAGAACCTGCCTAGAGTTTTTATGTTAACACATCTTTTTCTGATTGACACTAATCTGAATTATATCTTCATCTTTCCTTTTAGTTATGAACTGTGGAAACCGCATCTCCGTGCTATGATGGAGTGTGACATGAAAGCAGTTAGCATAGGGACAAAGAACAAAGCTGAGGTTTTGGCTACTTGTTTACAGCAGATGAAAGCTTGTTTCTTAGATGTAAGTTAGTATCAAGACATTTTAAGAAAAAAAGCATTCAGTCAATTTTTTCTTTGATTAACCATGCCTTCAATTTGATTTCCTCTGTGCAAATTTGGCTTTCTCCATGTTTTGGTAATATCTTCTTATGTATTTTTCTGCAAGTACTAGTAAATTAAATGATGCATTTGCTGGAAGTTGGATCTGTTTAAAGATAAATTGAGAGTGAATCGGCTTAGATGGTTTGTGTTATACACTTGTACTAAATAACATCCTAAGAGGAGGCCGACTTTGGCTTCCAATTCTTTGACAAACTTTATGCAAGTTGGAGCAAATAATCCCCAAGTGCTTGGTGTATGAATATGAATAGTCCAGTTCCAATATAAGAAAATTAATAGAAGTACAACAGTCAAGTATTCATAGGTATAAGAAAGATAAGAGTTAAAGAGAGCAACCACTTATTGCGGTTCTCTAAGGAAATTATGTGTAATCTCTCTTTAGCTAACCCACTAAGTTTATATTTATATATTTATTTTTTTAATTTTATTTTTAAGGGGAGTCCCATTTTCTTCTTGTTAAGAGGATTGTAGGATAATGTCTATAAGAGTGCCCACATACTTGGCCCTTACTCAATTAGTAGCCTATATATAAGGCTTTAGTACTTTTTGTAATGATATAACGACAATATTCAATACATTTATTTTATCTCTAACATGGTATCAGAGTTAGGTTGATCTTGACAATTAAATTGAAAAGTCTTGTTTTCGTCGGCGGCGGCACATAACCGGTGGGAGTGGGAGTGGGAGGGAGAGGGGGAGGGGGCATCATTTATTTTTATTGTTTAACTTGATTTGTAGAAAAAATAAAATTAGGTGGTTAGTGTTCAATTTTAGTTCTTTTGTTGGAGCTGGAGTTTGAGGTATGTTGTGCGTTGCTAAATTTGGTGCTGCAAAAAGGGGTATTACGCTGTTGTGATTGTCAACTTTTAAGCATTACACCACCAAACTTTAAAAATATGCAGACCAACTAAACTTTTTAAATTTTAAAAATTACGCATTCTGTCCAATTAATTGATGGACAATCTAATTATTATCTACGTGTCCATGCAAATAAAAAAAAAGAAGAAACATTACTTACTTGGATTTTTAAAAAAATAATATACTTGAAGAAATTAAAATAAAAATAAAACAAAAATATTATACTAACCTGCGTATACATTCAAATATAAAAAACCTACGTATGGTTCTTCATCTTCTTTCTTTCTTTCTTTCTTACACAAATCATTCAACATGTAATATCATCTAAAGAAGGCCTTACTCTCATTTTTCTTCTTCCAAACTTCATATTATCCAAAGAAGCCCAAATTTTGACTGAAATAAAAATTATGCTCTTCTTTTTCTTCTTCTCATCTCTTTTCGTATATGTAGGAACAATATATTATATATATATATGTATATATTGATGGGTGTTCATTGGTAAGATGGGTAAAATGCAAAGTCGACCACTGAACTTTAGGGGTTTTAGGGTATTGAGCCATTTTCTTTTGGTCAACGCAAATTGAGCCCCAGGCACCACATGTGCGTTGACCTGCATACGTGGCGCCTACGTGGCAGATCTGACGTGGACATTTTTTATTTTATTTTACACGTGGACGAGCTGACGTGGACATTTTCAAAATTTATCCCAAAAATGTCGTTGCACAGATTCGAACTCGAAACCACCAGTTTGAAACTTTGGTCCAATGACCACCGGAGCACCACAGGCCTAGCTGTTATTATTTCGCAATGATTAATCTTTATAACTAAACAATTCATTTCCCCCAAATTAAAAGACAAAACAGATTAGGCCAGCTGTTTGGGCCATGGATTCCGTGATTGTGTACACAGGGGACCACCCCTCCCTTCCCATGCAACCTCACCTTCCACATAAACACTCACCTCCTTCTCCCCACTGCATTGAATTATGTTAAGAGAGAATTTTGTAAGAAATGCAAAAGATTTGTAAGAACCCAAAGCAATTATGAACCAAAATATACTGTCACGCTACTTTTTCTTCGAATTAATTAATTGTTGAATGAATGGCGAAAACAGGGGTTTTTGAGAGTGATTTGCCGATGGTGAAAGCCAAGGCAACCGATTTGAAGAAAGAGTTGCATAGACTTGTGAAGGCGATTATGGAAGAAGATGTTGAATTTCTTACAATTGATCGAGCCAATCAGATCCTTTGTGCATTGAAGGATTTGAAGCTCAAGGGGTAAAGATCATTCTCTTTCAAATTAATGCGTCAAAAAGAAGAAGACGATGGGTTATTGGATTTTCCTCAAGAGTTTCGTTGTCCTCTTTCCAAAAAACTCATGCGAGATCCTGTTATTGTGGATATTGGATTGGTCTATACACTTCTTTCTCGACTTAGGGTTTTAATTTCTTTTGTTTTAGTCTGTATTTTTTCTATTTTTTCCCCTTTGGTGGTTGATACTTTTTTGGATATTAAGTTTGTTTATCTGATAAAGTATTAAGTCTTTTTTTTTGTGGGTATGAAAGATTTACTGTTCCTGTAAGTTTTCTAGATGTTTCTACCGGTACTAAGTTGTTGAATTCTTATATGGATGTTCTTTCTAATTAATTTTTTTAAATTCATTTCTTCTGTCTGGTATTTTCGTACTCATATGTTTTGAATGCATATGGCTTTCTTGTATATATGTGTGTTGAGTTAGGCAAATTATCTTTTCCCAAATCTTTTAATGATAGCCAGAGTTTAGTTGGTGGAATTGTTTTGGTATTTTATTTTTTATATGTATTAAAATGTTGCCAGTGATATAAATGATTTCCTCTAGTTCGTGTTGGGTAAATTTATGCCATTTGGTGAAATTCTCTGCCTTGTGATTTCCTCTGTTTTTAGATTCATGTTGAGTTTTTTTCGCAGACATATTTATCCAGAGATGGTTAAAATCTGGGAACATGAATTGTTTAGTTATACAGATTAATCCTTGCGAAATAATATCAGCTTGGCCCGTGGTGCTCGGGTGGTCATTGGACCAAAGTTTCAAACTGGTGGTTTCGAGTTCGAATCTGTGCAGCGACATATTTTTGGGATAAATTTTGAAAATGGCCACGTCAGATCGTCCACGTGTAAAATAAAATTATAAATGCCCATGTCAGATCTGCCATGTGACGCCCCCAAATATGAGTATCTTCCAACCCGACATATGGTGCTACACGGTGTTACAGTTCACACATACATTCAATTGAAAAGTCTCAAAAGAACGAATATGTCTTTCTATATGTATATTCCAAACAATATTACCATTTCCCAGGTTCTTTATAACCATTACATTTGTTCTTGTCATAATATCAAATAATAACAACATTCACCTATACTATTACAAAGGTAATCTATAGGTTCGCCTTAGCCTTTCCTTTATCTTTACCAGATGCTTCGGTCCGTTCGGTCTTAGCTGCGTTCATATGGTTCAAGCAAGAATGAGCATAACTAGCTCAGCAAGTATGACAATTTCATTTAACAATATGCTTGAAACATACAAATCGTATATCTTCAATAACTGAACAATAGTTATGAAGTACTACCGATAATTCAAAATAACACTTCTCTTTTCTTTAAAACGTTTCACAGTGAACAAAATATTCATTAACCATCAATATCGGTCCAAGACCTTGAGCATTTCATTCTTTCTTTGAAAAGGACAACCCGACACTAATTCCGTAAGTCCGGCATATCTTACGAGCACGTCTAGGTGATCAACCTATAGTATTCTATGTTGTACAACACTACTTTCTTTAAACGTATGTACGTTTAAGGTTTGGCAACCTCACGTGCTTGTCGTTTGACGACAAAACATTTATTCATGCATACTCAGTCTTCTTTTGAAAACCACACCAAATAGTTAGGCAAGACTTAACAACATTGACAATAGTTCGATAGATTATAAATAAAACATCTCAAGTCTAGCCGAAGGAATTGGCTTCGACTTCATCATACATCAATTCATGCGTAAGGTACATGGATTACAAAGCTTGTCCAAAGAATTTCAGACAAGGGTCAGAATACTTGCCTTTGGCGTCTTCTAAAGTCAATACAAATTCTCTTTGATTCTTTAAGGTCACTACAATACATAATCATGTAACATACCATATTAGGTCATAATCAAACATGTATGGATCCTAACGTATCTTACCCTTCTTCTCAATCTAATCGTTCATTAGATTTGTTAACATTGGTTACGGTTATCGCATTACCTTGTTCTTACATTTACGTTAATCATTCATCAACATATAGTTGTGTTCTAATCATACTTAAGGATGTCATTTCAAGTTAAAGTAAAGTTATACATTACTTCCCTTTCCTTTACATGCTTTACTATTCTTCTCTGCCTCCTCTCTAGTGCTGGCGCTGTGGCACCAGCTTCCCTTATATAACTCGCGCTGCGGCGCGGGTTTGCAATGCACAAGCCTCGGCGCTGCGGCACCAACCTTTCCTCTCTGTGCCGCGTTGCTGCGCCAGTTCTCAGTGTGTTGGGGTTCGGCCTGGCGCTGCGGCGCCATCCTTTAAGCGTTGGGCCGCGGCACGGCGCCGGCCCTTTGCCACATACAACTTTGACAGATAATTTCTTATGTGAGATTCCCGGGCTCATAACTTCTTCATTATAAGTCCGAATTGGCTCGTTCAAAAGCCGTTAACTCACAAATTACATGGTCTAAGTGTTCATGCAATAATTTTACATTTTCGAATCCGTTAACCCAGAATTCACGTTTTAATTCATTTTCAACGAAAATGATAAAAGTTCATGAACGTTCAAAGCTGATTTCTTCGTTCTAAGTCGGAATTTGGTCATTTTCGAGTCTGCAACTCTAGAATACCAATTGCGACTATACTCCATCGAAAATCAACGTTTCCGAGTTAAATGTCAAAATTTGACTTTCATTTTGAGAATTTCACGATTTCGACGATTATCGTCTAATCTCGTAAATTTTGCCAAAACTTCGTTACTTAAGATTTTTACACCGTTCCAAATGGATTCATTCCATTGTCACATGTAAGATCTAAACCTACAAATGATGGTGTAAAACTTGTCCATCAACAACAACATAAAAACGATTCTTCCATGAATTTCAATGGTTTAAAGCTTTTATACTTTGGATTTCACTTCACATGGTTTATTAAAGCTTAAGTCTTCTAACAACCATCCTTGTTCCTTATCATACAGGCTCCACCACTACTCATTTCTCTAACAATTTGAAGAGAGGGAGAATCATGGTTTAGGAATCATTACCTTTGAAGTTCTCTTTGTTCTTCTTCTTCAACTATGAAAGACTAGCTTTTCCTTACTTTTTCTCTCTAACAAATAAGCACTTATAATGTTGGATGAAATAAAACAAGCAACAAATGTTCTAGCTCATCTCTTATTTATAGAAAATCCAAGGTTAGGGTAGTTTAGTCATTAAGCAATCCCACCTCCTCAATTAACCTCCTTACTATTCATTACTTGGAGTTCACAACACTTATCATTTACTTGCTCACCAAGATCACCCATGTGATCATGGGGTCCACATAGGTTGCCCCATGGGTCATCCTCACCCATTGGATCGATCCACGGATCCGGTTCTTAATTTGGGCTTTAAGTTAACTAACTTTTAATTTATGTTTTGGGCTTGCATTAACAAACATTTGGCTTGTATATTAATTTCAATTGGACTTTAACCATTCCTACACTTGGGCTTGCATAATTCCTACCAAATCCTACAAGTCCAATACATTTGGCTTAAAACCTTATAACGTATTATACACGTATTATTCTCGTATACTAACTCGTATACTCATTCATAATATACGATATACCATTATTCATACATACTCGTATCATACTCGTATTCATCACCTCGTACAATACATACGTATCATACGATTATCGTTTACTCATTAACGCTTTCCTTTCCCTAACATTCTCGAATTAAGTCCGCTGGTGAAAAACTGCGTTCGTCATACGTGAATTATTATTACATAATTCATCTTTCCTTGATATTCTATCATTACGTATTTCTCGGAAGTTCAAAAATAATTCCCGAGCAAAAATCAGTGAATAGTATTTTTCGGAAAATTTCTCGGAAATCTTTTATTAGTCAACTATATACATATATAACAGAGACATGAGAATAGAGGAAATACATTAGAAAGTAATGTTGTCCATATGCTCCACACATTAAAAGAATCAAAACTATGAGCCACATCTCATTCACAAATCAGCTAAACAACAAAAGATCTAACCATTCATACAACAAATTTGAGCATGTATAACATAAAATAGATTTACAAAACACCACCACTAAAATTTTAAAAATAAAAATAAAAAGCAGGAATTTTTTCACATAAAACCCAGCACAAGAACCCAGAAAATAAAATAAAATCAACAAAAACAAAATTGGATATATCATATATATTATGATCAAAGATTGATAAACATACCAACTAAAGAACAGAAGATTAGATGATGGATCTACTGTAAAAACCTCCAAAAAAAATTACATATGAATCACCCTTTGTCCCTGTTTGTTCTCAGATTCTTGTTTTCAATCTAGAACAAAAGAAAATTGTTGGATTAATTAAAGAGAGGAAGAAAGAAAGATATAGAGATAAAAGAGAGAAGGGGGAGAGGAAGAGGGTTTTGAGGGATGAGATGAGAATGAAATGGTGGATGTGTGGGAAAGACAAAGAGGGGATTAAAGAGGGTAATAATGTTTAATTTATGAAATAACCCAGAAGAAAATAAGTAGTGAAAGAGAAATAGACTGAAGACTGAAGAGAATCAAGGATGATTTGAAAGATGATAGTCTTTTAAAGCTGGATCGGAGATGGAGAGAAAGCTTCGTGATGGTCTGAGTCTTAGATAGTGAGATGGTGAAAGTCTGAAAGATATTAATCAAGACAGACTCAAAACTCAAAAGAAAAATGATAACCCGTACAATCTGCTCGGTTCGGTATATAACTATCGAGCCAAACTCTTTAAGGTTCCCAGAACCAAACAATTGGTATTTACCGGTTAAATTTACCGCAGCCATACTGTTTATTATTGTACCAAACCGGCCGGTTCGAATCGGTCCGGTTTGTCAAAAAACCGAATTTTTTGGTCACCCCTAGCTATAGCAAGTATAGGGGATTGGGGGCGTCCCAAAAATCCCTTTAAAGTTCTCCCTACCGGACTCCCTTTTTTCCTAGTAGTCCTTGATCAAATCAAACAAGGTGCTTTTTTTGTAAATGGACCCACTGCCACTACCTTCTACTGTGCTCGGGGGTAAACCCCATGGCCCCAAAGTTCCTTTTAGGAATTTTGAACTTAATTCTCTCATCTCTTGAACCTATTCATCCCATAACCTATTTCTATGCCCACTACCACTTGAGCAACCCATGTGACTAAAGATATATAGAAACACCAAAACTGCACCTGCCTCCTGTGTGATACAACTTTGCAAAATCTAGCAGTTGACGGAGAAGATAAATGAACAGTAGGTCGGGTACAACATCTCCTAGAAATTTTCTTAATCATGATTCATGATAACTAAATTGCTCTCAAGGAAGTAAACCGTAATTGTATAAATTATGCAATATGCACTGGTGATGTTATGAAGCCTTGCCTAAAATATAAAACATTTTCCCACAAAGTTTAGTCTGATTAAATGGATATTAGGCTTTGCACATATTTCATATTGAGTTCTTATTTCCTATGCATATGGTCTTTACAATATTATGTAGCAGAGTAGATACTAGAAAATCAAATCAATTATGTGCCTCTTGTAGTTATTAACTTTCAATCTAAAGCTGAATATCTCTGCAGGCTAGGTCAAACAAAGTAAAGCTCTTTGAAGCCATGGATGTTTTCTTTGATAGGTAATCATTATCTTTCTCAAATGCCACAGTTTACTATAGTTGTGCTATAGTAAATCTTATACTATTTTCTCAGATCAAATAGAGCTGGTGGAGATGAGCAGCAGACAGCTGGAGGTATTGTTAGACGATGTGATCGTTGCCGGGAATCAGATATGGTACTTAGGCGGAAACCGGTATTGTCGATGTTGCAGAATTTCAATTTAGTAGATAACAATGAAAATTACATTATTATAATAGTTTGTACATTTGGAGTTATAATAATGCTGGAATCTCTTCTCTAACTCAGAGTTTGACGATCTGAGATTCTTTTTTTTGTGCAACATTTGACATTTACTGAGTTTCTGCTGTATTGGGAAAAATTATGTGGAGTTGCTGCTACCAATACGTAATAAAGTTTTGTTAGAAAGGATGTGCACGTGGGCAAAATTTTTCAGGACTAGTTCTCCATCAAAGAAAACCCTGTTCTGCTCGGTCTAGAGAACAGAAGGGAATGAACTAGCATTTCCACAAGTACTCCCAAGCCCCAAAACTATACTGCCCACCTACTTGACATACCGCTTAATTTCTTATGTGCCTACTGTTTCTCTTTTTCCTTTGAGCACTTATTTGTTTTTGTTCTATTACTTCCAAATAAGAGACATCACAAATGATACAATTGAAGCTCATTAACTAGAATTTATATTGTTTGAAAGTTGAATTTTGTGGTGTATACACTGTAGCTATCTAGTTTGCATTCTTATAAATACTGTACTGCCTCTTTGCAGGATGGCAATTTCATGGTTGGGTGCTTGGGTTTTCCACAAGTAGGTGTTTAGTTCCTTTTATACTTTAAATTGCTTACATTGGGCCCCACAGATTGCTTAGGGCTTTTAGTTATAATTTATTTTTTAAAACTAGATGGTTCATTAATAATTAATTCAAATAAACTACTTGGTCAATGTTTCAAGCAATAAAATTCATTGGATCTATGTCATGATGAGTGATGGTGTTGCTTTATCATTATTGATTATGTCAATTGATATGTTCAAGCTTGGAATGAGACTGGAGAACCTCTATCTTAGCAAAACTTATTATGATTAGTAGTATTACAAATTATATCTTCTTGTGTGTAGAACACGTAATATGTATCGTTTTCGTAGTTGCTATTCTTTTTTTTTTAATCGATATTGGGTTGGTGTTTAGTGTTTTTCCATTATTTTGTGTTATATTCTCGATATTTTCAAGAAAGCAACTTCATATCTTAAAACATAGATTGCTTCAACTGAAAAGTAACTTGAATCAAGTTTAAGGTGCTATGTAAAAGTTCTCAGTACTTAGTTTGGGGAGCTTAGGTAGAGACATGCTGACCTGGCATATAATTGAGGATTGCCACCTTAGAGACAACTTGAAGGACTCATGCAATCTTGTATTGTAGCTGGTCTGTTAGATTTATTGAGCTATAAAATTACTGCGATCTGGATGATTCTGAAAATGCACTACCAACCTGAATGGTTATGACATAACAGTCAAGTTGTGCTGAGTTTTTTTTTTGTGCAAGTTAGAGAAGAATAGAAGATGATTTTGAAGGTTAATTCTTCTTCTACAATTGGTGATTCTATGGTTTCCCTTTCGCTTATCTTGAATTTTGTCATTGTATTCCTTCCACGGATTCTTTTTTCCCAAACCACCGTTCTCATACCATTTTAGGAACTTGCAGAAGCAAATCTAATTTTGTGCAAGGATTATTGTAATGAAAGATAAAAAAGAGTGTAGAAAAAGAACAAGAACAAGAGAGATGCAATTTAACATGGTCCGATAAATCTAAAGAGAGAAATAACCTCTCTAGACTTGAAGAAGTTGTGGTACAATTCAATTAATACCGAAGGCTTTGCATTTGTCTACCCAAAAAAGCCAAATCACAAATCCCTTGTAAACTCTCCCTCATACCCTACTGAAGACCCTAACTCTCAACCCTAGGATCATCCTTTATCTCTTGTGTATTTCACTAGGGACCATGGACCCTATTTGTAGAATCCATGATGGTAGATACTAAATCCATAATCAAATTGAAACATCTTTGTTGGGAGGTGGGAGGTGGGAGGTGGGAGGGGGGAATTTACTCATTTGGTGCAACAAGTTGGAAGTGGTTGTCAAATCTAGAGCTGAAGAAGAATACTAGTATGGCTCTTTGTGATTGAGCTCTTGTGAACATCATTATTATTGACGAAAATGGGAAAAACTTATGATTGTCTTATGAGGTTATTTTATGATAACAAGGGTGTCATAAGAACCATTCAGGACCCTGTGCATCATTATAAGACAAATTTAGTCAAATAAAAAAGCTTAGTAGTTGTGTGCATATTTGTCATGGCGTCACATAGGCAACGACTAGGAGGCCAGAATCCTGGTGCTATAGAAGGACAAGACGACGCATTGGATGCCGAGCTGCCAATGCTCAAATCTTGGTTACTGGCCTAAGTTAAGTGATCGTCATTTTTTACCCATGACTCATCATAACCCATGAATTTGTTATGTGGTGTAATTTTATTACTTATTAGACTTGTAATGTGTGATGGGTGTTGACTTGGTTAATTCTTTATTTTTTACAGTGTTTGTTGACTTGTTCTACTAATTTTTATGGTCAAATTTTTTATTTTTGAATTTTGATTGTGAAGTATTCATATAATTGTATTTTTAATTATATTTCGTATTGTTAGTTATTATGTTTTGAGTTTTAATGTATATACAATTTTATTGTTCAATATACTTTTGAAGTAAAATAAATAATGTATAAATTGCACATTGTTAAGGACTTATCGCCATACAGATTACATACAACATAGTGGGCGCCTTATGGCCTAGGCGTCCTGGCAGTCAACTATCGCCGTGTCTCGCCGTGACAACTATGACCCTATGCTCCTATTTGTATTCTCTATGTCGATCAACTTGCGAACATTTTGATGTATGAACGGTGTAATTTTATAACTTGTTAAAGACTTGTAATGTGTGATGAGTGTTGACTTGGTTGATTTTTTATTTTTTACATAGTGTTTGTTGACTTGTTCTACTTTTTTAATGTCAAGTGTTTTATTTTTGAATTTTGATTGCAAGGTATTCGTATAATTGTTTTTTTAATTATATTCCCTATTGTTAGTTATTATGTTTTTAGTTTTAATGTATATAAAATTTTATTGTTCACTATATTTTTGAAGTAAAATAAATAATGTATAACTTGCACATTGTTAAGGACTTGATGCCATACAGACACCATAGCAGGCGCCTTATAGCCTAGGTGTCCTAACGGTCAACTATTGCCCCTGTCTCGCCGTGACAACTATGACCCTATGCTACTATTTGTGTTCTCTATGTCGATCAACTTACGAACATTTTGACCTATGAACTTGCTATGCGGTGTAATTTTATAACTTATTTGACTTGTAATGTGTGATGGGTGTTGACTTGGTTGATTTTTTATTTTTTACATAGTGTTTGTTGATTTGTTCTACTATTTTAATGTCAAATGTTTTATTTTTGAATTTTGATTGTGAAGTATTCATATAATTGTGTTTTAATTATATTCTCTATTGTTAGTTATTATGTTTTTAATTTTAATGTATATAAAATTTTATTGTTCAATATATTTTTGAAGTAAAATAAATAATGTATAACTTGCATATTGTTAAGGACTTGTCGCCATAGCAGGCGTCGTATGGCCTAGGCGTCCTGGCGGTCAACTATTACTGCGTCTCGCTGTGGTGCCGTGACAACTATGGCCCTATGGTCCTATTTGTATTCTCTATGTTGATCAACTTACGAACATTTTGACGTAGAGACATCTTTGCTACAATGCGGACTTGCGGAGTGTTAAGTTATTTGGACATAAAGAACACAAATTGGACCAAAGATGTACTCAAATTAATATTCTCTATGTCGATACTTGGTACACGTATCACTCCCCCACCCAAAACCCCAAAAATATTTTCCTTTTGTAATGGCCCCCAGTACATTCATTCTCCAAAACATGGACTCTATCTCTCCATCTTCTTCTTTATTCATGCCTAAGTTTCAAAAAACTATTGGAGCATCAGTTTTACACACTACATCTATGTTGTATTTGTAAATATGTTGTATTTTATTTTTCAATGAGTTACCACTAGTATTCATGAAGAAAACAAATCTGTCAAGTGTCAGGTTAACTTAATTTCTGAGGAAAACAAAGACTAGTATAGTAGTATATTAACTAAAGGTGGCAACCTGTTGTTCCATGCTGTTTAGAATATTTATCCAAATGTAACAATCTGTTATTGATGATATATATCAATCTACTGTGCATAGGGTTACATTCGAGATAAGCTTTATGTACATCAGAAGGAAGTCTAATTTCTTTTTGATGCTTTATATAATGATGTAAATAGAAATAAAAGCTTTTATTCATACCCTCTTTTCTACATTGTCCTATGTCTCCCTCCATTCTTTCTTCTTTATTTTATGTGTCAATTTATATTGAATATATCCTAGGAAAATATCCTCATTTTTGCATCAAAATTTCTATGGCTTTATTTATTTTTTTAAATCAGCAATATTCCCTTGAACTTTTTAGTGTAGGAATGTTATCTGGCTGCCAGGATCTCTTTCCGAAGCATCTGTTACCTCAACTGTTTGTATTACTTGTACTCCAGGTTATCTGTTCTTCAGATTTAATCATCATACTTCCCTTCTATCTGTCATTATGATTTATCTGTTTTAAGTTCATTGTTTTTTATTACTCTAGTAATCTAGTTACTCGTTTCAAATTTAGTATATGTACTAAACTGAAAATTTCATCACAGGACCTGTTTTTATGATCCAGTTTAAGTTTCGTCGGATGGAAATACCAATGAACTACAATGTGGAACATTTAGGTATCTTTTATTTTGGAGAAATTTTAAGGTGTTTTCAGCTTTGTTTTTTGCGCCAACCTTTTTGGTTTACAACTACAATACACACTTAGAATTGTTTTTATCTCCAAATTACCCATCTTTACTACTCTATTATCATCATTTCTGTTTTAATTAATCTCTTAACACTTTCTTGGAATAATAAAATAGAGGTGAGAGAGACGGGAAAAAAAGAATGTTCTTGTGGTTTCAATGTCAAAGTTAATAGTGCTACTTTTTTCATTGTATGTCATGTTGTTGTCAATGAATTTGTTTTATGAAGTTAAATGAGGGTAGAATTGAAAAAATAACGTCAAAAATAGTATTAAGATGGAAAGAGGACAAATATATTTGGACACAAGTAAACTTGGATTGAGGGAGTACTATTTTACTTTAGTGTAGCATTATTTTTTAATTTACTTTCAAGTTTGAAGTATTTACTGTTCAGAACATTTAGATCTACATAATGCAATCAATGATATAAAATTATTACAATTACATAATATATTGAATAAAACATCTTCATGGATTATAATCTTCCTCTCCAACTTCGTGCACATAACATGTTAAATGATTTGAAGTAGATCTAAGTAGATTTTACAAGATCTAAACTTTAGAGGCAACAACACTTGTGGTGAAAATATATCTAAGAAAAGAACATGAATTTTCACAAAGGTGACCATAGTACTCATACATGCAAACTTTCACAAAGTTTTTCCTAGTGTAGATGTTTTCTTTTATTACATACTGGGTTCTGTGTTTTTATTTTTGGGGAGACCAACACATTGTGTTCTTAAAGTTTGTACATTTTAGAAGCTTTAACAGTTTCAGTGCAAATCTTGTTTACATCTTGTCAGGTTGCATTGGTGGCTGTGATGATATTCTAAGACAGCTTATCGAAACATGTGGCACTGGGTCCCGCAATCTTATAAGCGTATCTGGTGTGTGTTAGATTCTTACATATTCTTATTACTATTAGTTGAATATATAATTAACACGCATCTACAGATACACATATATAATTACATTTTTTGGTCTGTTTATCTTGTTTCCTATGCACAATAGTTTTATTCTCATTATTTCATATAGGAAATTTATTTTCATTATTCTCTTTATTTTGGTTTTAAGTAATGATTAAAGGACATTTATACTTGTTTTTTGAATGTATTTGACTCTATCCATTGCACTGCTAAACATCCAGTAGTTTAATTCAAAATTTTATTAATCAGCAAGGAGATATATTAGATAAACAACAGTTGATTAGCCTCTTACTTTAATGTAGTATTTCATATTATGTGCTTTGTTGCATATAATCTTTTTGGTTTCAAATATCTCTTCATGCTCTCTGTTTCTTGAGTAGTAAATTGATGTTAGCTATTGTGAAATGGTATTCAAGTTGTCAATCACACTGAAACTTAGAATTTCTGAAAGTATTCAAGTAAAGACAGTATGATGGCTCAAAGGCTCAATAATTCGATTTAAATAGATTAACGTGTATTTTTAGCAAAAGCTAAAAGAAATTCTATAAGAAAACTAGCACCTGGTCAGAACGTATGTGAGACAAAAAACATAGATAGTGTATTTCACGTGAAACATACCAATAAGTAACCGGTGTGCAATTTTGAAGCTAAAGAGTAAAGACAATGAAAATAAGTTTGGAAGGAAGGTGTGCATAATGTGCTTGCAAGAATTTATTTCATGTCAGAAGTAGAGAACAATAAAAGATGCATATTTTCCCAGCAAAGGGAAAGATATATACTGATTTTATCATTTTGAATATATTAAGACTGATGATTATGGTCTTATTAGAGGGGATGAGAAGATATGCTAATGTTGAAATATTTCATGAAAAATGGAAGTGGTTAGATATGAACGAGCTCTAGCTCAAGTGGTATCTAACTTTCCCTTGAATAGGAATGGTCAGGGTTTCAAATCTTAGTGGAGGCATCATTTACAGCCTTTATGTCCTTATTATCTAGCCTCTGTCGAAGGAATTATCTTATAGCCTATATGGCCTTATTTATTTATAGGGTTTGAGTTGTATCCCCCCCCTCCTTACCACTGTAATAATACTAAAAAAAACTTCAAAAGAAACATATGAAAGTTGTTAAATGAACTTCATATTTTTTTGGCCAAGTGGCGAAAGATATATTATCCATATTTTTCAACCATGTCGGCCATCTACTCTGAAACCAATTGTAAATGAGTGTACTAACTCCCAAGGTTTTAGCACTGAACCACGATAACTCATTTAATGTTGACTGGAATTTTTTTTCTTCAAGATAAGGTTCATTATTAGGTAATTTCTGATCATGTTCTTAAATTGAACTGCGCTGCTGATGGAGGCATGATGAAATTGAATGTTTTTCTAATACTGAACAACAAAAGTTCTTACTTTGAGGAAGTGTGGAACACACTAATGTTGAAACATTGATTCTATTGTTTACGTGTCTTGTGATCCACTTTTGCAAAATATTTTACAGGAAGGGGCCGAGGTTCCAGTACATCTTCTTGCGGTGCCCAACGCAGTGTTCCTAGGCAGAGTGCTTGCACCCATTGCAGACAAACTGGCCATTCTTCAAATAATTGCCCTTTACAAGCTTCCCGATCTCGTATTACTCGGTCTCAAGGGACGAACCAACAGCAAGGTTTGTGCAACTGTAAATTTATTCTGGTCACCATGAATCCAGCATTGGTAGAAACCATTGTATGATAAAGTTAGCATGGTTGAATAACTCATGCAGGGGAAGTTTCAACAGGTATTCATCCATGTTTACCCAAGAACTGAGCATAAAGATTTGTCAAAAGGAAATTTATGAACTGCTCATGTAACTGTTTTAGTGCCTGATTTCCTCACATGTATTTAAACTAATCTTCCTTGTAAACATAATGAGCAAAAGAAACTTTTGAATTCTGGTTAAAAGAGCCCTTAATTACATTGGCTACTGTATCCTTTTTTTATGTTTTTGAGATTTACTTGCATTTTGATCAGGCTAAATGCTGAATTGTGTATCTGATCTCATATTGGTTGTGATTGTGCAGGAGAACCTTCAATTCCTTGTAACTCA
Source organism: Panax japonicus (assembly GCA_020205505.1). Lineage (NCBI taxonomy): Eukaryota > Viridiplantae > Streptophyta > Magnoliopsida > Apiales > Araliaceae > Panax > Panax japonicus. The sequence goes on from CM035104.1 coordinate 18,759,190, forward strand.
TGTGGCAGACCATGCACTTTACGAACTGCTAACACCGAGACTAACAGGGGGAAGAAGTTCTATTCATGTCAATTGCAAGGGTGCAACTTTTTTGTGTATGTCCACCTAAATTAACTATTTTAAAAGATAAGGGGTAAAAAGGAAGAAAAATATTGACTTGTCCCTGCATTTTATATATGCACAAATATGAAGCTTCTTGATCTTGTTGCTTGCTCAGTGTTCCTTTTACTTCATATTTTCATCGAGTAAAATGCAAAAGTAACTACTGTACTCTTAGTATATTTGGATATTGTGCCCTTTTTGTTGGTCAATGAAAAAAAAACCCTCTACTATATAAAAATTTGGATAACAAACCTTTATGTGACAACTGGGTATTGACTATACTTCGTGGCAATGATGACATGTAAATAAGCCAAACTAAGACTAAAAAATTCACTTCCGGTAAGATTCAAACTCAAAACCTCAATCACATAACTTTAACCAATTGTCTAACCAAGCTACATTATGTAGTTGTAAATAAAACAACATAAATTTTATTTATACAAGCTTCTCCATTTAAACCAAAAAATAAAAGATAAATAAGTTGGTAAGTAAGTTTTGTCTGGTATTGATTTATAGGGAGGATTTTTTTTGCATTGACCAATAAAAAAAGGCACAATATCCAAATATATTAAGAGTACAGTGGTCACTTTTGCATTTTACTCTATATTCATTAGTCAATCTTTCCCAGTTTCCTTGTTATCTATATTATTTAGGGAGAGGGAGAAAATTAACTAATTCTTGAAGCTATGTAACATTTAACTTCTCTCAAAATAAATTGTTCTCTCTCCACTTATCAACCCCTAATTTTTTTCCATAATGTTTTAATTGCACACACAAATAGTGTGTGCTTGGAATAATAGTATATACTCTATCTGTTTAAAAATTAGAGATACAGTTTGACTTTTGATGTCAAACGTGGCATATTAAACTTCAAAATTGCCAAATTGGTACGACTCACAAAAGTTTAGAATGAAATAAATTTTGTGATTAGTAGTTTTTGTTATATACTATACAATTATAATAATTGCATCAATTAAAATAAAATAAATTCACATCAATTTGATGTTTAATATGCCGTCATTTGATCTCAAAAGTCAAATTGTATCTCTAATTTTGGAACGGGGAGTATAAATTAACATAACAAGGGAGGGGTAAATTAGATAGAATGAGTTTCCAAAGAGGGTGCATTTGTACTGGACTCACTTTCCTACTTCAAAGGGTGCAGTTTAACATATGCCCGAGTTTTGGCCTTAAGCTATTACTTGATACTGTTCTTTGTTGTACATGCTTTTAACACATTTTGAAGTGATGAGTATAATTCACTTTGGTACTTCTTGTAAGTTTTCTTTTAAGAGTACCCTGTGAAGTAATTATGGAGTACATTTTAAAATACCGAGGCTTCAGTAAATTACCTATTCGATCTATTAGTGAATTTGATAATTTCAACACTCATACAAACCCAACTCATTTCATGAATATCGTAAGACTTTAATGACTAGCCATCGTTGTTATAACTGTGCTTCAATCCACATTGATAGACTGGTATTTAGATGTGCTACATGTTATTATTGATAAGTGGTTGGTATGATAAACAGAGATAATATGAAATGAAAAGCAGGGATTAAGGCTGCAACAAGTCTAATTTGTCTACATATTTGTTTCTATTCTGTATTGAACTTGTCTTAGTTGATGATCTAATTCTTTTGGACGTACTCTAGATGGGAGGACAATCACAATGGAAGAAATGCCTCAACTTCAAATTATAGCAACCGAGCATCTAATCTGAGCAGAAGGGCTGGCCGAGGCAGAGGTGGCAGAAGCGGAGCAAATGCAACCCAAGGCACATTTGTGTCGGCAACAGGTGAACCCATTTCTGATAGAAGATGTTTTATCTGTGAAGACCCATCACACTTTGCAAATGTTTGCCCGCGGCGAGGCATGTGAATCTGATACTTGGCCTGTTTCAAGATTACTTGGTGAAGTTTGTATATACTCATTTCGATACGTTGGTATTGTTTATGAATAATTAGTGCACCGACTAAAAAGTAATTACATGTGCAGTTATCGTGTACCACTTCTCGACTGATTTTGTGGTGCAAGTTAAATCTGGTTGGATATATTGGTTAATTTTGTTGGGAATTAAATCAAACACAAATTAAACAACACAATATTTAACGTGATTTGGTTCTAAACGACCTAGTTCATAAAATTAATTTCAAAATATTAATTTTCGTGACACAACTTTTTGTTGAATGAATTTTTTTAATTGAATTATTTCAGTTATTTGGATCTTTTGGTTATTTTTGATATTCGATTGTGTACGATTTAAAAATTAATCTATTAGGATACCCGAATAATCAAAATTTGGAATTAAAAAAATAAATTTAAATATATGTAGAAACACAGGAACTTTCACATGAGGATGCTAGTCTTCAAAATTATGACTGTACACACCTACTTCGAATATGAGTAAAGTTGTTCTCACTACCCTTTACTCTTATAAAGCATGATTTTGGCATTTGTATTTCATTCAGCTGTTAGGTGATAGTTTGATAAAATTGAGTGTTAAAATTTGAACAGTTTAAACATCTTAGAGCATATGTTCAGAATTGTGTCTAAATAAAAAAAATATTATTTGATAATTATTTTTTTCAAAATGTCAGAATAACAGTATTTTATCATTTTAACCCTCTGAACAGTTTAAATAAAACATGTTTGATAATTAAAAATGTCTGAATAGTATTTTAAATACATGTTTATAATATTTTGACCACAATATGATAAAACAAAATGTATCATGTATTCATGTCCAACATGTTATCTAGATCATTATATTGAGCAAACAATTCATCCTCAATGTTATAATTCCTTATGAAATTATAGACTGCGAAGCAAGTGATAACTACGAAAAACACGTGAATATTGATTACATAAATAGAACTGTATTAAAAACTTATATTGTTCTGCGCGAGGCTAATTTCTGAATATTTATGAATGAATTAAGATACACAATTTGTAGGAATGAAGATTGTCATCTCAAATTAAGTTCTTGTGGGTATCCATGCACCATTTTACATCTATAGAAAAAATCCAACTGAGCTGTCATAATTTCATATGAAACCTTTCTGATTATGAGCATTTATGGCCGTCTATATTTGTTACAAAGTTCTCCCTTTTGTTTTTGGCACAACGATAATCACAAATACAATGGCGAGTAGATTTATCATAGCATAAAGAATATAAGTTCCTGAAATTTCATAAAAAGAAAAGTGTAAGTTTTAGAATCAGTCAAATTTCCTGATATCACAAATTGATATATAACAAAGATTCTAACAAAATCTCCATTAATATGTTACATATATTTACCGTAAGAAAGGTGTAGGATACTGCCCATGCACCGAACCAATTCACTAGTGTTGCTAGGCTTCCACCAGCTCCTTTGATATTTATAGGAAATATCTACAAGAGAATGGAAATTCTCAGATTTGTGGCATGAGAAACTTTAGAAGGAATTTATTGACTTGGTATATTTTACTTACCTCAGACATTACAACCCATGGAACTACTCACATTCCTACCGAAAAAAATCCTATGTACACCTGGGATCATCAAACAAAACAATGGTGACAAGTTGAAAGCCACAGTTCAAAAGTCATTGAAAGTTATTTGGGAAGAAAGAAAATGATTTTAGTGGAATATTAAGGGTTTACTTATAAAGAAAAAGGATACTATGGTTTCACAAAGTTGGTAATATTTCCAGTATTCCAGTTACAGCAAAAGCAGGTGCTGCCTTAAGTCTTATTTCATAAGTCTGGTTCATAATAAAAAAAATTACACACTAGATCGAAGAAAAGGTAATATGAGGAATATGAGGTGCACTACAGCAGCCGCTGCTGATAATCTGCAATTTAAGCTTAACGAGATACCCACTTTACGATTTAATATTTCAAAATCAATATGTTAGATTGGTTCCAATTTTTAATATGTTATAAAGGGTATTACATATTATATTACAAAAATATATCCCAGCAAAAATGGACATCTTAAACAGTTTTTGCAAGGTTTAAAACTGCCCAGTTGAAATAGTTTCCTACCAAACTCAACTTGCTTCTTTTTTCACAAAACAGACTATCTTCAAATTAATTTGTCTAACTTTAGAAAACATGCTTAAAGAGTTTATGGCTCAGAAGCTTGACAAATTTCCCTTATTGATGCCGACAGCCTCTAAGAGGACTTTTATCAAACATAAAATATCCATCCATTTTTGGGACAGAGGTCATAGATGTTCATACATAAGATGTTTTTCCTCCCTTATTACTCCACACAACAACTAGTCTCCTAATTCATAGATATCACAACCACAATTCACATTGTATCACATATAACTAACCAATTTTAATAAAACTCATAAAACTCATGACATACCTTCTATTTGCTGCAGATTTTCAGTTTGATAATGCTTAATTGTAGCTTTAATGTTAGTAAGAATCTTCAATTTAGCTGCAATTTCAATTTATCGGAACTTCTATTCTCTTCTAGCCAAACCAATGGTTGCTTTAAGGAGTCATGAACTTGTTTTGGGCCGAATGAAGGGTGCATATGTTCGGTAGGTAGAGAATAACGGAATGGAATGGAACGGGTAGAAGGCAAAAATGGAAGGAATTGATAAGGATCCTGCCCATATACAAATCTTCAGATGGATACAACACACAACAGAGCAATAATCATCAATAAATGAAGAATATTAATAAGAATAAATCAATAAATAAAGAAGAATATATGAAGGAGAGAGAATATTTACCAACGGAAAGAGTGAAGGAGGAGCAGGAGACGGGAGCGACGATCGAAGTGAAGGAAACGGGAGATATCAGTAGAGTTCAGATTGTATTGTGGACAAAAGAGGGATTTTGTAATATAGCTGAGGTTATTTTTGTCAAAAGAAAACTTAAACTCGGTAAGAGGAGGCTCTGGATGGTTTAGAATTGTTTTTGAATCTTACCGATTAAGAGGCATTAAGAGAAAAAAAAATTACCAAACAAATTTTAGCTCTAACCGAATCAGAGGCACACATATTAAGAGGAATTAAGACCTAATCAAACACTACCTTAGTAAAGAGTGTGGTGTCAACAACACCCATTTTAAACCTTTTTTAAGCAAAACTTACTAAGTCATTCATACCAAGCTCTAAGAGCTTATTTCAATTCGTATAATGCATTAAACAATTTATAGACATGATCAGGATGTTCATAATCCTCAAAGTCAAGAGATTGTTTTACATAAACTTCCTCTTCAATAAAACCGTTTAAGAATGATGTGACAACCGCAAAATCGGGACCAACTTAATCCAAAATTAGGATTAAAGTAATCTCAACCTCGAGCGTTAAATACTATCTAAGTTTAGCCTTACATCAAAATTAGATGCAATATTGACTAAAATGCGGATAATTAAAATTTTCTTTCTTCTTTCCTGCGTTCCCCAAATCGCAACTTTTATGATCCCATGTATTAGCATAGTAAGTGAACTATGAAAGTTCAATTACCAATGCTTATCATCTTTATATATTAATGTTCTACCTATATAATTTAGATTCAATAACCACCACAACACATTCTGGTTCCAAACAAATACTCTTTATTAAACATTTCAGAAGTTTACATATTTGTATCTTGTACATCATCATCATAGCACCAACTAAGTTTCAACTAAAGGAAGCAGTATTTCCTTTTCTTATCCATATCATCCAGATAACAAGTATTATCGCATTGTACCGTTAACCTGCAAAAGTTTATTTTTGCAATATTGAGCTCGACAACTCAATAAATCTAACAATTTTCATGTATCATATAGCACATACTTTCATGCTCAACATATATCTCAATTTAAAACAGTTATAAGATTTCCTACTCAGCATATATCTCAATTTAAAATGAATATAAATTTCACATGCTCAACATATCGCATATCACATATTGAGTTCCGTAACTCAATCAAATATAGTCATAATTTGACTTTCGAAATTCACACACACCTCTTATGTAATATCACATGCTCATAGTAGTATAGTTTATAAACTATCCATATCCAATTCATTTGCAAATAGGAACTGGAAGACTTGCCTTTGTTTGCGTAAATTGATATACGCTCATCGAGCATCATTCGCATAACCTCATTCAATCTCCACATCGGGTTATAACATGTTCCATAATCTCAGTTGAGACTTAATAGATAGCTAAATAGATATATAAATCTTAACTTGCACTATGTGTTATATTAAAAATCCCACATATTAATTTCATACTTTCATAACCTTAACTTCATACTTCTTATTTGGTGCCTTACAAATTTCATGTCCACCTCAAGTTTTTGTTATTTAACACCCAATATATTTTACAGACATACTTCTTGTTCCAATGACCTTTTCCTCTATATATTCTGATTTATAATACTCATTTCTTTTTGGGTTAGTCTACCAGAGTATATGTTTCTCTAAGATGATACTCCCTCCGTTCTTAAAAGATTGTCGTTTAAGGTTTTGGCACATGGATTAAAGAAGTGTCATTTACCAAGTAAAATTTGTTTGAAATTCCATCACTACCCCTTTATGGGAAATTGAAAACTATTAATACAAGGGAGAGAATTTCTTGGGACAATGAGAGAAAATAGGGATAACATAGGAAAGTAAATAATTTATTCTCCTCGAAAGTTGTAAACGACAAACTTTTTGGAACAAATTTTTTCTCCTAAAACAACAATCTTTTAGGAACGGAGGGAGTAATAAACGAAAACAGGAGAGACGTAAGTCTTACAAGGCAACTCCTCACAAGTGTGCAAAATCCACTAACTGAACAATCTGCCTAACAAATGTAACCTCTCAATTTTATTGATTTCAACATTCCCAACTTTTAGCCACTTCCTCACGCTAACCCCATCAAGACATGATTCAAGATCTCCTCTATCAGATCATTTCTCTAATTTGGCACTTAATCTCAATGGTGCATCAAATGATACCTTGACCCTTACTACAATTTGGTTTTTTTTACTATACATATTTAGTGATTTACCTATATTAAATTCCTAAAAAGCCATCAGACCTCAAACCTTTAAAGAACCAAGAGCTTCTAGTACAAGAAATTTGTGTAAGCTTGTTATAGGTCATTTACTAAACTGTGTTACTTCTTAGAGCTTTTGGACACTAAAGGAAGGAGTTCATTTTATTGGCTTCTAGTTTTACCCATACTTAAATGGGTCCAAATTTCACAATCAAATAAAGTTTCAGTTTTTTTTTCCAGCATAAGAGCATTACTACGAATATAACAAGTTTAAGGTAAATCAGTTAGCAAATTGTCCAAATAAAAAAATAATTTATTTCATAACACAACCATATGCAAATTTATTTATAATATATTTCAACTCATGAATTTATTTCATGAATATTTAAACCAAATTCCTCATTTAGGCATTCTCACAAATACCTTACATGCATTGTTTAAAAACTTAGTTTTCATACCAATTTAAACAAACTTATCATCCAAGTTCACACTCAATTCCATCCTTATTACCCCAGAATACTTCTAATTATTTCATCACATAACTTCCCACAACAATCACATCAATAATCACATATATTTTCTACTTTAATTTTTACAATTTAACATATAAATGTTAATTACCTCTTACTTGATACAAGGTTGCTTTGGAATGGATTTGAATCCTTTCCTCGATAATATCTTGCTCAAATTCTTCTTCAATTCGGTTAATAGCTTCTTTTCTTAGAGAAATTGGTGGGGTTTTAGTAGGAATTATGGAGCCTAGATGTTGGTAATTTGAGAATTGAAATTTTTTGGGCATGGGTCTTGTTATGGAACGGATGAAAAAGAAGAATGAGAGAGCTGAAGATTAACTTATGTCTCCTTAGCTCTCTTTATTCCATCATATGCATGTTTAGTATCTTGGTATTAGCCTAATCAAAGGCCACCTCCTGCTAAGCTTAAAAATGACTCATCACATATGCATTCAATTTTTTTTATTCTCAACATTGTTTTGCATATTACATCTCACATATTTTAGCTTTTAATTTGCAGCACTTTCCGCTATCAATTCTCAGCACTCATAATATAATATAACACATATATTACATTACTTACATTTATTTATTTACAATTACTAACTTCCTTCCGTCCATATGGCATTCCAAGTTATGTATATTAAATATACATAATATTCTTCAAATATCTCCATAAAATATTCATAAATCCTTTCCATAAAAATGGAAGCAATTTATTAAATAAAAAAAAATTATTTAATAAATAAATATGTTATAATTTATTTTTGTAAATTATTTTAATTCACCGAAAATTATACCATTCCCATTAGAAATTACTTTTTGCAATTTAATAACATGTGCTAAATATATTTAAATATATATACCACACCACATATATACACACATATTACACCGCACATAATTAATAAATGCAGTATAATAAACACATAATAAAATAAGGAATTTTATTTAATTAAATTTTTATTTTAATAATTTCTTCAAAATTCGATTCATCACAAATGCACACTTAACATCCATTTAAAACACTTTAAAATTCTTGTGACATGCAAATGCAAGAAACATTCTCATATACTCAATTCTAGCAACATATGTGCGTATGTTTCATCAAAATCTGTAAATTCAAAAAACCCTTATAATAAATTTTGTGAGTATAAATGCAATTATTATTAAAGTCTAAATTATAATTCTTGAATATTGCAAAATATATGTCTAGAATGTATATAAATACATATACTACTTGAGTAAGTTTAATAAAGTGAGAAGGTAACTATTAACTGTATACATACATGTGTGTCATGTTATCTGTAATATATAGTATTATTTAACATATATAGATTTATAAAATTAAGTAAAACATAACCCAATTATTTAAATGAAAAACATATAAATCCGAGTCCTTTGAATTCATAAAGTCTTCTTAAAGCAAATTTATTCCCTCACTGGTGCTAAGGATTAAATGAATAATTGCTTCCCAAGATAAAAAGAATTTACAATTCTTAATTAGTAGCACTACAAAATTAAGAATTCAGTGAACGCAAATTCTATGTTATATACTCGAACTTTACTGTTAATAATAATGATGTATTAAAATGGTGCATGAATACACTTACTCAGAAACAGGAAACAAGAAAATATTTGTAGAACGGGAAAACACTGCAGAACGGTGGGAAGGAACGGCGGAATCTGCAGAAACGGGATTTTGCAGAACACAGAACGGGACTCTGTTTTAAGACTGTGGAACGGGATTCTATTTTACAGAAACGGGAAACGGGACTAGGAAATGTTCTGAACGGGAAAAAACTTATTCAGAAAAATGGGATACCACATAGTGTATTTATAGAACATTTCCGCGCGGTTTATGACTGTTACTGTTCAACTGTCATCAAAACGACATAGTATCGTGATGATAATTATTAAACAAATTGTGACGACCCCAAAATAGGTCCATTCCATCCAACCCATTCTGAGTTGTCAAATATATGGTACAGAAAATAACTATAACTTTACTACAACAATTGTCGTACAAAATACAACAACACATATGCTGTGAGTTTGGATACAAATATATACCAACTGTGACTCATGTCCCAATCGTGGATAGCACGTCACAGTGACACCTTACATAAATGTATAGTCAAAAACTGTTTTAGAAATTAGAATTTTTGGGAAGTGCTCAAGGAAACCTTCGTACATGGGAGGTCATGCTTCTAGGTTATGATAGATATCATATGGCCACAGAATTATCCTTGGTTGACCCAATAGACCCCAAAGAAAAACGAGAAGATTACTATCATATTCTTCCCAATGGTGAGTCTTCTCTTGACTTATCATTATCTCCATTGTCTCAAATTGAGAATTATACTTCAAACAAACACCAAGATTATATAGGTAGTGCTCGTAAATATACTCAGCAAGTGGATGAACACAACCCTGTCTTATGATGACACAAGGTTGTATGTCATTAGACATCTTGTATGATAGTGGCAAAACACCCTTCCAACGTTGGGTTCACCTCTCCCTATATGATTCACCAAATATAACTACTAAAAGATGTATACAACACACTTGTCTATACTGTTTAGGGAGAACTCCACAGCTAGAGACCACCGTTCTATTCCATTGTTACCCCCGCTCGACCCAGCTACACTTTTATTACCTGAAAGGAATTGTAAAGCAAAAGGGTGAGCACAACTAGCTCAGTAAAGAATATCATGACTAAAGATATTTAAATTATCAATAGCCTTCATCAATAACAAATCAGAGATTTAGAACATATGGTAGATGATTAAAATTTCAACCATAGTTGCAGCGAAACGAGAAATCCATTAGAAGAGTCAAATAGACAATACAGTCTATTAACTTCTCCATGTTAAAAGTCCACCAACAATGTTTTATCACTGTAACATCAATCAACAGTTCCTTTCCACAATTATATGAATATCTCATGATCATAATTGTGATTCTAAATTCATCTTCGTACTCAGGACGAATATAATTTTCATCACATGTCTTTACCTGAAACATCAAAGATCATGGTTATACCAAATCACAGTTCCTGTTCATAATCATACTAATAAATTCATCTTTGCACTACGGGCCAAATATATTCATCCACAGTTCATCTTCGCACCACCGGCCAAAGATATTCAACAACAGGTCATCTTTGTACTACGGGCCAAAAATATTCATTAACAGTTCATCTTTGCACTATTGGCCAAAGATATTCATTAACAGTTCATCTTTGCACTACTGGCCAAAGATATTCATCAACAATTCATCTTTGCACTATATGCCAAAGATATTAATATCTCAAAGAAATATATAATCATTTCAGAATTTATATAAACAATAATTATAACCATGTTGATCAATTCACCTTTGCACTTAAGCTAAAGATATTCAATTATAAATTCAATGGTCATGATAATACCAGTCACAATTCAACTTTTCACTACTGGCCAAAGAGAACTCTAGTCATGATCATACCAATAATCTACTCATCTTTACACTCCAGTGAAAGAGAATTTCAACATCAGGGTTATAAAAATATTATATATGATAATAAAATCAATATAATTAATATATAGTTTTAATCTCCAGAGTAATATTTATAAAACAACTATAATTTGGTTAGAAAAAGAAACCAATTTTGTAGTGAATAGTACCCGTGAATAGTAACTCGTCAATAGTAACTCATGAATAGTAACTCATGAATAGTAACCATGATACAAAAAGATAGAAATTCCACAATAAAATTCATACCAATATTTCGGTATAACGATATTGAAAGATTAACATTTCTTAAACTTATAAACAATCAAAGATCATGACTATACCAAATCACAGTTCCTGTTCATAATCATACTAATAAATTCATCTTTGCACTATGGGCCAAAGATATTCATCCACAGTTCATCTTCGCACCATTAACCAAAGATATTCAACAACAGGTCATCTTTGCACTACGTGCCAAAGATATTCATTAACAATTCATCTTTGCACTACTGGCCAAAGATATTCATTAACAGTTCATCTTTGCACTACTGGCCAAAGATATTCAATTATAAATTCAATGGTCATGATAATACCAGTCACAATTCAACTTTTCACTACTGGCCAAAGAGAACTCTAGTCATGATCATACCAATAATCTACTCATCTTTACACTTTAGTGAAAGAGAATTTCAACATCAGGGTTATAAAAATATTATATATGATAATAAAATTAATATAATCAATATTAGTTTTAATCTCCAGAGTAATATTCATAAATCAACTATAATTTGGTTAGAAAAAGAAACCAATTTTGTAGTGAATAGTACCCGTGAATAGTAACTCGTGAATAGTAACACATGAATAGTAACTAATGAATAGTAATTCATGAATAGTAACCCTGACACAAAAAGTAGAAATTCCACAATAAAATCCATACCAATATTTCGGTATAATGATATTGAAAGAATAACATTTCTTAAACTTATAAACAATTTATTTTAACTGTTTACACTTTACTAAATAATGCATTTAATCATCATAAAATGCCATACTTATAAGGTTTCATCACCAATAACCAAAACCCTCATAAAAAATCTGCATATACCACATATATGATTCTCAAGCCATAAAATCATATTTTCCAATTTTCTTCCTTCACATAACATATTTAACTCATTTATTCATAACTAGTCCATTTTCATGAAAAATACCAAATCAGTTTCAAAAATATTTTTTTTCTGAGATTTAGCAGAATATAGTCCCATATTGAACATATATTTTTTTTAGAATTTTTAAAATTCATTTACTATTTTTCATATGGCTAAAACCGTTGAATATTTAGACATTTATCATAAATTGTACTTTTATCCAAAAATTCTGAAATTCACAGAGTACACTGATAGTATATAGATGTACTCCCAATAAAAATGTCACCAATTTTGGAGTTAACCATAAGGAGTTATAAGGTATTACTTTTAAAATAGTTTTTTCTCATAAAATTCATAACTATTAATCTATACATCCAAAAATCACCATTTTTGGACACAATCAATAAAACTCATCAACATATCATTTCAAATTTTTCCAAAATTTTCTGAATGTCAGAAGAAGTACGAACTGAAAAACATAATATCCCTTACCTCAAAAGAGCAGCACTTCTGACTGGATATCGGATATGACGCTGAAGGAAACTTGCACTGATGAATATCAACTCACCAAGTATCTAAATACTCACAAAATAAACTCAATAATCTAGAGAGAGAAAGAGAGAAAACTTGTTTCTGGAATGATTTTTAATTCTAACTTAGCCCTCTATTTATAAGAAAATTTTAGCAGACTTGACCTGTAACCTGATGGCTTTACCTGCTACTATTCTCACCCACCATATTTGAAATAAAATTTAGCACATTTCTTCACCAACCACAAGTGGGGCCCACTCAATTCTAAAATTTTTCATCAAAATGATAAATTCGGATACTTCAACAATTTTTGAACCACTCACCTCTTAAAATTCATAACAAATCATACTTTCATTTTTAACAGTTCAAAATTTGTGGACATATACTCAACTTATATATGTATAACATATCCAATAATTACAACGATCCAACGGTCGGATTAAAAATTAGAACTCACACATTATATCTCAAAAATACTGATTTAATTTTTAATACCTTCATTTCGACAAAAATACTGATAAAACACCTCAATATTAACTCCTTCATTTTTAACCACAATAAATATATCCAACATTTATATCCACATAAAATAAATATTTTCTTATCATATGAATCAATAATTAATTATTCACAATTAATATTACAGAATCACATTTATGACAACCAGGCCGTTCCCAAGAAAGAGGGGGCTTTCCAATAAGAATTTATCCTTATTGGTGCGCAATTAGGTGACCAAACCTCTACTTGATAGAACTTTCTAGACATTGCCAATAATACTATCTAATAATATTATTCAAACAATATGAATTATTGATCTGATAATGGGAAATACAGTGCAGTGACAATTATTGAAACAACAATAATATAAAATATCAACGTAGCAATTATTGAATCAATAAAATAAAATATTGAATAGTAACTACTGTAACAATTATTGAGTAGTGCTTTCTTACGTAAGAATCAATAATTCAAAAATACTGTTTAATACCGTGTGCTACTGTGCAACAACGCGTATTACTTTATTTTACCAACCGGGATATTTCAACAGTGTTAACGGTAACGATTACGCCGTTATTTATAAAAACTTATTTTTGTCGTTTTCTTCATCCAACAATTATTCTGTTATGGGGCCCACAAATGGCTGCGCCTTCGTACGAATATTCCCTGACAGAAAGAATATTCCACGACCAAACGAATATTCCCCGACAACAATGAATATTTTATAACCACTTGTGTATTTTAAAAAAAATTTCATATATCACCCTTAACTTTAACTTTTATCAATTTAACCATTTACTGAATAGTAATTATAAGAAAAATTGAATACTTTTATTTCATAAAATTCAGGGTCTTACAATCTCCCCTCCTTATGAAATTTCGTCCCCGAAATTTATGTACCTGGTATTTCAAAAAGTTGAGAATACCTTGCTTCCATTTCAGATTCTATCTCCCCGGTCATCATGATTTCTCCATCTTCCGTGATAACTTCATTTGGGTTCCTCATTTGTTGGGAAGTCATGCCAACCGCCATCCCTCGAACTACCCGACTTTGACTTGTCTGGGGCAGCATTAGGCGTCATCACTACCGTTGGAATATATTTTTCTATAGGACATATTACTCCCTCAACTGCCTTGTCATACTCCTGTTTCATGATCTAAATCATCAATCTTCGATCCATATCGAATTCAGGTTGACCGCTATGTACAGGGTAATTCAAAACTCGACGTTGGCTTCTCCCAATTGCTTTCCAAAAAGAGAAATTCATGTCATCTATTTTAACCTTCTTAGATCGGACATCTCTTTCCACATTATCCACGTGTCATGTGGCTTTTACCCATGCATCACTCATTCTTACTCGTTCAATTTTTTCTTCTTTCAGCTCAGATTCCATCTTTATCATCTTATACTCTGCCAAAGAATGCTTCTGTTCAAGCATCACATATCGGGTAACACAAGCTTGAATTGTTGCATCCTTTTGTTCCACGACCGCCCGTCCTTCTTCAGCCTGCTCTTCTAACTCATGAATACGATTTTGAAATTCTACATTTTGATCATATAATACCTCTAATAAACTCTCCTCAGGTACCTCTTCTTCTTCTTCTTCCTCACTCTCAGCTGCTACCTCTGTGACTATCTCGGGTGCAACTATCAATTCTTCACTCACCACATGGATATCTCTAATCACATTATCATGGTTAGTGATTAGAGGTATCCCAACGGTCTCATTCACTCCATTGTTAACATTCTCAGCAGCCATTCTCAAATACTGCCATAAAACAAGGGTTAATTAAACAAATTAACATATCACATAATATCTCGATATTATGACTGACCAATAAATAAGCTTAGGTAGGACACACTAGCGAAGGATTTACTCATCTCTCCCCTCCTAGTTATATTCCCCGATCTCCGCCAGAGATCATATCCGTAAGCTTTGATACTAACTGTGACGACCCCAAAATAGGTCCATTCCATCCAACCCATTCTGAGTCGCCAAATACATGGTACAGAAAATAACTATAACTTTATTACAACAATTGTCGTACAAAATACAACAACACATATGCTGTGAGTTTGGATACAAATATATACCAACTGTGACTTATGTCCCAATCGTGGATAGAACGTCACAATGACACCTTACATAAAGGTATAGTAAAAAACTATTTTAGAAATTAGAATTTTTGGGAAGTGCTCAAGGAAACCTTCGTATATGGGAGGCCATGCTTCTAGGTTATGATAGATATCATATGGCCACAGAATTATCCTTGGTTGACCCAATAGACCCCAAAGAAAAACGAGAAGATTACTATCATATTTTTCCCAATGGTAAGTCTTCTCTTGAATTATCATTATCTCCACTGTCTCAAATTGAGAATTATACTTCAAACAAACACCAAGATTATACAGGTAGTGCTCATAACTATACTCAGCAAGTGGATGAGCACAACCCTGTCTTATGATGACACGAGGTTGTATGTCATTAGACATCTTGTATGATAGTGGAAAAACACCCTTCCAACGTTGGGTTCGCCTCTGCCTATATGATTCACCAAATATAACAAATAAAAGATGTATACAACACACTTGTCTATACTGTTTAGGGAGAACTCCACAGCTAGAGACCACCGTTCTATTCCCTTGTTACCCCCGCTCGACCCAGCTACACTTTAATTACCTGAAAAGAATTGTGAAGTAAAAGGGTGAGTACAACTAGCTCAGTAAAGAATATCATGACTAAAGATAATTAAATTATCAATAGGCTTCATCAATAACAAATCAGAGATTTAGAACATATGGTAGATGATAAAAATTTCAACCATAGTTGCAGCGGAACGAGCAATCCATTAGAAGAGTCAAATAGACAATACAATATATTATCTTCTCCATATTGAACATATATTTTTCTTGGATTTAACAGAATATAGTCCCATATTGAACATATATTTTTCTTAGAATTTTTAAAATTCATTTACTATTTTTTATATGGCTAAAACCGCCGAATATTTAGACATTTATCATAAATTGTACACTGATATTATATAGATGTACTCCGAATAAAAATTTCATCAATTTTAGAGTTAACCATAAGGAGTTATAAGGCGTTACTTTTAAAATAGTCTTTTCTCATAAAATTCATAACTCTTAATCTATACATCCAAAAATCACCATTTTTGAACACAATCAATAAAACTCATCAACATATCATTTCAAATTTTTCCAGAATTTTCTGAAGGTCAGAAGAAGTACGAACTGAAAAATATAATAACCCTTAAAATCCCTTATTATCCCTTACCTCAAAAGAACAGCACTTCTGACTGGATATCGGATATGACGCTGAAGGAAACTTGCACCGATGAATATCAACTCATCAAGTATCTAAATACTCACAAAATAAACTCAATAATCTAGAGAGAGAAAGAGAGAAAACTTGTTTCTGGTGTGATTTTCAATTCTAACTTAGCCCTCTATTTATAGGAAAATTTTAACAGATTTGACCTGCAACCTGATGGCTTTACCTGCTACTATTTCCACCCACCACATTTGAAATAAAATTCAGCACATTTCTTCACCAACCACAAGTGGGGCCCACTCAATTATAGAATTTTCCTCCAAAATGCTAAATTCGGATACTTCAACAATTTCTGAACCGCTCACCTTTTAAATATCATAACAAATCATACGTTCATTTTTAACGGTTCAAAATTTGTGGACATATACTCAACTTATATATGTATAACATTTCCAAAAATTACAACGATCCAACGGTCGGATTAAAAATTATAACTCACACAATATATCTCAAAAACACTTGTTTAATTTTTAATACCTTCATTTCGACAAAAATACTGATAAAACACCTCAACATTAACTCCTTCATTTTTAACCACAATAAATATATCCAACATTTATATCCACATAAAATAAATATTTCCTTATCATATGAATCAATAATTAATTATTCACAAATAATATTACAGAATCACATTTATGACAACCAGGCCATTCCCAGGAAAGAGGGGGATTTCCAATAATAATTTCTCCTTACTGGCGCGCAATTAGGTGACCAAACCTCTGCTTGACAGAACTTTTTAGACATTACCAATAATGCTATCTAATAATATTATTCAAATAATATGAATTATTGATCTGATAATGGGAAATACAATACAGTGACAATTATTGAAACAACAATAATATTAATTATCAATGCAACAATTATTGAATCAATAAAATAAAATATTGAACAGTAACTACTGTAATAATTATTGAGTAGTGCCTTCTTACGTAAGAATCAATAATTCAAAAATACTATGTAATACCGTGTGCTACTGCAACAACGCATATTACTTTATTTTACCAACCGAGTATTCCAACAGTGTTAACGGTAACTATTACGCCATTATTTATAAAAACTTAATTTTGTCATTTTCTTCATCTGACAGTTATTCTGTTATGGGGCCCACAAATGGCTGCGCCGTCGTACGAATATTCTCCGACAGAAAGAATATTCCACGACCAAACGAATATTCCCCGACAACAATGAATCTTTTATAACCACTTTTGTATTTTGAAAAAAAATTCATATATCACCCTTAACTTTAACTTTTATCAATTTAACCATTTACTGAATAGTAATTATTAAAAAAATTGAATACTTTTATTTCATAAAATTCGAGGACTTACACAAATTTTGTCTAAAAAATATATATCCCGAACCGACTCGGACCGATCGGACGGACGGCAGCTGTGCGCGCGTGTGGGTTTGAACCATGCATTGGCTAAGTCCTCTCCCTTCCACAAAAGCGGGGTGCCCCTTGGGGCCCTTCCCATTGACCAAACATCCCATATATATAGACTTCATTTTTCCCTCTAATGCCCTACGTGGGACTTTGCAGTTTTCAACATTTTAAGTAGGTGACTTTGGAGTAAATTTTCTCATTCAAATCTTAATGAGTTTGAACACATAAATATACCACATTATACTCCTCGTTGAGGAGAACGCATTTGTGCAAAAACCCGACATTTATGGAATGTGGGTCCTACAATAAATTAAGCCTCAAAATGCTTTAATATTTATTTTGTCAAACCCATTTCCAACAATCCCCCACAAGAATGTAAAATTGGCTTTACAATATGTAAAATATGTTATGAATATGCAGACACTAGTTCGAGTATATGAGAAAAGATATTTCATCAGGTTAGGTAGCCTATTGGCTTTGAACTTGCCATAATAAAATCTATCGGATTTACTTGGCTAATCAGTAGACTTGATGTCTTTGAACTGTCAGCTTTTCGTGTAAACCAAGACAATAGAATTCATAAAATATCTCTTCAGACATAGTTGGTTCTCACGTTTGTGTTCATTTTAGCCTTGAAACATCTCTTGGTTCCGTGAGTATATTAGAGAATTCAGCCTTCAAAATTCTCACAGAAGTGGCCCCCTTCTTACTCACGTAGGTGACTTCTATCAAGAGTATCCTGCAATACCCCACTTGAACGTATTTCAAGATATAAAGGTCATTAAACGCGTAACTTATCCTGATTCTCGCGTAGATGTGCATTGTTTCATAATAGGAATTGTTAGGAGTAAATATCTCCTCAGTGCTTTACTTAATACTATATAGTTCGGTTTGCCCATTGAACCTAGATCTTGAGATCTCAAGTCAGCTAGGTTGGGTTGCCACTATGATGACTCTTATTTAAATAGTAGGCTTTAAACCCATTCCCTTTGATGATTTTTCCACTTGCTCTCTTGTTAAACCTTTCGTAAGTGGATCTGCAATATTATCTTTTGACTTTACATAGTCAATTGAGATAATTCCATTTGAGAGAAATTGTCTAACGGTATTATGTCTTCGTCGTATATGACGTGACTTACCGTTATATAAATGACTCTGTGCTCTTCCAATTGCTGATTGGCTATCACAATGTATACATATAGCTGGCACAGGTCTTGACCAATTTGGAATATCCTCTAAGAAATTATGAAGCCACTCTGCTTCTTCTCCAGCTTTGTCTAAAGCAATAAATTCTGATTCCATTGTAGACCTTGCAATACAAGTTTATTTTGAGGATTTCCAAGATACCGCTGCACCTCCAAGGGTAAAGACAAATCCACTTGTGAATTTCGAGTCTTTATTGTCAGATATCCAATTAGCATCGCTATATCCTTCCAATACTGCTGGATATCTTGTATAGTGCATATTTTTGAGTATGTTTTAAATATCGCAAAACTCTCAAAATAGCTTTCTAGTGATCTTTACCTGGATTGCTCGTATACCTACTTAGCTTACTTACTGAATAAGCTATATCTGGTCTAGTACAGTTCATGACATATATTAAACTGCCTATTATACGAGAATATTCTAATTTAGATATGTTATCACCTTCATTTTTGGCTAAATGAAGGTTTATATCAACTGGGGTCTTATTTAGAATTATATTATACTTGTTAAATTTGTCAAGTATTTTTTTCAATATAATGAGATTGAGATAATATAATTCCATCAGATGTTCTAGAAATCTTGATTCCTAAAATTATATCTACAACTTATAGACACTCAAAATTTTCTGTACTGCTGTCACTGACATTGCAGGAGGACAAATTCGTCTTTCAAGAGGGAACCCTGGAAGACAATCCACATCCATTCCGGATACTACCGAAAGTTCATCGTCAACCCCAGAACACACACTGGGAGTAACAATTCCAACCTCGGATATAACCCCGAGACGTGTAGACCCAATACCGTAATACACATCGGAGAAGACTGATTAATCTCGGAGATAACCCCGAGATATCCAGTCTCAGTCCCAATCATGGGAATAGCCACCAACCTTGGTGATTTCCCCAAAGAATGCAGTTTCAGCGATAACCCCGGAAATGCTTGTTTCAAATGCAACCAGCTTCAACCTCGGCGCTCATAACGAGATATTTAGTACCAACCCAGAGATAACACCTCAAAGATGACACTAAAGACCTTAAATAAATTGCAGCAGTCCAATCTCAGCGAAGCCTTGAGCAACGCTTGCTTTATCAGCCCAAATCGGCGATAACACCGGTGAGGGGCAACATCGTCATCTCGCCAACGCGATGCGACGCCATGTCGTCTCAACATTTCATACACATCTCTACACAACGATGTCCCACAAGAATCAAAGATAACCAATCCTGAGTGACTATTGTGCGGGGTAACGGATGGAATTTGAAGCATTGAAGACCGGAGGGCATCGTCCCATCTTCAATGACTTCGTACAAACTCTAATCCCATGCCTTTGTACAACTCTCAACAACGGCGGTCCGAAATAGGTCTTGTATACCTCAATCGGATGCCCGGATTGCACTTCTGAAAGTTCGAGTGGACATTACAGAGCCCGAGTACACGTACTAAGAGACGACCCGACCCGAGAAACCTGGGCCAACCCGGGTTACCTCCGGTACACACTACTAGAATACTGGGCAACTGAAACCAATATTTTGAGACGAACTAAGTTCCGTCTCTAATTTTAGTAATTTGAGACGGACTTAGAAATCGAAATTTTGCTATGTCTTGACATGATTTGGAAGTAAAAAACCGAGACAGATTCTGAAACCACAAGCATCGTCTCAAATTTTAGAAACTTAATTAGAGACGAATTTAACCATCTCAAAAAGTAAGTATTATTTAGAAAATTATAAACTCGTTTTTGAAACAGATTTGAGACCAACTGTGCTCGTCTCAGATTAATAATTAAAAAAAGAAATAAATATTTATGTTTGAAACAGATTAGAGACCGAAATATCCGTCTCTAATTTTTATTTTCCCTCCAAATATTAGTCTCCAATTCTCTTCTTATTGTTCGAGACAGATTTGAGACGGATATAATCCGTCTTAGTATTTTAGTTCCCACAAAAAATTCCCTCCAACTATATCAACAAAAAAAGATGAAAAGAAAAAGGAAGTGAGTGCCCTTCTCTCGAACGATCCAAACGGAGAAGATCTTGAGCATTTTTAAAACTGCAGAAGCACGGATCAGAAATTCTTAGGTCAAACTTCTCTCTTCCGTCCTCTTGATTGTCTCATGGTGGAAGCCAAATCGATCGACTTCTGCCCTCAAATCAGTCGAACGGAGGATTAATCTAAGAAAACCCTAACTGGTATGTCCTTGATTTTGAACTCTTGCAATACTTTTTCGTCATATTTGTGGGAATCGCATGTGTTATCTTCTTTGGGTAACTTTTTTTGCCCTAAGAATCTGGTGTAACCCCGATGACCATCCCTTATACATCCTCCGAAACCCCGATGACTGTCGAGTCGGATTCATCCAACTTGTGTAAAGCTTCTCTAATCTTCTTATGTGTGCACATGGTTTCACTGCTCCCCCTCCTGGACTCCGCCGCCACCGCCGTGAACCTTCACCCAGTTTTCCTGAACAGGTACAACCCCTCTTTCATATATGTATATAAAAAAGGTTGCTTTTTTGAAATAGGGTATTGATTGACTAGCTTTACTGTAATTTGTGAATTTCCCAAATGTCTTCTAGTCTTTACCTTGTTTTCAAGTACATGGAGCATGATCCTGCAGGCCTTTTTGCCGTCCAAGGCATCAAATTTACGGAGCCTCAGGTGAATTTTAAACCTTTTTTAAAAAAGGGGGAAATTTATACTTTTTCATTTAGATGATATCCATATGATGCCTTTGGAGAAGGAAATAAAGAAAAAAACACTTTACCTTTCCAATTAAAGTTCTGGCTACTATTCTTTTAGTTGTATTTATTTGTCTTCTAGTTTTGATTGTTAGGCTTTCTGATTCTACTGTTAGAGCTTTCTTAGAAATTGGGCCCATGCCTTGTGGTTTGGGTATCCAATGTGTTTTTAAGGTCATAAGATTTTTGTTGTTGCTCCAATGTTATGTTTGTTTCCATGATCTTGGACATGTAAATTGTGAAACTTCTGTAATAGCATTAAAAATTCATTTGGGACAATGTGGCGTTTACCCACTGTTTGGGGAGTTTGAGCTAGATGATGCAGTAAGGGATAATTCCCGGGTACATATTTGCTCTTTGAAGTGAGACCAGCTAAAAACTCCATCTTTATATTTTATTTGTCTGGACAATAATCATGTCTCTTTTGGTAAGTTTCAGATATTGAAGGAGACTTGCCGGAGAACGCAGATTAAGTTCTATCTCTGCATTCTATCCCAACCTTTCCCCTTTCTTCATTTTGTCTTTTAGAGCACATTTGATTTCGTATTGCTTTTACAATAGGTTGGGAAGTTCACTAGTGGTGTCCAATCAAAAATCAAGTGATGCAAACATTACAATCTCAGCTGGAGGCTTTGGAGTTCCTTAGTGCTGTATAGTAGTATTATATGGTGTTCACATAGATCAACTTGTTGTGATGAATGTTCCTGTTGCAGACGGAAAAGAAACAATTGTCATGGAGTTTTTACGCGATTAGATGGGAGATTGGATATGTCTTTGTAAATGCTAGAGTTGTTACTGAACTTTTTTTTCTTTCCAAATGCAGGTGCTTTAGGATCTTTTTTAGCTGCTACATATATATTACATCAAAAGAACACAATGCCAGGTATAGAAATTAATCATTCCGAGACTCTGCACATTGATCCCAAAAGTGTCCGAGAAATACCCCAAGTAAATGATTGCAATGACGCAGTTGAGTTAAATGCTCAACAATCCCATGAAGAATGCATGCTTATAGAAAAAACTACTGGCGAACAACTCTTGGATAAAGGATGCCTGCAATTCGGGTATTGGTTCTTGGAGTCTGGATGTAGAAGAATGTTGCATGAAATTAAATTAAAGACGACATGTTATTTTGTTAGCTGGTAGAGGATGTAATGGTTTTCTGATCATGGTGCAATGGAGTTCTAGTGCTATAATCATTGTTGCAGAACTTAAGAGGGAACTGGCTTCGAATTTCCATTCTTATTGATCCTTAGTTGAAGCATAATTTCCTGATTAGCTCTTGATAACGTAAATGTATATCTATGATGATTTCTGTGGCCTTTTAATTCAATATAAGTTTTAATATCCACTAACATCATTGATTTATTTTGGCATATGAAGTGAGCGATTGGTGATAGTTACAATGGCTACTGGAAATTCTTATTGAACATGTGACTGACCCTGCACAAACTACTGTAAAGCCTAATGTGACCGTCTCCAGTAGTGTTCGTGAGCTACTGGAGTGTCCAGTGTGCTTAAATGCTATATACTCTGCTATCCATCAAGTTCATAAAATTGTTTTTCATGGAAAGCCTTTTCTTTGGCCTTATTTTTTTTCTATTATGTGTTCGATTTTTCTTCACCAATTTATCATCTCTTGCTGTTACAATGCTTTTATTATTTTTGGTTCAAATAATTATCCAGTAATTTTTTATTTTACACTTAATTTGCCGCACATGTCTCTCTCTTAGACACAGAGGCACTTGTAAAATTGAACTTGGAAAGTTATTTAACTTGACCTAGGCCATGTTTTTGTCACATAGCTTGGCATGGAGAAACTAAATTTATATGTTTACTTTGGTGAACTCTTGAAATAACATACATGCCATCATAGTATTTGAATTTACTTTGGTGAACTCTTTTTCTCTCTTTTCAGTTCAAATTATTTGCTTCTTATTTTAGTTCTTGCGCCTTCATTGATTATCTTCATGTCTGTTCTGTTTGGTGAATCAGTGCGGGAAAGAAGCGAGGCTGCTGCACATTATTGTACATGTACATGAGTTGTGTTGCACATTATTCATAGATCTTTGTGTTTCTCATTTTCCTTCCTCAGGGTACTGGGGAATGTATCTTGTTGATGTCCAGCTGGACAGTTGTCTTTTCTTCGAAAATCATTCTACTGCAACGGGACCAAATAAATGGTTGAGAATTAGACTTTGGATTCTTGATCCTGTTCTGGTATAACTTTATATGAAGATCTGCACATTTTTGTTTTATTTTGTTTATTATTTTTTTTTTCAATTCAACAGCAAGGTGACTCCCTTCCCCCACTGGCTGTATATGAATGATTATTTTCTTGATTTGGTGTTCTGAAGTCTTACTGGTTTTGTATTCCATTTCAATCAAGATAATGTTGTTATGGCTTGAATGGTTGTGATATTCAAACTTCTGAGATGCAGATGTTAGCGATTATATACCTTGACCTAAAAGAAGCTTTCATTTCTTCTGGTGAGATATTTCCTTTTGAAATCAGTTAAAAAGAGATGAACCTTTCTTTCTAACTCAAATCTCAAATCACTCGTGCAGGCAAATTTGATGACAGGGTTGGTGAACTTGTCTATGGATGCCCTGTTTGTTTCTGCAGTCCATGTGGTAATAATCTTTAAGTAACTATTTTTTTATTTTAGCTTCTGCTGTTGGAGTTGCAGATTTTTATGGTGTTAAGTTAAAATTTTGGTAAACCGTAATGCATATTTTTATGGTGTTAGCTTCTTCTTATTTTGTGATAGTAAATGCATATTGGTGCTTGTTGATTTGTTTGGTGGATTTTGATCTTGTATGTTAGGTTACTGTGTGCAACAGAGGGCTGCTGTAGCAGCTAGGTGCTCCTTGTTGGTTTTCTAATTTAATAATTGTTTTAAGTTCCTTGTAATTCGCTTTAATAAATGAATGTGTAATCTTTAAGTTATAAACAAAGAGGACTGAATAGGGGTATAGGGCTACTGTCTTTGACAGCAGCGGTAGCAGCAACAAGAACTAACTAGGAGTTTTCCTTGGGCTCTCGATTAATATAGTTATATCTCTAGGACTAGATAATTAATACCCCTCAACTATATGTTTATATACAAGTTGTTTGACTTCTAAAACATATTGTAAATGGATTAATAATGTATGGAGTTAAGCTATGCAAGGCAAGGGTGCAGTTGCTGCCTATTAGCAGCAACAATTGGAAAGAAATAGGGGCTGCTGCCTATGGGTAGCATCAGTTAATGTCAAGGAATTGTCATAACAACTTTGGGTTGATGAATAGATTATGGTAGTTTCAAATCTGGCATATTAAGCATAATGTGGAAAGACAAAACAAGAGTGGACATTCAAGTATAATTTTAGTTTTGTTTGAATAGTTAGAGAATATATTAAGGAAATTTGACTGAAATTTGGACAGCAATAACATTTTTTTTCCAAATATGTCTAGAGTTGAAATAGAGAAAGAAATTCTATGCTTGGAAATGTGAATAAAGATATAAACTTATCTTCATTTACATTGTAAATCTCATGCTTCTTGTTTCATGTGAGCCAATACTGAAGTGAACAGAATTGTACAACCTACATATTGCGTGCAAGCAATTTGATGCCTATACTATAATATTCTTTTGTGAGATTATTCAAAGATATGAAGATATTCTATTGCACAGATTCATCATTTGTATATTTGATGGACATTCTATAGCATTGTGTTACCAATTTTAGACTGTAAATAGATTTATCTGGTTGTTTTCTTATAATGATGGGAAAAGTATATCAAACAGAACAAGCAGTAGCCCATCACCGAAGAGAGCATTTACGATGTGCTGCTGCACAGTATGTGCATAGTAACTTGTTCTATAAATGCATACATAGTCTAAGAGGAACTTATTCATTGTCCGGGTACTCAAAATATTCGTCTTGTAATGTTCTTGGTCCTTTGAACGGAGAAATTCTCAGAACAAGAGAAATATTCCATGATGATGGGGAGTATCCCAATCTATTTCACCAACAACTTCATCTCAAGTTTCAGAAAATCAATCTTGGAGGAAAAATCAGGTTAATATGCAAGTGCTGCCTTTCGTCAACTCCCTCCCATAGCAATTGGATTCAACCAAGAAAGCTGGGTAAGCTTGGGATTGTTAATAGATATGTTCAGATTAATTTTTATTTATTTTTTAACTTATGGTATATATTTGTGTTGTAGAACTTGTTTATTTTGAGGTTTCCTAATGTTACAAGATGGTCAATCAGTTTGTTTTGGTAATGTACAAGGATAAAACATGAGTTAAATTTGCTTTCTTCTATAAGTTGTTTGGGCTAAACCCAAATATAATTGCAGATTTACGTGTTACATGCTTTAGGCTTTATTACCTACATATATATGGTTTCTCATTTCGTTGGTGTAGTACTATTTGTTGCACCTTATGTATAAACTTGTGCTAAGATTATTACTTAAGATTATGCAAGTTGCTCATGTTTGTTCATAGACCATATATTGTATGTAATCAGTTTTCCTAGTCTTATGTTTATAATGCATGCATTCATTTCATATATTTGATATGCATTCCATGTACTACTACTTGTAGGATGTTGATGTCGAGGATGAGCATGATGAAGATTCAGGTGATAGTAACGAGGATGGGGACTCGTGATTATATATGCATGTTGATCTTTTAGGTAGTATTTTTTAGAAGTTACTTTTGTTTACCATCGAGGATGAGATATGATGGTGTGATTATGCATATTTTTGAGCTTTAAAGCAGTAATTTTTAAAAGTTACTTTTGTTATATTTGGTGAGACTTATAGTACGTTGATATTTGTAATAGTACTCATCGATAGATGTCTTGTCTAGTATTGTCTATAAATAACAGTTTAGTAATTATCATTATTATTTTGAACATATTTATTTTTAGAGTTTGAAATTAAATTATGAAAATATTTATAATTTGCGACGTTGGCGTCAAAGTAGACACGAATTTTGAGACGGGTAAAAACCTGTCTCAAAATATGCGCGCTAAAAAGATATTGGCGTCAAAGTAGAAACGGGATTGAGACGGATGGTATCCGTCTCAAAATGTGTAAAATAAATAGTTTCTGCATTTTTGAGACGGATTTGAAACGACTTTTTCCATCTCAACTTATGTGAACTAAAATAAAGCGCGAAATCTGCCCGCCAAATTTGAAACCGACACAATCTGTTTAAAAATTCAGCTTCCTATGGGTTAGCTCTGAGACGGATTTGAAATAGACTATGTCCGTCTCAGATGGTTTGAGTAGGATTTGAGACGACAATTTTTCGTATCTAAATTCCTGTTTTGAGACGGATTTTGAGAAGGGCATAATTAGCGGCGCGACCAACTGACACGGCCAAATTCCGTCTCAAAATCAGTCTCAAAATCGATTTTGAGACGGATTTTGCTGTATTTGAGACGGATTTTGTCCGTCTCAGATGCCCAGATTTTTGGTAGTGTAATTGGAAAACCCTAATTATGAAATCTAATTTATAAATTAGAAATATTATTGTTATAATTAAAACCCTAATTCTGGGTTAAAAACCCTAATGACCAATTACAACCCTAATTGCCAGATTAGCGATTTTTATTAGGAAATGTTAATCCTATTTAACAAGATTTAAATTTTGATTAAGTAATTTTAATATAATTAGAAAATTCTAATTATAATTTAAAAATATTAATTTTCAATTTTTAAAACCGAAATTCGAAAATCTTAGAAATTAAATTTAAAATAAAGGGTTAAACCTTAAACCCTAAATTAGTCCAAACCATAAACCCAAACCTAAACCCTAAACCCTAAGCATTTGGGACAATGTCCATTATGCCATTAAAATAAAATTCCAAATGACATTTTTGCCCTTAGTGCATTATTAATAAGGTTGCTTGCAATCTTGCCAATATATGGGTTGGTGACCAACTTAGATCAGCCATGTGACTTAAATAAAAGCTACATCAGCTGAAATTTTGCAAGACCCTAGCATCATGCCATCAAATAAATAGGTTAAGAGAGAGAAAAGACCTCTTTATTTTTCATTTTGTCCACGTCACTTCTCTCTCTATATTTTCGGATCTTAGAGTAAGAGAGTACGAGAAAACAAGCCATGATCAAGCTCTAGAAATCTAATAACAGATTCAAGGGTCAGAATCCAAGATCAAAGCTCAAAGTGGTATATAACCCTAATTTTTAGAAATCATACGATCGGATGTTATATGTTATAATTTATTTGTTAAAGTTGTGTATTAAGGTGTCTTTAAGTGATCTGGGTTGTTGGATCATGGATCCATAACATCTAGATGCTAGAAAATATCATTTTAGAAAATATGGAAAACTAGAAATTTGTGGCCTGACAGCCATATGTGAGGGCCCGTAGATCTTTGTGTGTTAATGATTTGTTGTGTTTTATGTTATAGATCTGTAGTCTGACATGTTGTCTATGATCTGGAACTGGAAACAGGGCTAGATCATGTGTATATATCAATTTATAATCAGTCAAACATGGTTGGCCGACCATGGAAATCAATTTCTGGAAAACCCAGATTTTTCCAGGTAGCTCTGACAACATCTTTAAGGCCTCTGATATTTCTACTGATAGGTGATTCGGGACATCAGATTTTGGGCCCTCATAGTTGGTATCAAAGTTGTAGGTTATGAACCTTAGGTAGGAATACCGGAGACTAATAACCGCAGTGATTAGGATAAGTACTAACTCACATAGAATTAGTTGATCGGTATGATTCAAAGACGAATCTCGGCGAGTTATAAGATACGGAGTTCCTTAACTATGATAATAAAGTTGAACAGTAGTGGTGAATAGATAGATTCTAAAAGACTAAAAGTACTGTGGTAGAAGATCTTAAAACAAAACGATCAAGTCATAGAAATGAATCATAATATATATGATGAGATCACCCTGTGATCTGATAACGTTATAGTATGGGATAAGAATCAATCTGATGATTGGAAAGTTTACAGCAAGATTGATGTGTGTATTGGTACAGCTTCAGGAAAGAATTATGAATACGAGTTGAATGGAATTCATATTGAGAAGGGAGTTAGTGTTAGGTGGGGATTCAATTGAGGATTCATGTCGGCAGCTGAGTTGTATGATTCTTTGTGTGGGTGGGGAATTGTACTTGGTGTAATAACTACTTAGTTCTGACAATGATAATCATTGAAATGTTTGTGTCGTGCTATTTGTTATATGCATGTTAAGAGGGTGATTCCTTTCTCATGTGTATAACAGATAGATATGTCATAGGTAGAGGATATAAGGTTAAGTACGAGTTCTTAAAACTCATACTTATGTGACATACTTGATCCATAGTTATATGAAATTTTTATGAACCCCTCAGCGAATGGATGTGATAGCCCCGAATCCGAGCCCCGAATCCGGTATACTATTTCTATCACTAATTGCGGAAGATATAAACATAAATTGTTTATACATTAAACTTTACACACTTATCCCCAAGGTCGAGTAACCTTAACTTAAATACAATTCATAATCTTTATAACACATTTATCAAACTATATATATATATATATATATATATATATATATATTTTTACAAAGTAGCTGAACATGATATCCCAAGCTGATCTTGGCATTATCTTTTCTATCGCTGATTCATTTATTTAAGAATCATATCTATTCTCAATTCAAAATAAATCTTATTTATCTATTCAACATTTCAAACTGTACATAGCTGAAAATTACATTTGATAAAACTATCAATCATAGATCTATACCATTTCTAAATCAAGAAAATGTATTCATTTTATGCATCGCTCAATCTTCATCATCCGTATAGCACATAATATTGTCTAACATCATTAACCTGCAAAAAGTTTATGTTTGCAAGATTGAGCTCGACAGCCCAGCAAATTTAACAATCTATCATGTTTCACATAGCACACAATTCTATACGCACTACATTTCCTTTAATATGCATATCTGCATGCAACATATATTCTTTACTAAACATATCCTACATGCATCAATAATTTCTTACAAAACATTAATTCACGCATTATACATTTCTAATTTATCGAGTTACATCATACAACATGTAATCACATATTGATTGAGTTCCATAACCCAATTAACTGAGTCATATTTTGACTTTTAACAATTCATAGAGCATAATATGTAATTTAACACATAACACATTCCATCCACAAACATAATAGAACTGAAAAACTTGCATGCACCGTTGATTACCGCAACGCAATTTATAACGCTTTACCCGAAGACCTAATATTAATAATATAGATCTCCAATATTAGAATGATATCATCACAGTATATTAATGTTATATTTATATCCACAGAATAACCTAAACACATTACCACATAACCCTATCAGTTTATAATACACATAAGACATAGCATCAAGTCAAACTATTTCAGTCTAACTTGAAACCGACACAATTCTAACATCCCGACGGTCTAGTCGGATTTTTATCGAGTTTAAGTTCATTAAACTATGTCTAACCACTTAACCATTATCACATATAATTTTCTTATCAGTCAAAACATTTTTCCTAGGCTCGTAATAATTTTTGGATAATTATTACCATTTATCAACACTTTTCAATCATTAAAACCGTATTTAAATGAATTAAATACCACATAATACCTTAATCATTAATATTCATTAATATAAAATATTAATGAAAATCATTACATAATATTATAATATAATTATAATATATCAAAGTATTTTTAATACCTTAAAATCATAATTATATGATTTTTAAACCATTAAATCCATTATCCGATAATTAATATTAATATTAAAATATTAATATTTTCATGCCAAAATATCAAAAGTTACTTTTTATAACTTAAAATATTTTTATAATACTTAAATCATTTTTATATGATTTTTAAATAATTAATTCCATTTTTCCTTAATTTATTTAATATATCTATTAAATAAACTAATTATCATTAATATTGATTAATTAATGAATTTCATCACAAAATATTAAAAGTCATCAAAAATAACTTAAAATATTTTCTTATACCATAATATTATTTTTCATGATTTTTCATGAATTAAAAACTATTTTTAAATATTTTATTTAATATTATAATTAAATAAATAAATACCATTTACATTCCAAAAATACCAAATATTTTTGAAATATACTCAAAATAGTTAAAAAACTATTTTTCAGACTTTAAAATAATTTTTCATAATTTATTTTGTATTTTCAATAATTAAAAACCATTTTTTTCTAATTTTAAATTAATTTCCGAAAAAATAATAATAATCTGTCGCTAAAGGCCTATAGCGAAACTTTCTGTCGCTATAGGTGTTCTTGAGTGTTCTTGACAGACACCGAGTGGGTAAGTTTGACCGTGATTTAATCCATGCTACACTTAATTTCTGGTCTGCTAATGCTGATGGTTATGTAGTATAAGTGTAATACTACAATTATCAACCAAGATCCTAGCCAAAACACAACATAACAGCAAGATCTGGGCTCCCGAAATGTCTGACAACTATGTTCTTCATTTTCTGGGCTTTCCAGAAAATGAAGAATAGACGAGGTACTAGTTTTCGATCCTTGTAACTTGCAGTATATGCTTCGTTTATGAGATCTAATGGTTATATCATGTAGACAAGATGTCAGACTACAACTACAAAGCTTCAGATCATCAAATTAACACTACAAACAAAAGATCTAGCTCGGTCAAAGTGATACTGAAGAACCGGGTCTTGAACTTTCTGGGTTTTTCAGAAAGTTCATATGGCTGATCGGTCAACACATTTTGACCAACAATATAATCGATTCGGTTCATGATCTGGTGGTTATGAGGACTTAGATCTGTAGATCACATGGCAGGCCACAAGTACAAACCAACAAATGGACCAAAACATTAACAGAAAGCAAGATCAAGAGCTTTGAACATCTTGTCAGACCTCATGGGAAAATTCTGGGTTACCCAGAATTCATTACCCGTGAACGGTCAACTACATTTGACTGACTATATCTTTCAATCTAGACATGCTATAAACCTGATTCAAGTTTCAGAATAAAGAACACATAGCATACTACAGATCTATAACATAAAACACACAAAACAACTTATCATATACGGATCTAAATGCCCTGACATTTGCTTGTCAGTCAACATTTTCCAACATTTCTAGATTTCATAAATTGCTAGATTCGAGCATCTAGATGTTATGGATCCATGATCCAACAACCCAGATCTCTAATTGACATCTTATTACACATATTTGAACAATCAATTACAACAAACAACATAAGATCAAGGATTTTAAAATTTAGGGTTCATATACCTATCATGCTTTGATTTTCATTTTCTTCCTTCATGATCTGTTCTTGCTAAGCTAAGAAGTGTCCTTGGTTTATCTTAACACTCTCTCCCATTCCCCATTCACAAATTTTCAGAGAGAGAAAGAGTTGGAGAGAATGAAAATTAAAGTGAGATTTTTCTCTCTCCTTTTTAATTTATATTTTGATTGGGTTCAATGAATTGGATAGCAAGATATGGCTGATTGCTGGATTTTTGTCAAAGGCTATGCTAGGTCTAGGGCTAGGGTTGCTCAACAACCCAAGATCTTGCCAAGATTTGCAAGCTAGTAATAAAAAAATGTGACATAATGCAAAATAGCCATTTTCTCCACCATTTTAATTCTAGTTTGGTCATTTGTTACAAACCCTTAGGATTTAGGGTTTAAACATTTTAGAGTTTAGGTTTTAACCCTTAACTTTGTAAAAATTTAATTTCTACAATTTCCAATTTAGATTTTCAAAATAGAAAATAAACAATTCTAACTTATAATTAGAATTTTCTAATTATATAAAAATTCCTTAATCAAAATTTCATTCTTACTAATTAGGATTAATAATTCCTAATTAAAATTGCTAATTACGCAATTAGGGTCAAAATGGTCATTCAAAACCCTTGAATTAGGGTTTCTAATAGAAAAATTAATTTTCTAATTTAGAAATTAAATCTCGTAATTAGATTAGGGTTTTCTAATTACTCATAATTTGAAATAATTAGGATTAGAGTTTCCTAATTAACATTGCTAATTTTAGCAATTAAATCCACCACTGAACAATTAGGGTTTTTGACGGAACAATTAGGGTTCCATAAATTGAAAATTAGGGTTTGTAAATTAATCAACCTTTACCCTAATTAGTACTTAATTTATAGCACTAAAGCATTAAAATTCTCCGTTATATTCCCAAATTAGGGCTTCATTTTATCAAAATCTGAAATTAGGGTTTTCAGATCTGGTATTAGGGTTTTCAAATAATCAATTAAGATTTCCAGTAATTCATTAGGGTTTTCCCTAATTAATTTAATATTAATGACGTTTAACCTTGTACATATCATTGCATTCCCAATATAGGGTTTTCAATATCCGAATTAGGATTTCGTACTCCTGGAACTGAAACTAGGGTTTCCAGAACCCATTTCTAGGGTTTCTTATTAGACGTTAGGGTTTTCTAACAGAACGTTAAAGTTCTTAATATAAACTTAGGGTTTGTTACAATATAAATTATCTGATCAACCCATGACCCTTAACCACATTCTAAACACATCATTAACTATAAACACAGAACATAATCACATAAATCCTTCACCGAATTTTGAAATCATCAAAATTTTATCCCAATATCACCAAACGCATACAATTATTTTCTGTCTAGATCTATTATTTAACCTTAAATTAATCATTTAAGATTCTCATAAATTGTCTAAATTCTCGGGTTGTCACAATGGACGCCAAAAGTCTGTCTAGGAAAGTTCTTAAGCTAATATGATTATGGCAATTTATAGACTCATAAGTGTGGTTTTACGAACTAGACATAGTTGTGTGTAAATGGAATATTAAGGATAATAGGAACAAATAGATTGTTAAGTAAATGATTATTAGTGGAGATATAAGTTTTCCAAAACTCCTAGCTATGCTAGACTTCGAAATGTTGACATCAAGCTAAATACGCACTATGTGCTTTTGAAAAAAAAAAATAAAATAATATGTAGACTCGTAATCATTTTTGAAACGGTTTAAAGTATAGTCAATGCTACTTATTTTAGCTAGACGCAAATGATTTGAAATATCAAAATACATTTTATTTATCACTTATGTACCATGTAACCTGGTGCATAGATAATAAAAAGTTGATGGAGTTGTAAATACAGGAATACTTAGTGTAATTTGATCTAAAATCGTTATTCCACTATTGTATGATGTGTTGTGACAAAGTCATATAATGATGGCATCCTCAAACGGACTGTTAACACAGTACGACATCCTGACGGCATTCTCAAAAATATTTTCAAAAATTTTAATTTGCCAATGGGGTTTGGCTACACCTAAATAATTCGATTGAATTGAATTATTGATATAAGTCTATGCTATTCGATTCAGCTAGACTAAAGTTTATTAAAACTCTAAGTGTTCATTGAAAGAAATTTCCCAAACTAAATTGTTTTGGTGCGGAATCCAATAAGACTGAGGTAGAATTTTGTGCCTATGGCAGTGAAGAGAAATAATTAAAGTTAGTATTTGGCCAGTACAGGGCATATCGGGCTAATCACCCTTTATGTCTGTAAGTTATGACGGTTTGCGGATGAATTTCCATATAACCTTTGCGAAAATGACAGACAAATAGTCTATATGACTCCTCAGCAAAATTTGAAAATTTTACTCTTGCGAGTGGTGTATTATTGGGTAGCATGTGATGCTGTGTATGTATGGTGTATGCTGAATGGTGTAAGGTAAATTTCGGGGACGAAATTTTTAGAAGAAGGGGTGAATGTGACAACCCGAGAATTTGAAAATTTTTAAATTTTTAATTAATTGATTTAAGCTTCAAAATTAGAACCTAGACAGAAAATTAGTGTATACGTTTAATATTTTTAAGAATGAATTTTGAGGATTTCAAAATTATGTGAAGGATTTAGGTGAATTATTCAGGATTAAGGGAATAAGCGTTTATGTTCTGTGTATATTTGTGCATGATGTGGTTAAGGGTCAAGGGTTGACCAAATAAACGATATATGTGACGCCCCCAAAATTAGGTATACGTCACCCATCTTGGGTCGCCACTTACATGGTACATAAATTCAAATACAACTTAATAATACAACTGTCGTGTACAAAACGACAAAACATAAACTGTGAGTTTGAATACAAATATTGTCTACTAGAGATTATACAAACTCAAAAGGAGTCCTTATTACAATTATTATTACACTATTTCACAGAATAGTGAGGACTACTAATGCTATCATCTGGTCCGTCACTCCGTTCCCCGACTAGTTCCTACTACGTTCTCATTTCCTGAAGAGAAAAATAAAAGTAAAAGGGTGAGCTCAACTAGCCCAGTAGGAAATATTATGACTAAGATAATGCAGAATATATTATCGTTAGCCTTCAACATTGTTAAACTAATACAATATAACAACCATCATGTTTAACTGCAGCGGAATAAGCAATCCATTAAAAGAGTCAAGTAGAGAATACAATCTACTATCTTTTATGATTTAAAAGGTTTTTCATCACTTTTATCGCTGGGACTCAGCTTAATAAATAATCCACATCATTGAATCACCCCTGCACTACGGCCAAGGATATTCTTTAGTATCACGACCACAATTATCCATGCCCTACGGGCCAAGAATATTTGTGTATTCAATAATGGTCATGATTATGCCAACAACTGTCCATCAATGCACTACGGGCCAATGATGACTTTTTCCACATCATTTATAACATTACGGTCATGATTACATCGAATAATCCTTGGTCATAATCATTCTAAGTCCATCTATGCACTATAGGCCACAGATGACTTTCAACAAAATATAGACATGAGGATGATGACAATGATATAAGAATTCAATAAAACAAGTTCAAGAATTATTTTATCCAGGAACTAATAACGTCCAAATTGTCAACATGATACTGCTTTGTAGAGTAAATTTCAAGAATGCTCAGAAGAATATTTCCATGAAAAGATACTGGATGAAGCGCAAATATCAAGGATATTCCACTAATTTCATGGAGTATAGAAGTCAAAACTTTAACCAACTGAGTATAATAAAGAATGGAATAACAAAAGAAATCACCAAGCATGCGATACAACGCACAGGCAGGTTATTCCAACAGAATAATAAATAACAGAATCAGGTCCGGCGTAAAACGCACAGACAGGATATTCCAATATAATAATAAAGACGGAATCAGGTCCGGCGTAGAACGCACAGACAGGATATTCCAACAGAATAATAAAGACGGAATCAGGTCCGGCGTAGAATGCACAGACAGGATATTCCAACAGAATAATAAAGACGGAATCAGATTCGGCATAGAACGCACAGACAGGATGTTCCAACAGAATGATAAATAATGGAACAACAGAAGAATTTCACCATGTATAGGGTAGCCCGCGTATACAGGTTATTCCAACAGAATAATAAGAATGGAATAACAGAAGTTCTATTCATAGATAAGAAAGAAATAATGCTCCCTACTTTGGAAAAATTGGATACTCGAATAGTGAGTAACAGATTTCTCTTCTTCTTTCTCTCTATAATTTCTCTCTATAATAATCGCTCTAAAGCTTTTGGGAATTGGTGAGAAATGAAGGAAGAATGAGCTTCTATTTATAGGAAAATATAGTTTCGATAATTGCACGTTTTGGGGATCGAAAATTACAGTACAATACCTCCAACTTTTCTTTCATCTTTAATTTAGTCCTGCAAGTATTATCAATCTTGCACCAACTCCCCTAATAGTAAATAATGTGAATCAATAGTTCAATCATGTGAATCAATAATATAATCATGTGAAAAAAATACGAATTACGGTATAGTACCTCCATTTATACCTCAATTTTTAACTTAGTCGTGCAAGTATTATCAATCTTGCACCAACTCCCCTAATAGTAAATAATATGATTCAATAGTACACATATTGAACAAATAGTTATATAAGGACGTCAATTAGTAACAATTAATTGCTCATTTATCCGATAAATTACCCGATTTATCAATCTAACCCCTAGACATCAATTATCATCGGAATAAATGTCGATTTTCACTAACACAAACAATTCCAACATAATGAAACTATTTTTATCAAAAATATAAATTTTGAAATTTTGAAGTTTGACTTTTCTCGAAAAAGTCAACTGTTGACTTTTTGACCAAATAGTGAATCCCGAAAAATTTTGTGTTTATAGACTATTTTCACTAATTTCGTCGTTTCGGACTCAAATATCACATCCGCGTCTCCAAATTTAGCTCCGAACAACATTCATCATTAATATTATAACTCACAATATTTATCAACCAGGTCGTTCCCAGGAAAGATGGGGATTTCCAATAAGGATTTCTCCCTATTGGCGCGCAATTAGGTAACCAAACCTCTCCTTGACAGAACTTCTAGACATTGTATATATTGTAGTTTATAATATAAATAACTTTGTCGTCTCAAGTATTGATTTAATAAAAAAACATTTTATGCAGATGATACTGACCATAATTGAATCCATAATATGATAGATATGATGCATCAATTACTGTAGCAATAATTAAGTATAACTGAGTGACTTCTCACGTAAGCATCAATAATCAATACCGTGTGCTACTATGCAACCACGTGTATTACTGTACTTTTAACACCGGGTGTTTCAACAGTTAATGGTAAAACTTCCGCCGTTATTTTCATAAATTATTTTTGTCGTTTTCTCAATCCGACAATAATTCCGTTGTGGGGGTCCACCAATGATTGTGCCTTTTTACGAATATTCCCTGTTAAAACGAATATTCCCCGACCAATCGAATATTATATAACAACTTGCGTACTTTGCAAAATTTGTAAATATTACTCACAACGATAACATTATATCAAATCCACACTATAATATTCAAAAATATATTTTGAGAAAATTTAATCTTTATTCAAAAAGTTGGGGTCTTACAATATATGTAACCAACCCTAAGTATATATTAAGAACGTCAACGTTCGGTTAGAAACCCCTAATGATTATAAGAAACCCTAGAAACTGATTCTGAAAACCCTAATTTTAGTTCCAGAAATTCAAAACCCTGAATCAGTGCATGAACCCCTAATTTGGGAACTTAAATGATTATTATATTACTTAAGTGTTATTAATTATAATATTAAATAGGGAGAAGCTTAATTAATTAGCAAATTCTAATTTCAAATTTAGAAAACCCTAATTTCGGGATTTGAAACCCAAATTTTTAATTAGGAAAAACTTAAATGTTAATTTAATAATTTTAATGTTAACTAGGAAACCATAATCCTAATTTTCAAATTATGAGTAATTAGAAA
Organism: Panax japonicus; assembly: GCA_020205505.1. Taxonomy (NCBI): domain Eukaryota; kingdom Viridiplantae; phylum Streptophyta; class Magnoliopsida; order Apiales; family Araliaceae; genus Panax; species Panax japonicus. Next base: position 18,797,543 of record CM035104.1, read on the forward strand.
ACCCTAATTACGAAATCTAATTTATAAATTAGAAATATTATTGTTATAATTAAAACCCTAATTCTGGGTTAAAAACCCTAATGACCAATTACAACCCTAATTGCCAGATTAACAATTTTAATTAGGAAATATTAATCCTAATTAGCAAGATTTAAATATTGATTAAAAAATTTTAATATAATTAGAAAATTCTAATTATAATTTAGAAATATTAATTTTCGATTTTTAAAACCGAAATTCGGAAATCTTAGAAATTAAATTTCAAATTAAAAATTAAACCGTAAACCCTAAATTGGTCTAAACCCTAAACCCTAACCCTAACCCTAAACCCTAAGGGTTTGGGACAATGTGCATTATGCCATTAAAATAAAATTCCAAATGACATTTTTGCCCTTAGTGTATTATTAATAAGGTTGCTTGCAATCTTGCCAATATATGGGGTTGGTGACCAACATAGATCAACCATGTGACTTAAATAAAAGCTACATCAGCCGAAATTTTGCAAGACCCTAGCATCATGCCATCAAATAAATAGATTAGGAGAGAGAAAAGACCTCTTTATTTTTCATTTTGTCCAAGTCCCTTCTCTCTCTATATTTTCGGATCTTAGACTGAGACAATATGAGAAAACAAGCCATGATCAAGCTCTAGCAATCCAATAACAGATTCAAGGGTCAGAATCCAAGATCAAAGCTCCAAATGGTATAGAACCCTAATTTTTAGAAATCATATGATCTGATGTTATATGTTGTAATTTATTGGTTAAAGTTGTGTATTAGGGTGTCTATAAGTGATCTGGGTTGTTGGATCATAGATCCATAACATCTAGATGCTCGAAAATATCATTTTAGAAAATCTGAAAAACTAGAAATTTGTGGCCTAACAGCCATATGTGAGTGCCCATAGATCTTTGAGTGTTAATGATTTGTTGTGTTTTATGTTATAGATCTGTAGACTGACATGTTGTCTGTGATCTGGAACTGGAAACATGGCTAGATCATGTGTATATATCAATTTATAATCAGTCAAACATGGTTGGCCGACTATGGAAATCAATTTTTGGAAAACCCAGATTTTTCCAAGTAGCTCTGACAACATCATTAAGACCTCTGATATTTCTACTGACAGGTGATTCGGGACCTCGGATTTTGGGCCCTCACAGTTGGTATCAAAGTTGTAGGTTATGAACCTTAGGTAGGAATACCTGAGACTAATAACCGCGGTGATTAGGATAAGTACTAACTCACATAGAGTTAGTTGATCGGTATGATTCAAAGACGAATCTCGGCGAGTTATAAGATAAGGAGTTCCCTAACTCTGATAATAAATTTCAACCGTGGTGGTGAATAGATAGAGTCTAAAAGACTAAAAGTACAGTGGTAGAAGATCGTAAAACAAAACGATCAAGACATAGAAATAAATCGTAATATATACGATGAGATCACCTCGTGATCTGATAAGGTTATAGTATGGGATAAGAATCAATCTGATGATTGGAAAGTTTACAGTAAAATTGTTGTGTGAATTGGTACAGCTTCAGAAAAGGATTATGAATACGAGTTGAATGGAATTCATAGTGAGAAGGGAGTTAGTGTTAGGTGGGGATTCAATTGATGATTCATGTCGGCAGCTGAGTTGTATGATTCCTTGTGTGGGCGGAGAATTGTACTTGGTGTAATAACTACTTAGTTCTGACAATGATAATCATTGAAATGTTTGTGTCGTGCTATTTGTTATATGGATGTTAAGAGGGTGATTCCTTTCTCATGTGTATAACAGATAGATAGGTCATAGGTAGAGGATATAAGGTTAAGTACAAGTTCTTAAAACTCATACTTATGTGATATACTTGATCCATAGTTATATGAAATGTTTATGAACCCCTCAACGAATGGACGCCAAAAGTCTGTCTAAGAAAAGTTCTTAAACTCATATGATTGTGGCAATTTATGGACTCATAAGTATGGTTTTACGAACTGGACATAGTTGTGTGTAAATGGAATATTAAGGATAATAGGAATAGATAGATTGTTAAGTAAATGATTATTAGTGGAGACATAAGTTTTCCAAAACTCCTAGTTATGCTAGACTTCAAAATGTTGACATCAAGCTAAATACGCACTATGTGCTTTTGAAAAAAAAATATGTAGACTCGTAATTATTTTTGAAACGGTTTAAAGTATAGTCTATGCTACTTATTTCAGCTAGACGCAAATGATTTGAAATATCAAAATACATTTTATTTATCACTTATTAACCATGTAACCTGGTGCAGAGATGATAAAAAGTTGATGGAGTTGTAAATAAAGGAATACTTAGTGTGAATTTGATCTAAAATCATTATTCCACTATTGTATGATGTGTTATGACAAAGTCATATAATGACGGCATCCTCAAACGGACTGTTAACACAGTACGACATCCTGGCGTCATTCTCAAAAATATTTTCAAAAATTTTAATTTGCCAACGGGGTTTGGCTACACCTAAATAATTCGATTGAATTGAATTATTGATATTAGTCTATGCTATTCGATTCAGCTAGACTAAAGTTTATGAAAATTCTAAGTGTTCATTGAAAGAAATTTCCCAAACTAAATTGTTTTGGTGCGGAATCAAATAAGAATGAGGTAGAATTTTGTGCCTATGGCAGTGAAGAGAAACAGATAAAATTAGTACTTAGTAAATACATGGCATATCGGGCTAATCACCCTTTGTGTCTGTAAGTTATGATGGTTTGCGGATGAATTTCCATATAACCTTTGCGAAAATGACAGACAAATAGTCTATATGACTCCTCATCAAAATTTGAAAATTTTACTCTTGCGAGTGGTGTATAATTGGGTAGCATGTATTGCTGTATGGTGAATGGTGTAAGGTGTAAGGTAATTTCAAGGACGAAATTTTTAGAAGAATAGGTGAATGTGACAATCCGAGAATTTGAAATTTTTTAAAATTTTAATTAATTGATTTAAGGTTCACAATTAGAACCTAGACAAAAAATTAATGTATGCGTATAATATTTTTAAGAATGAATTTTGACGATTTCAAAATTCTGTGAAGGATTTAGGTGAATTATTCAGGATTAAGGGAATAAGTGTTTATGTTCTGTGTATATGTGTGCATGATGTGGTTAAGGGTCAAGGGTTGACCAAATAAATGATATATGTAACAAACCCTAAGTATATATTAAGTACTTCAACGTTCGGTTGGAAAACCCTAACGATTATAAGAAACCCTAGAAACCGGTTCTGAAACCCCTAATTTCAGTTTCGGGAATCCGAAATCCTAATTCGGTGCATGAAACCCTAATCTGGGAACTTAAATGATTATTATATTGCTTGAGTGCTATTAATTATAATATTAATTAGGGTAAAGCTTAATTAATTAGCAAACACTAATTTTAAAATTTTAAAACCCTAATTTCGGGATTTGAAACCCTAATTTATAATAAAGAAAAACTTATTTTTAATTTAATAATTTTAATGTTAATTAGAAAACCTTAATCCTAATTTTCAAATTATGAGTAATTGGAAAACCCTAATTACGAAATCTAATTTATAAATTAGAAATATTATTGTTATAATTAAAACCCTAATTCTGGGTTAAAAACCTTAATGACCAATTACGACCCTAATTGCCAGATTAGCGATTTTAATTAGGAAATGTTAATCCTAATTAACAAGATTTAAATTTTGATTAAGTAATTTTAATATAATTAGAAAATTCTAATTAAAATTTAGAAATATTAATTTTTAATTTTTAAAACCGAAATTCGGAAATCTTAGAAATTAAATTTCAAATAAATGGTTAAACCCTAAACCCTAAATTGGTCCAAACCCTAAACCCAAACCTAAACCCTAAACCCTAATCATTTAGGACAATGTCCATTATGCCATTAAAATAAAATTCCAAATGACATTTTTGCCCTTAGTGCATTATTAATAAGCTTGCTTGCAATCTTGCCAATATATGGGGTTGGTGACCAACTTAGATCAGCCATGTGACTTAAATAAAAGCTACATCAGTCGAAATTTTGCAAGACCCTAGCATCATGCCATCAAATAAATAGATTAGGAGAGAGAAAAGACCTCTTTATTTTTCATTTTGTCCAAGTCCCTTCTCTCTCTATATTTTCGGATCTTAGACTGAGACAGTGTGAGAAAACAAGCCATGATCAAGCTCTAGCAATCCAATAACAGATTCAAGGGTCAGAATCCAAGATCAAAGCTCCAAATGGTATAGAACCCTAATTTTTAGAAATCATATGATCTGATGTTATATGTTGTAATTTATTGGTTAAAGTTGTGTATTAGGGTGTCTATAAGTGATCTGGGTTGTTGGATCATAGATCCATAACATCTAGATGCTCGAAAATATCATTTTAGAAAATCTGAAAAACTAGAAATTTGTGGCCTAACAGCCATATGTGAGTGCCCATAGATCTTTGAGTGTTAATGATTTGTTGTGTTTTATGTTATAGATCTGTAGACTGACATGTTGTCTGTGATCTGGAACTGGAAACATGGCTAGATCATGTGTATATATCAATTTATAATCAGTCAAACATGGTTGGCCGACTATGGAAATCAATTTTTGGAAAACCCAGATTTTTCCAAGTAGCTCTGACAACATCATTAAGACCTCTGATATTTCTACTGACAGGTGATTCGGGACCTCGGATTTTGGGCCCTCACAGTTGGTATCAAAGTTGTAGGTTATGAACCTTAGGTAGGAATACCTGAGACTAATAACCGCGGTGATTAGGATAAGTACTAACTCACATAGAGTTAGTTGATCGGTATGATTCAAAGACGAATCTCGGCGAGTTATAAGATAAGGAGTTCCCTAACTCTGATAATAAATTTCAACCGTGGTGGTGAATAGATAGAGTCTAAAAGACTAAAAGTACAGTGGTAGAAGATCGTAAAACAAAACGATCAAGACATAGAAATAAATCGTAATATATACGATGAGATCACCTCGTGATCTGATAAGGTTATAGTATGGGATAAGAATCAATCTGATGATTGGAAAGTTTACAGCAAAATTGTTGTGTGAATTGGTACAGCTTCAGAAAAGGATTATGAATACGAGTTGAATGGAATTCATATTGAGAAGGGAATTAGTGTTAGGTGGGGATTCAATTGAGGATTCATGTCGGCAGCTGAGTTGTATGATTCCTTGTGTGGGTGGGGAATTGTACTTGGTGTAATAACTACTTAGTTCTGACAATGATAATCATTGAAATGTTTGTGTCGTGCTATTTGTTATATGCATGTTAAGAGGGTGATTCCTTTCTCATGTGTATAACAGATAGATAGGTCATAGGTAGAGGATATAAGGTTAAGTACGAGTTCTTAAAACTCATACTTATGTGACATACTTGATCCATAGTTATATAAAATGTTTATGACCCCTCAGCGAATGGACGCCAAAAGTCTGTCTAAGAAAGTTCTTAAACTCATATGATTGTGGCAATTTATGGACTCATAAGTGTGCTTTTACGAACTGGACATAGTTGTGTGTAAATGGAATATTAAGGATAATAGGAACAGATAGATTGTTAAGTAAATGATTATTAGTGGAGACATAAGTTTTCCAAAACTCCTAGCTATGCTAGACTTCAAAATGTTGACATCAAGCTAAATACGCATGCTTTTGAAGAAAAAAAATATGTAGACTCGTAATCATTTTTGAAACGGTTTAAAGTATAGTCTATGCTACTTATTTCAGCTAGACGCAAATGATTTGAAATATCAAAATACATTTTATTTATCACTTATTAACCATGTAACCTGGTGCAGAGATGATAAAAAGTTGATGTAGTTGTAAATATAGGAATATTTAGTGTGAATTTGATCTAAAATCGTTATTCCACTATTGTATGATGTGTTGTGACAAAGTCATATAATGACGGCATCCTAAAACGGACTGTTAACACAGTACGACATCCTGGAGTCATTCTCAAAAATATTTTCAAAAATTTTAATTTGCCAACGGGGTTTTGCTACACCTAAATAATTCGATTGAATTGAATTATTGATATGAGTCTATGCTATTTGATTCAGCTAGACTAAAGTTTATGAAAATTCTAAGTGTTCATTGAAAGAAATTTTCCAAACTAAATTGTTTTGGTTCGGAATCCAATAAGACCGAGGTAGAATTTTGTGCCTATGGCAGTGAAGAGAAACAGATAAATTTAGTACTTAGCAAGTACAGGGATATCGGGCTAATCACCCTTTGTGTCTGTAAGTTATGACGGTTTGCGGATGAATTTCCATATAACCTTTGCGAAAATGACAGACAAATAGTCTATATGACTCCTCAGCAAAATTTGAAAATTTTACTCTTGCGAGTGGTGTATAATTGGGTAGCATGTGATGCTGTATGGGGAATGGTGTAAGGTAAATTTCGGGGATGAAATTTTTAGAAGAAGGGTTGAATGTGACAACCCGAGAATTTGAAATTTTTTAAAATTTTAATTAATTGATTTAAGGTTCAAAATTAGAACCTAGACAGAAAATTAGTGTATGCGTTTAATATTTTTAAGAATGAAATTTGAGGATTTCAAAATTCTGTGAATGATTTAGGTGAATTATTCAGGATTAAGGGAATAAGCGTTTAGGTTCTGTGTATATGTGTGCATGATGTGGTTAAGGGTCAAGGGTTGACCAAATAAATGATATATGTAACAAAGCCTAAGTATATATTAAGTACTTCAACGTTCGGTTGGAAAACCCTAAAGATTATAAGAAGCCTTAGAAACCGGTTCTGAAAATCCTAATTTTAGTTTCGGGAATCCGAAACCCTAATTCGATGCATGAAACCCTAATTTGGGAACTTAAATGATTATTATATTGTTTGAGTGCTATTAATTATAATATTAATTAGGGTAAAGCTTAATTAATTAGCAAAAACTAATTTTAAATTTTTAAAACCCTAATTTCGGGATTTGAAACCCTAATTTATAAAAAGGAAAAACTTAATTTTTAATTTAATAATTTTAATGTTAATTACAAAACCCTAATCCTAATTTTCAAATTATGAGTAATTGGAAAACCCTAATTACGAAATCTAATTTATAAATTAGAAATATTATTGTTATAATTAAAACCCTAATTTTGGGTTAAAAACCCTAATGACCAATTACGACCCTAATTGCCAGATTAGCAATTTTAATTAGGAAATGTTAATCCTAATTAACAAGATTTAAATTTTGATTAAGTAATTTTAATCTAATTAGAAAATTCTAAATATATTTTAGAAATATTAATTTTCAATTTTTGAAATCGAAATTCAGAAATCTTAGAAATTAAATTTCAAATTAAGGGTTAAACCCTAAACTCTAAATTAGTCCAAACCCTAAACTCAAACCTAAACCCTAAACCCTAATCGTTTGGGACAATGTCCATTATGCCATTAAAATAAAATTCCAAATAACATTTTTGCCCTTAGTGCATTATTAATAAGGTTGCTTGTAATCTTGCCAATATATGGGGTTGGTGACCAACTTAGATCTGCCATGTGACTTAAATAAAAGCTACATCAGCCAAAATTTTGCAAGACCATAGCATCATGCCATCAAATAAATAGATTAAGAGAGAGAAAAGACATCTTTATTTTTCATTTTGTCCAAGTCCCTTCTCTCTCTATATTTTCGGATCTTAGACTGAGAGAGTGTCAGAAAACAAGCCATGACCAAGCTCTAGCAATCCAATAACAGATTCAAGGGTCAGAATCCAAGAACAAAGCTCAAAATGGTATAGAACCCTAATTTTTAGAAATCATACGATCTGATGTTATATGTTGTAATTTATTGGTTAAAGTTGTGTATTAGACTGTCTATAAGTGATCTGGGTTGTTGGATCATGGATCCATAACATCTAGATGCTCGAAAATATCATTTTAGAAAATTTGAAAAATTAGAAATTTGTGGCCTGACAGCCAAATGTGAGGGCCCATAGATCTTTGAGTGTTAATGATTTGTTGTGTTTTATGTTATAGATTTGTAGTCTGACATGTTGTCTGTGATCTGGAACTGGAAACAGGGCTAGATCATGTGTATATATCAATTTATAATCAGTCAAACATGGTTGGCCGACTATGGAAATCAATTTCTGGAAAACCCAGATTTTTCCAGGTAGCTCTGACAACATCTTTAAGGCCTCTGATATTTCTACTGACAGGTGATTCGGGACCTCGGATTTTGGGCCCTCACAGTTGGTATCAAAATTGTAGGTTATGAACCTTAAGTAGGAATACCTGAGACTAATAACCGCGGGGATTAGGATAAGTACTAACTCACATAGAGTTAGTTGATCGGTATGATTCAAAGACGAATCTCGGCGAGTTATAAGATACGGAGTTCCTTAACTCTGATAATAAATTTGAACAGTTGTGGTGAATAGATAGAGTCTAAAAGACTAAAAGTACAGTGGTAGAAGATCGTAAAACAAAACGATCAAGACATAGAAATGAATCGTAATATATACGATGAGATCACCCCGTGATCTAATAAGGTTATAGTATGGGATATGAATCAATCTAATGATTGGAAAGTTTACAGCAAGTATGTTGTGTGAATTGGTACAGCTTCAGGAAAGGATTATGAATACGAGTTGAATGGAATTCATATTGAGAAGGGAGTTAGTGTTAGGTGGGGATTCAATTGAGGATTCTTGTCGGCAGCTGAGTTGTATGATTCCTTGTGTGGGTGCGGAATTGTACTTGGTGTAATAACTACTTAGTTCTGACAATGATAATCATTGAAATGTTGGTGTCGTGCTATTTGTTATATGCATGTTAAGAGGGTGATTCCTTTCTCATGTGTATAACGGATAGATAGGTCATAGGTAGAGGATATAAGGTTAAGTACGAGTTCTTAAAACTCATACTTATGTGACATACTTGATCCATAGTTATATGAAATATTTATGAACCCCTCAGCGAATGGACGCCAAAAGTCTGTCTAGGAAAGTTCTTAAACTCATATGATTGTGGCAATTTATGGACTCATAAGTGTGGTTTTACGAACTGGACATAGTTGTGTGTAAATGGAATATTAAGGATAATAGGAACAGATAGATTGTTAAATAAATGATTATTAGTGGAGACATAAGTTTTCCAAAACTCCTAGCTATGCTAGACTTCGAAATGTTGACATCAAGCTAAATACGCACTATGTGCTTTTGAAGAAAAAAAATAATATGTAGACTCGTAATCATTTTTGAAACGGTTTAAAGTATAGTCTATGCTACCTATTTCAGCTAGATGCAAATGATTTGAAATATCAAAATACATTTTATTTATCACTTATGTACCATGTTACCTGGTGCAGAGATAATAAAAAGTTGATGGAGTTGTAAATACAGGAATACTTAGTGTGAATTTGATCTAAAATCGTTATTCCACTATTGTATGATGTGTTGTGACAAAGTCATATAATGACGGCATCCTAAAACGGACTGTTAACACAGTACGACATCCTGGAGTCATTCTCAAAAATATTTTCAAAAATTTTAATTTGCCAACGGGGTTTTGCTACACCTAAATAATTCGATTGAATTGAATTATTGATATGAGTCTATGCTATTCGATTCAGCTAGACTAAAGTTTATGAAAATTCTAAGTGTTCATTGAAAGAAATTTCCCAAACTAAATTGTTTTGGTTCGGAATCCAATAAGACCGAGGTAGAATTTTGTGCCTATGGCAGTGAAGAGAAACAGATAAATTTAGTACTTAGCAAGTACAGGGATATCGGGCTAATCACCCTTTGTGTCTGTAAGTTATGACGGTTTGCGGATGAATTTCCATATAACCTTTGCGAAAATGACAGACAAATAGTCTATATGACTCCTCAGCAAAATTTGAAAATTTTACTCTTGCGAGTGGTGTATAATTGGGTAGCATGTGATGCTGTATGGGGAATGGTGTAAGGTAAATTTCGGGGACGAAATTTTTAGAAGAAGGGTTGAATGTGACAACCCGAGAATTTGAAATTTTTTAAAATTTTAATTAATTGATTTAAGGTTCAAAATTAGAACCTAGACAGAAAATTAGTGTATGCGTTTAATATTTTTAAGAATGAAATTTGAGGATTTCAAAATTCTGTGAATGATTTAGGTGAATTATTCAGGATTAAGGGAATAAGCGTTTAGGTTCTGTGTATATGTGTGCATGATGTGGTTAAGGGTCAAGGGTTGACCAAATAAATGATATATGTAACAAAGCCTAAGTATATATTAAAAACGTCAACGTTCGGTTGGAAAACCCTAAAGATTATAAGAAGCCTTAGAAACCGGTTCTGAAAATCCTAATTTTAGTTTCGGGAATCCGAAACCCTAATTCGATGCATGAAACCCTAATTTGGGAACTTAAATGATTATTATATTGTTTGAGTGCTATTAATTATAATATTAATTAGGGTAAAGCTTAATTAATTAGCAAAAACTAATTTTAAATTTTTAAAACCCTAATTTCGGGATTTGAAACCCTAATTTATAAAAAGGAAAAACTTAATTTTTAATTTAATAATTTTAATGTTAATTACAAAACCCTAATCCTAATTTTCAAATTATGAGTAATTGGAAAACCCTAATTACGAAATCTAATTTATAAATTAGAAATATTATTGTTATAATTAAAACCCTAATTTTGGGTTAAAAACCCTAATGACCAATTACGACCCTAATTGCCAGATTAGCAATTTTAATTAGGAAATGTTAATCCTAATTAACAAGATTTAAATTTTGATTAAGTAATTTTAATCTAATTAGAAAATTCTAAATATATTTTAGAAATATTAATTTTCAATTTTTAAAATCGAAATTCAGAAATCTTAGAAATTAAATTTCAAATTAAGGGTTAAACCCTAAACTCTAAATTAGTCTAAACCCTAAACTCAAACCTAAACCCTAAACCCTAATCGTTTGGGACAATGTCCATTATGCCATTAAAATAAAATTCCAAATAACATTTGGCGTCCTCAAACGTACTGTTAACCCAGTCCGACATCCTGGCATCATTCTCAAAAATATTTTCAAAAATTTTAATTTGCCAACAGGGTTTGGCTACACCTAAATAATTCGATTGAATTGAATTATTGATATAAGTCTATGCTATTCTATTCAGCTAGACTAAAGTTTATGAAAACTCTAAGTGTTCATTGAAAGAAATTTCTCAAACCAAATTGTTTTGGTTCGGAATCCAAGAAGACTGAGGTAGAATTTTGTGCCTATGGCAGTGAAGAGAAACAGATAAAATTAGTACTTGGCCAGTACAGGGCATATCGGGCTAATCACCCTTTATGTCTATAAGTTATGACGGTTTACGGATGAATTTCCATATAACCTTTGTGAAAATGACAGACAAATAGTCTATATGACTCCTCAGCAAAATTTGAAAATTTTACTCTTGCGAGTGGTGTATAATTGGTTAGCATGTGATGCTGTGTATGTATGGTGTATGCTGAATGGTGTAAGGTGTAAGGTAAATTTTGGGGACGAAATTTTTAGAAAAAGGGGTGAATGTGACAACCCGAGAATTTGAAAATTTTTAAATTTTTAATTAATTGATTTAAGGTTCAAAATTAGAACCTAGACAGAAAATTAGTGTATGCGTTTAATATTTTTAAAAATGAATTTTGAGAATTTCAAAATTCTGTGAAGGATTTAGGTGAATTATTCAGGATTAAGGGAATAAGCGTTTATGTTCTGTGTATATGTGTGCATGATGTGGTTAAGGGTCAAGGGTTGACCAAATAAACGATATATGTGACGCCCCCAAAATTAGGTATATGTCACCCATCTTGGGTCGCCACTTACATGGTACATGAATTCAAATTCAACTTAATAATGTAACTGTCGTGTACAATACGACAAAATATAAAATGTGAGTTTGAATACAAATATTGTCTACTAGAGATTATACAAACTCAAAAGGAGTCCTTATTACAATTATTATTACACTATTTTACAGAATAGTGAGGACTACTAATGCTATCATCTGGTCCGTCACTCCGTTCCTCGACTAGTCCCTGCTACGTTCTCATTTCCTGAAGAGAACAATAAAAGTAAAAGGGTGAGCTCAACTAGCCCAGTAGGAAATATTATGACTAAGATAATGCAGAATATATTATAGTTAGCCTTCAACAGTATTAAACTGATACAATATAACAATCATCATGTTTAACTGCAGCGGAACAAGCAATCCATTAAAAGAGTCAAGTAGAAAATAAAATCTACTATCTTTTATGATGTAAAAGGTTTTTCATCACTTTTATCGCTGGGACTCAGCTTAATAAATAATCCACATCATCGAATCACCCCTGCACTACGGCCAAGGATATTCTTTAGTATCACGACCACAATTATCCATGCACTACGGGCCAAGAATATTTGTGTATTCAATAATGGTCATGATTATGCAAACAACTACCCATCAATGCACTACTGGCCAATGAGGACTTTTTCCACATCATTTGTAACATTACGGTAATGATTACACCGAATAATCCCTGGTCATAATCATACCAAGTCCATCTATGCACTATAGGCCACAGATGACTTTCAACAAAATATAGACATGAGGATGATGACAATAATATAAGAATTCAATAAAACAAGTTCAAGAATTATTTTATCCAGGAACTAATAACGTCCAAATTGTCAACATGATACTGCTTTGTAGATTAAATTTCAAGAATGCTCAGAAGAATATTTTCATGAAAAGATACTGGATGAAGCGCAAATATCAAGGATATTCCACTAATTTCATGGAGTATAGAAGTCAAAACTTTAACCAACTGAGTATAATAAGGAATGTAATAACAAAAGAAATCACCAAGCATGCGATAGACCGCACAGGCAAGTTATTCCAACAGAATAATAAATAACGGAATCAGGTCCGGCGTAAAACGTACAGACAGGATATTCCAACAGAATAATAAAGACGGAATCAGGTTCGGCGTAGAACGCACAGACAGGATATTCCAACAGAATAATAAAGACGAAATCAGGTCCGACATAGAACGCACAGACAGGATATTCCAACAGAATAATAAAGACAAAATCAGGTCCGACGTAGAACACACAAATAGGATGTTCCAACAGAATGATAAAGAATGGAACAACAGAAGAATTTCACCAAGTATAGGGTAGCCCGCGTATACAGGTTATTCCAACAGAATAATAAGAATGGAATAACAGAAGTTCTATTCATAGATAAGAAAGAAATAATACTCCCTACTTTGGAAAACTGGATACTGGAATAGTGAGTAGCAGATTTCTCTTCTTCTTTCTCTCTATAATTTCTCTCTATAATAATCGCTCTAAAGCTTTTGTTAATTGGTGAGAAATGAAGGAAGAATGAGCTTCTATTTATAGAAAAATATAGTTTCGATAATTACACGTTTTGGGGCTCGAAAATTACAGTACAATACCTCCAACTTTTCTTTCATTTTTAATTTAGTCCTGCGAGTATTATCAATATTGCACCAACTCCCCTAATAGTAAATAATGTGAATCAATAGTTCAATCATGTGAATCAATAGAATAATCATGGGAAAAAATACAAATTACGGTATAGTACCTCCATCTATACCTCAATTTTTAACTTAGTCATGCAAGTATTATCAATCTTGCACCAACTCCCTAATAGTAAATAATGTGATTCAATAGTACACATGTGAACAAATAGTTATATAAGCATGTGAATTAGTAGCAATTAATTGTTCATTTATCTGATAAATTACCCGATTTATCAATCTAACCCCTAGACATCAATTATCATCGGAATAAATGTCGATTTTCACTAACACAAACAATTCCAACATAATGAAACTATTTTTATCAAAAATATAAATTTTGAAATTTCGAAGTTTGACTTTTCCTGAAAAAGTCAACTGTTGACTTTTTGACCAAATAGTGAATCCCGGAAAATTTTGTGTTTATAGACTATTTTTACTAATTTCGTTGTTCCGTACTCAATTATCATGTCCGCGTCTCCAAATTCAACTCCGAAAAATATTTATCATTAATATTATAACTCACAATATTTATCATCCAGGTCGTTCCCAGGAAAGAGGGGGATTTCCAATAAGGATTTCTCCCTATTGACGCGCAATTAGGTAACCAAACCTCTCCTTGACAGAACTTCCAGACATTGTAAATATTGTAATTTATAATATAAATAACTTTGTCGTCTCAAGTATTGATTTAATAAAAAAACATTTTATGCAGATGATACTGACCATAATTGAATCCATAATATGATAGATATGATGCAGCAATTACTGTAGCAATAATTGAGTATAACTGAGTGACTTCTCACGTAAGCATTAATAATTAATACCGTGTGCTACTATGCAACCACGCGTATTACTGTACTTTTAACACCGGGTGTTTCAACAGTTAACGGTAAAACTTCCGCCGTTATTTTCATAAAGTATTTTTGTCATTTTCTCAATCCGACAATAATTCTGTTGTGGGGGTCCACCAATGATTGTGCCGTTGTACGAATATTCCCTGTTAAAATGAATATTCTCCGACCAATCGAATATTATATAACAACTTGCGTACTTTGCAAAATTTGTAAATATTACCCAAAACTATAACATTATATCAAATCCACACCATAATATTCAAAAATATATTTCGAGAAAATTTAATCTTTATTCAAAAAGTTGGGTTCTTACAATATATGTAACCAACCCTAAGTATATATTAAGAACGTCAACGTTCGGTTAGAAAACCCTAACGATTATAAAAAACCCTAGAAACCAGTTCTGGAAACCCTAATTTTAGTTTTGAAAATCTGAAACCCTAATTCGGTTCATGAAACCCTAATGTGGGAACTTAAATGATTATTATATTGCTTAAGTGCTATTAATTATAATATTAATTAGGGTAAAGCTTAATTAATTAGCAAATTCTAATTTCAAATTTAAAAAACCCTAATTTCGGGATTTGAAACCCTAATTTATAATTAGGAAAAACTTAATTGTTAATTTAATAATTTTAATGTTAACTAGGAAACCATAATCCTAATTTTCAAATTATGAGTAATTAGAAAACCCTAATTACGAAATCTAATTTATAAATTAGAAATATTATTGTTCTAATTAAAACCCTAATTCTGGGTTAAAAACCCTAATGACCAATTACGACCCTAATTGCCAGATTAACGATTTTAATTAGGAAATGTTAATCCTAATTAGAAAGATTTAAATTTTGATTAAGAAATTTTATTATAATTAGAAAATTCTAATTATAATTTAGAAATATTAATTTTCGCTTTTTAAAATCGAAATTCGAAAATCTTAGAAATTAAATTTCAAATTAAAAGTTAAACCCTAAACCCTATATTGGTCCAAACCCTAAACCCAAACCCAAACCCAACCCTAAACCCTAAGGGTTTGGGACAATGTCCATTATGTCATTAAAATAAAATTCCAAACGACATTTTTGCCCTTAGTGCATTATTAATAAGGTTGCTTGCAATCTTGCCAATATATGGGGGTGGTGACCAACTTAGATCAGCCATGTGACTTAAATAAAAGCTACATCAACCGAAATTTTGCAAGACCCTAGCATCATGCCATCAAATAAATAGATTAAGAGAGAGAAAATACCTCTTTATTTTTCATTTTGTCCAAGTCCCTTCCCTCTCTATATTTTCAGATCTTAGAGTGTGAGAGTGTGAGAAAACAAGCCATGATCAAGCTCTAATAATCCAATAACAGATTCAAGGGTCAGAATCCAAGATCAAAGCTCATAATAGTATAGAACCCTAATTTTTAGAAATCATACGATCTGATGTTATATGTTGTAATTTATTGGTTAAAGTTGTGTATTAGGGTGTCTATAAGTGATCTAGGTTGTTAGATCATGGATCCATAACATCTAGATGCTCGAAAATATCATTTTAGAAAATCTGGAAAACTAGAAATTTGTGGCCTGACAGCCATATGTGAGGGCCCATAGATCTTTGTGTGTTAATGATCTGTTGTATTTTATGTTATAGATCTGTAGTCAGACATATTGTCTGTGATCTGGAACTAGAAACAGGGCTAGATCATGTGTATATATTAAGTTATAATCAGTCAAACATAGTTGACCGACCATGGAAATCAATTTCAGGAAAACCCAGATTTTTCCAGGTAGCTCTGACAACATCTTTAAGGCCTCTGATATTTCTACTGACAGGTGATTCGGGACCTCGGATTCGGGGCCCTCACAATAAACCCCGTTATCTCTCTCTTCATATTGCTCCACCAAAATGTATGTCAAAGATCACGATACATTTTGGTACTCCCAGGATGGATTATAAACGGTGTGTTGTGCGCCTCCATCATGATTTTATACTTCAAGTCAGAATCGTTAGGAACACAAATTCTAAAGTTGACTCGAAGTATTCATTCTTCATCGATTTTTGCTTCCGGAATAGCACCTTCTTGCATTTTTTTCCTCATACGCATCAGCTCTAGGTCTGTAACTTGAGCAGCTTTAACTTTATCGATTAAAGGCAGTTCTACTCGTATATTCGCCATCATCACATAGGTTCCTGGAGTCTTTAACTCTATCTCCATCCTTCAGTAAGTCATACAAAATGGATCTTTGCATTGAAAATATTGCACTCGTACCTGCATATGATCTTCAACTCAATATGTCAGCTACTACGTTCGCTTTTCCAGGATGGTATTGGATGGTATGATCATAATCTTTCAACAACTCAAGCCATCGTCGTTGCCGCATGTTGAGTTCCTTTTGAGTGAAGAAATATTTGAGGCTTTTATGATCCGTATAGATCTCCACCTTCTCTCCATACAGGTAATGCCTCCAAATCTTAAGCGCAAAAACGACTGCTGCCAACTCTAGATCATGTGTAAGATAATTCCTCTCATATTCTTTGAGTTTTCGTGAGGCATAGGCTATGACTTTTTCATGTTGCATGAGAACACATCCTAACCCTTTGCCTGAAGCATCACTGTAGATGACAAATCCCTCCGAGACATATGGTATTTTCAGAACAGGTGTTGAAATGAGTCTTCTCTTGAGTTCTTAAAAACTCTTCTCACATTCCTCGCTCCAACCGAACTTTGTATCTTTTCGAGTCAGCTGAGTTAATGGAGTAGCGATTCGAGAAAATCCTTCCATGAATCTCCGATAATAACCAGCTAAGCCGAGAAAGCTATGTACTTCGGTCACTGACTTTGGTTGCTCCCAAATTTGAATTGCTTCAATCTTTGCTGGGTCAACAGATATTCCATGATTTGATATCACGTGCCCAAGGAATGCAACTTCATAAAGCCAGAACTCACATTTCTTTAACTTGGCATAAAGCTTGTTTTCACGAAGCTTTTGAAGTATCAGCCTCAAGTGTTGCGCATGATCTTCACGACTTTTGGAGTATATGAGGATGTCATCAATAAAGACACCACAAAGTGATCTAAATATTCCTTGAATACTCGGTTCATCATGTCCATGAAGGCAGCATGAGCATTAGTCAATCCAAAAGACATGACTAGGAATTCATAATGCCCGTACCGAGTTCTAAAAGCAGTCTTTGGAATGTCATCAGTTTTAATCTTCAACTGATGATATCCAGGAGGAAGATCAATCTTTGAAAAGAATTTGGCTCCGTTTAACTGGTCAAACAGGTCATCAATGCGAGGAAATGGGTACCTATTTTTGATGGTGACATGATTCAATACAAAGTCGCACTCTTCCATCTTTCTTCTTCACAAATAGAATATGAGCACCCCAAGGAGACTTACTAGGACGAATGAAATCGATGTCTAACAATTCCTGTAGTTGGGTTTTTAACTCCAGAAGTTCAATAGGAGCCATTCGATATGGGGCTTTGGAAATGGGTTTTGTACCAGGTTCAAGGTCGATGCCAAACTCGATTTCACGCTCCGGGGGTAGGCCAGGAAGTTCTTCGGGGAATACATCAGGAAATTTATTAACAATAGAAATATCATTCAAATCTGACGTATTTTTGTTTAAATCTATGACATGAGCTAAGAAATCTTAACATCCATTTTTCAATAACGAATAGCTTTATGGCTTGAGATGACTGTGATTGATTTTAATAGTTTGGTCGCTTGAATTTGCATAATAGGTTGATTAGGAATATGAAATCTAACAACCTTACGAAAATAATCAATTTTAGCATAATGAGTAGTTAACCAATCAATCCCTAGAATCACGTCAAATGCAAGTATTTTTAAGGAGATAAGATCGACAGGTAACATGCGGTTATCGATTTTAATCAAACAAGACTTATACACAGTGGAAGTGATGAAGGTTTCTCCCAACGGAGTTTCAACAGATAAATCAAAGTCTAATTTCTCCAAAGTCAAATTTAAACGTTGAGCACAAGTAGGAGAAATAAAAGAATGGGTAGAACCGGTATCAAATAAAGTATAAACTTCACTAGAGTTTATGATTAGCTTACCCGTGATCTCCTCGTTCGGATTTCTCGCTTTTTGGGAGGTTACAACAAATGCTCTCCCTTGAACTACCGGTTTTATCTTGTCTGGGACGGCCTTTGATACCTCCATCCCAGCTGGACTTGACTTCGGTGCACACAAAATTGGGCAAGGTGACCTTCTCTTTCGCAATTATAACACGCTTTGGATTGTTGCGTACAGTTCGGACTGATATGTCCCTCCCCTCCGCATTTGTAACATATGATTGGTTGTCGTTCCCCTTCCTTAACAACAGATGCTGGTGATGACGTCTTTCCATCATTGTTGAATCTCCTCTTCTTGAAATTTCCACTTCTATTATCTTGGCCATGTTTACCACCAAAGTGGTTACCATTTCTGGCATGTTTATTCCCTCCACGTTTGTTGTCACCGCTTCGATGACTGCTACCACTGGTATTATCATTTTGTCGGCTGCTCTCTCTTGGTTAGGTTAACTCGTTATCATGTTCCAATAACTGAGCCCTATTTACAACATCTGAATACAAACACAGTTTGTGAGAAATTAAGTATTGACGTATCTCGGGTTTCAAACCTTTTAGAAACATCCCCGCCATTCTCTCCTCATTATCAACCAAGTGGGATGCTAACCGGGACAACTCGGCAAACTTAGCTTCGTACTGTGACACGGTCATATTGTTCTACTCCAGCTTGATGAACTCTACCTCCTTCATGTGACGAATACTTTCGAGAAAGTACTTGTCGTTGAATAGTTCTTGGAATTTCTCCCAAGCGATCTTCAGTGCGGCAGGTTGAGTATGCTTTACCGATTCCCACCAGTAATCTGCCTCTCCTCGCAACATAAAGGTGGCAAAGGGAACCTTTTTCTCCCCGGAGCATCCCAAGACATCAAATATCTTGGTGATCTGCTTTATCCACGTCTCTGCCTTAAGTGTTTTTGGCTCTCCAATAACCTTCGGTGGTCCCAACTCCTTGAACTGTTTAGCGGTGACCGTCCGAGAGTTGCCAGTGTTTCCACCTGCATTTTGAACAGGAGCCGCTCTCGCCTGATCTTGCATGAATTGCATAAAGCCTCTGAACTTCCCATCGTTCACCATTTCATCGGTGTTATTGTTTACCTGAGGATTATTGTCTTTCTGTTGCACATTATCCTAGGTATTGATCGTTGGTGACTCAACGGTCTCATGTGCTTCATTGTTTATCTCAACATTTTCGGATACCATTTTCAAATACTACCACAAAATAAGGGTTAATTAACATATCACATATTATCCCTATACTCTGGTCGACTAATTAAATACCAAATAAACTTAGGTAGGTCATACTAGCGAAGGAATTCCCTGTCTCTCCCCTCCTAGTTCTTGTCTCACATCTCAGCCATGGATCATATCCCTAAGCTTTGATACCAACTGTGACGCCCGTAAAATAGGTATACGTCACCCATCTTAAGTCGCCAAATACATGGTACAAAATTCAAATACAACTTAATTATACAACAGTCGTGTAAAATACGAAAAAACATAATCTAAGAGTTTTAATAAGAATATTGTCATCTAGACAATATCCACACTCAATGGAATCCTCATTACATTTATTGTCACACTATTTTATAGAATAGTGAGGACTACTAAAACAACCATCTGGACCTTCAATCCGTTCCCCGACTCATCTCAGCTATATTCTCATTTTCTAAAGAGAACAGTGAAAGAAAGGGTGAGCTCAACTAGCCCAGTAAGAAATATTATGACTAAGATAATGCAGAATAAATTATCATTAGCCTTCAACAGTATAACAACTAATAGAATATAATAGACAACAAGTTTTAGATCAACAACTGCATTGGAATAAGCAATCCATTAGAAGAGTCAAGTAGGGCATAAAATCTACTATCTTCTATGATTTAAAAAGTTTTTCATCATTTTTATCGTTGAGACTCAGCTTAATAAATAAAATCGAATCATCCATGCATCACGGCTAAGGATATTCATGTAGTCATCAATGGTCATGATTATACCGAATAATCCCTTGTCATAATCATACCAACAACTGTCCATCAATGAACTACCGACCAATGAGGACTTTCACCACATCATTCGTCACATTATGGTCATGATTATACCAAATAATCCCTGGTCATAATCATACCAAGTCCATCTATGCTCGTAAGCCAGAGATGACTTTCATCACAATATAAGCATGAGGATGATGACAATGACATAATAATTCAATAAAACAAGTTCAAGTAAAATTTTAAAGATTTATAATTTAATTTATCCAGAAATAAATAACATCCAAATTGTCAACATGATACTACTTTGTGGAGTAAAATTCAAGAATGCTCAGAAGAATATTTCCATGAAAAGATACTGGATGAAGTGTAAATGAAACAACCCGGGTCAAATCCCGAGTCCGGAACAAATCTTGGGTCAAATCCCAAGTCCGAATCGAATCAAATCCATCCAAATAAGGCCTCAAACCATTGGCCCAATAGTATCTTCTTGGGTCATCTAGCCCACCACAGGCTCCCAAAAGGTCATGACTTGAAGGTACTATTGGTAGTTACTTAATTCCTTATATGCAGACAAATTTTCCCCCTATCTTTCGATGTGAGACTGGGGTGTTACAAACTCCCCCACTTAAATTTCTGACGTCCCCGTCAGAACCGATCACACACACGGTCCAAAGATCTTTGCCTCTCTAGCCATTGTGGGATAATACCGGCTGGCTTCGTGTCCCCACCTCCGGACCTTCATCTCTCCATTGTGGGATAATACCACCAGCCTTCGTGTCCCCACCTCTGGCAACCCAATCGGATGACCCGACCCGAGCTTTCGAGAGTCGGCTCTGATACCATATGAAACAACCCGGGTCAAATCCCGAGTCCGGAACAAATCTTGGGTCAAATCCTAAGTCCGAATCGAATCAAATCCATCCAAATAAGGCCTCAAACCACTAGCCCAATAGTATCTTCTTGGGTCATCTAGCCCACCACAGGCTCCCAAAAGGTCATGACTTGAAGGTACTATTGGTAGTTACTTAATTTTCTTATATGCACAAATTTTTCCCCTTATCTTTCGATGTGGGACTGGGGTGGTGTTACAAACTCCCCCACTTAAATTTCTGACGTCCCCGTCAGAACCGATCACACACACGGCCCAAAGATATTTGCCTCTCTAGCCATTGTGGGATAATACCGGCTGGCTTCGTGTCCCCACCTCCGGACCTTCATCTCTCCATTGTGGGATAATACCACCAGCCTTCGTGTCCCCACCTCCGGCAACCCGATCGGATGACCGACCCGAGCTTTCGAGAGTCGGCTTTGATACCATATGAAACAACCCGGGTCAAATCCCGAGTCCGAAACAAATCTTGGGTCAAATCCCAAGTCCGAATCGAATCAAATCCATCCAAATAAGGCCTCAAACCACTGGCCCAATAGTATCTTCTTGGGTCATCTAGCCCACCACAGGCTCCCAAAAGGTCATGACTTGAAGGTACTATTGGTAGTTACTTAATTCCTTATATGCAGACAAATTTTCCCCCTATCTTTCGATGTGAGACTGGGGTGTTACAGTAAATATCCAGGATATTCTACTAATTTCATGGAGTATAGAAGCCAAAACTTTAACCAACTGAGTATAATAGAATATATAAAACTGCAAATGGATTTTTGCCCGCCATGCGGTAATCCACGTAGACAGGTCATTTCCACAATTTAATAAGGAATGAATACGAAGGATCATTCACCATGCATGTGGTAGTCCACATAAACAGGTTATTCCAACATAATAATAAAGAATGGAATAACAGAAGAATTCACCATGCATGCGGTAGCCCGCGTAGACAGGTTATTCCAACAGAATAATAAAGAATGGAAGAACAAAAGAATTCATCAGGCATGCGATAGACCGCACATGACAGGTTATTCTAACAGATTAATAAAGAATGGAATAACAGAAGAATTCACCAGACATATGATAGACCGCACAGATAGGTTATCCTAACAGAATAATAAAGAATGGAATAACAGAAGAATCCACCAGGCATGCGATAGACCGCACAGACATGTTATTCCAACAGAATAATAAAGAATGGATTAACAACCCTTACGAGTATTGAAAGAAAATAACTCTCTTCATGAATACGAAAGAAATAATACCCCTTACCTTAGAAGAAACTGGATACTGGAATAGTGAGGTAGCAGACTTTTCTTCTTCTTTCTCTCTATAATTTCTCTCTATAATAATTGCTCTTGTGAGAATTAGTGAATTGGTGAGAATGAAAGAAGAATGAGCATCCATTTATAGGAAAATATAGTTTCGATAATTACACGTTTTGGGGCTCAAAATATTACAATATAATACCTTCCTCTTTTTTTTCATTTTTAATTTAGTCCTGCAAGTATTATCAAACTTGCACCACTTCCCATAATAGTAAATAATGTGAATTAATAGTTCATTCATGTGACTTAATAGTATAATCATGTGAAAAAAAATTACAGTATAGTACCTTCATCTATACCTCCATTTTTAATTTAGTCATGCAAGTATTATCAATCTTGCACCAACTCTTCTAATAGTAAATAATGTGAATCAATAGTACACACATGTGAATACATAGTTATAAGCATGTGAATTAATAGCAATTAATTGCTCATTTATCCGATGAACTACCCGATTGGTCAATATAACCTCCAGACATTAATTATTATCAAAATAAATGTCGATTTCCCCTAACACTAATAATTCCCACATAATGGGACTATCAATTTCATCTTTAATCAACACGAACTTATTCATCATTAATATTATAACTCACAATATTTAACAACCAGGTCGTTCCCAGGAAAAAGAGAGCTTTCCGATAAGGATTTCTCCTTATTGGCGCGCAATTAGGTGACCAAACCTCTCCTTGACAGAACTTCTAGACATTTTCAATATTGTAAATAATAATATGAATAATTTTGTCGTCTCAATTATTGATTTAATAATATAAAATATTATGCAGATGATACTGTGACAATAATTGAATCAATAATATGAGAGATATTATACAGCAATTACTGTAGCAATAATTGAGTATAACTGAGTGACTTCTCATGTAAGCACCAATAATCAATACCGTGTGCTACTATGCAACCATGCGTATTACTGTACTTTTTCCACCGGGTAGTTCAACAGTTTAACGATAAAACTTTCGCCGTTATTTTTATAAAAAGATAATTCTGTCGTTTTCTAACAACGATAATACTTTCATTATGGGGTCCACCAATGATTGTGTCGTCGTACGAATATTCTTTGTTAAAACAAATATTCCCCGACCAATCGAATATTATATAACCACTTGCTTACTTTACAAAATTTGTAAATATTATCACAACTATAACATTATATCAAATCCACACCATAATATTCAAAAATATATTTCGAGAAAAATTAATCTTTATTCATAAAAGTTGGGGTCTTATAATAACAATATCAGTACATATGATTGACACCACACTAATGGTTTTGAAATGAAATTTGTGGTTTCAAAAGTGAACTTTGTCACGAACACATCATGTGAGCATTCTGATTTTAA
Organism: Panax japonicus; assembly: GCA_020205505.1. Classification (NCBI taxonomy): domain Eukaryota; kingdom Viridiplantae; phylum Streptophyta; class Magnoliopsida; order Apiales; family Araliaceae; genus Panax; species Panax japonicus. Next base: position 18,821,573 of record CM035104.1, read on the forward strand.
GAACATGATAATATGGTTTATATTGACATGAAATGCAAGCTTAAAGTGATTAAACACACTAGCATACATGATTGAAAGTTAAGACAATTTTAAAGACAAGAAACTTAAGACTTTTCAAAGTGAACTTGACCAAGACTTTTATCTTGCAGGTTCTGACCATTTGAGCATATATGTGTGGCTTTAGTATATATTTCAATTGCATAAGAATTATTTTGAGATGCCCTATATATACTAAGTTGACTTAGTGTAAATTTCAAAGAAAGTTAGAATGTGAAAGCTAACGTTATCAAGTGATAAGTAAATTACGTTATGACCACGTAAGCGTGTATATTAGGATTCATTATGCATATAGACATATTGAAATGAGCATCATTTGGTTAAAGTATAAATGCATAGATGTGTTAGAGTTGGACAGAAATAAGAAGTGCAAAGTTCAACCCTGGTCAAGCCAGGGGACAGCGCAGCTGCGCCGTCACTAAGCCTAGACAGGGTGCAGCTGCGCCATCCTGCAGTCAGTGTTGTATTCTGTTTGTGGTCTGAAGTTTAAGGCATGCCTATATGATTACTTTAAATTATATAAAATGTGTTAAGAAGCATGCTAGGTGATAGAGAAAAATGTTAATGAGAAATTATGACTTTCAAATGTTGAGTATAAAATAAGGTTTACAAGCTATAAAGCAATGATTTAAATTGAAGTGCTATGTGTTCAAGCTTGTATTGATACATAGATATTAGATAATCTAAATTTATTAAATCTAAGACACGATTAGATCGACTTACGTGAATTATAGGATAGAACTATGTGATGATTTGATTCTTGTAAGTATAGACTCATATTAATTTGCACATACTAATTGGAAAGACCGACTTATTAATGTTAGGTCGTTTCAACGCAAGTTAATTAAAGCTAGAATTAAATTGTAGTTGAGCAAACAGTCAAGTCTACGAACTTCATTCTTTGGTTGTGCAAGTTCCTTAATTCTTACTCTTTTACTTGAGCAAGTATCTGAACACTACTTTATTGTGTTGCATGTTCTCTACCTTACACAACTTTGAATATTGTGCAAATTACTAAACTTCACTTGTTTTTGTGAAACTTCCATATCCTTCTCATATTGGATTGAGAGGTTATTGTTGAATTGAAAGTTATTCATTTAAGCTTGAACTTTATTTCTAAGCATGCTATTAAGTGGTTTAATTATTTTACAATTATTCCACATTGATATTATTGATATTCGCACTTAGTGTACTTGAGTTCGTACAGTCTTGGACTTATACATCATTTAAAGTTCTATAATTCTTGAACTGTGTTAGATAGAGTCTAAAACTTTGTTCGGTCAGACAAGTGTATGAAGTTTTATAAAAGCTATCCAAACCAATTGATGTTAAGGATTCTTAGACTGAAAGAACACCTTTTTCTGATAGGGGAGTACCCCAGGTATCTAATATAAGATACAAAGAGCAGATTTAAATGTTATGCATATACGTGGTGTACGCGAGGCTTATCCCCTCAAGTACTTATTCTGTAGCCAGTAACCAAAGGGTCAATCAGCTATTAATTCCATTGGAGTTTTATAGTTCAAAGTTTACTTGACTATCAGTTATTCTAAAAGCATTCATTATCTTTGTTTCTAATATTCATAGTGTTGAATCCTTCGGACATTCGTATTGTTGAATTCATTGTCAGATATTTTTCCATCCATCATGATATATCCTTATTGTTGTATTTAAACTTGCTTAGGAAACTTGTTGCTCATCCTTGCTATATCATAAATTATATTGCAGTTAAGTCCGAGACCTCAGGGAAGGACAAGGGTAAAGGAAAGATGTAGAATAGTTGCGAGGAACAAACTTTACCTTATGCTTAGTTTAAATTATTGTTATGTAATATGAACCCTAATAATTATTTTAGGGTATGTTTGTAAGATTTTATTAAGGCTATCGAATCTTGGGACTAGTAACACCTTTTGAATGAACGACGTACGTTTATTATATTTCGTATTTTTGTTATTGTATGTTGTTTAGAGGTGGATGTTTGTATTTTATCGTGATGACCGGACCAGGGTCAGAGGACCCAAATTCGGGGGTGTCACAGTTATCATGTTGACAATTGGGACATTCTTGAACTCTGGATAAATTGAATTATAAATCTTTAATATTTATCCTTGATCTCGTTTGATTGAATTCTTATATCATTGTCATCATCCTCATGCTTATATTGTGATGAAAGTCATATTTGGCCCTGTAGTGCATAGATGGACTGTTGATTGGTATGATTATGACCAAGAATTATGTATCGGTATAATCATGACCTGTAATGTTACAAATGATGTGATAAAAGTCCTCATTGGCTCGTAGTGCATTGATGGACAGTTGTTGGCATGATCATGACCACTGGTGATAATAACGAATATCATTGGCCCGTAGTACATGGATAATTCGCGGATGTGATACTAATGAATATCCTTGACCCGTAGTGCATGGATAATTTGGTGATGTGGATTAGTTATTGAATTGTATTACAAAGATAAAATATTGACGATAAAATTTTAAATCATAGAAGATAGTAGATATCATGCTCTACTTGACTCTTCTAATGGATTATTTGTTCCGCTGCTGTTAAACTTGTTGTCTATTGTACTATATCAGTTTAACACTATTGAAGGATAATGATAATTTATTCTGTATTATCTTAGTAATAATATTCTTTACTAGGCTAGTTGAGCTCACTCTTTGTTTTCATTGTTCTCTTCAGGAAATGAAAATATAGTTGGGACTAGTCGGGGAACGGAGTGATGGTCCGAGATGGTGACTATAGTAGTCCTCACTATTCTATGAAATAGTGTGATAATAATTTTAATGAGGACTCCGTTTGAGTTTGGATATTGTCTACGAGACAATATCCATGTTAAAACTCTTAGCTACGTTTTTGTCGTATTGTATAAATGAAGTTTGTATTTAAATTTTGTACTATATATTTGGCGACTCAGAATGGGTTGTGTATACCTATTTTGGGGGCGTCACAATTGGTATCAAAGCTTAGAGATAAGATCCTTGGCTGAGATTGGAGGCTAGAACTAGGAGGGGAGAGATAGGTAAATCCTTCGCTAGTATGACCTACCTAAGCTTATTTGTTATTTAATTAGTCGGTCGAAATATAGGGATAATATGTGACATGTCAATTAACCCTTGTTTTGTGGCAGTGTTTGAAAATGGCATCTGAAAATGTTAAAATAAGCAATGGAGCATATGAGACTGTTGAGTCAACACCGATCAATAACCAGGATAATGTGTCATCAGGAAGGCTATAATCCTCATGTAAACAACAACACCGACCAAATGATGAACGACGGGATGCGTAATAACCCAAGATTTTGATATAATTAAATAAGAAATTTTGCGTATAATTTTTTTATTATTCTTAATATAAAGGTGGGAATATGTGCAAGGTAAAGTTTATGTGTATATGTGATAAATAAAAATTTATTTATTACATGAATGATTTCAAATAAAAAAATTTAGAAAAGAATTGTTGATCATTATAAATTATATTCTTATAATAAATTAATTTTGTAGTAAAAATATTTTATTATTTATTTTCCATAAAAATATGATTAATGTATTATTTAAATAATATGTAAGACCCCAACTTTTATAAATAAAGATTAATTTTTTTCGAAATATATTTTTGAATATTATGGTGTGGATTTGATATAATGTTATAGTTGTGGGTATTATTTACAAATTTTACAAAGTAAGCAAGTGGTTATATAATATTCGATTAGTCGGGGAATATTCGTTTTAACAGGGAATATTCATACGACGCCACAATCATTGGTGGACCCCATAATGAAAGTATTGTCGTAGTTAGAAAACGACAGAATTATATTTTTATAAAAATAACGGCGAAAGTTATACCGTTAAATTGTTGAACTACCCGGTAGTAAAAGTACAGTAATACGCGTGGTTGCATAGTAGCACACGGTATTGATTATTGATGCTTACGTGAGAAGTCACTCAGTTATACTCAATTATTGCTACAATAATTGTTGCATAATATCTTTCATACTATTGATTCAATAATTGTCACAGTATCATCTGCATAATATTTTATATTATTAAATCAATAATTGAGACGACAAAGTTATTCATATTATTATTTGCAATATTAACAATGTCTAGAAAGTTCTGTCAATGAGAGGTTTGGTCTCCTAATTGTGCGCCAATAGGAAGAAATCCTTATCGGAAAGCCCCTTCTTTCCTGAGAATGATCTGGTTGTTAAATATTGTGAGTTATAATATTAATGATGAATAAGTTCGTTTGATTAAAGATGAAATTGATATTTCCATTATGTTGGGATTATTAGTGTTAGTGGAAATCGACATCTATTTCTATAATAATGGATGTCTGGAGGCTATATTGACCAATTGGGTAATTAATCAGATAAATGAGCAATTAATTGCTAATAATTCACATGCTTATAACTATTTGTTCACGTGTGTGTACTATTGATTCACATGCATGTACTATTAGAGGAGGTGGTGCAAGATTGATAATACTTGCATGATTAAATTAAAAATAGAGGTATAGATGAAGGTAATATACTGTAATTATTTTTCCATATGATTGTACTATTGATTCGCATGATTGTACTATTGATTCACAAGATGTACTATTAGGGGAGGTGGTGCAAGTTTGATAATACTTGCAGGACTAAATTAAAAATGAAGAAAAAGATGACGGTATTATACTGTAATATTTCGAGCCCTAAAACATGCAATTATCGAAACTATATTTTCCTATAAATAGAAGCTCATTCTTCCTTATTTCTCACCAATTCACTAAAACTCACAAGAGCATTTATAGAGAGAGAAGCTTTAGAGAGAAAGTAGAAGAGAAGTCTGCTACCTCACTATTCCAGTATCCAGTCTTCTTCTATGGTATTGGATATTATTTTGTTCAGTATTCATAGGAATAATATTTTCTTCCATACTCTGTAATATGTGAGTAATATTATTTTGTCTCGTATTCCTAATTATACCATCATTCGGTTAAAGTATTGCTTCTATATTCCGTGAAATTAGTAGAATATCCTTGAAATTTGCGCTTCATCTAGTATCGTTTCACAAGGATATTTTCTTCACACTCTTGTTAAATTTTAAGTTTTTCATGTCGGAGTACTGTCCATGAGTACTATACATTTATACGGTACTATTCACAAAAGTACTATTCACATAGTACTATTTCACTCGGGTACTATTCACTCAGAGTACTATTCATAACAAAAATTGATTGTTTTTCGGTCCAAATCATTTTTGATACATTATCATTCTTGAATTTTTCTCCACAAAGCAGTATCATGTTGACAATTTGGACAATATTGAATTCTGGATAAATTAAATTATAAATCTTTAAAAATTTATCCTTGAACTTGTTTTATTGAATTCTTATATCATTGTCATCATCCTCATGTTTATATTATGTTGAAAGTCATCCGTGGCCTGTAGTGCATAGATGGACTTGGTATGATTATGACCAGGGATTATTCGGTATAATCATTACAGTAATGTTACAAATGATGTGGTAAAAGTCCCAATTGGCCCGTAGTGCATTGATGGACAGTTGTTGGCATGATCATGACCATTGATGAATACACAAATATCGTTGGCCGGTAGTGCATAGATAATTTGTGGTCGTGATACTAAAGAATATCATTGGCCGTAGTGCATGTAAGACCCCAACTTATTATAAATGAAATTGAATTTCTCTATTTATTATTTTGAAATAGTAAGGGTTGAATTGATTAATGTGGTTAGTTATGGGTAAAATGCGCAAATATTTCAAATAAGCAAGTGGTTATAAAATATTCATTATTGTCGGGAAATATTCGTTTGGTTGTGGAATATTCTTCCTGTCGGGGAATATTCGTACGACGGCAGCAGCCTTTTGTGGGCCCCATAACGGAAAGCGATTGGATGAAGAAAACGACAAGTATGAATTTTTATAAATAACGGCGTAATTGTTACCGTTAACAATGTTGGAATACCTGGTGGTTAAAACACAGTAATACACATTGTTGCACAGTAGCACACGGTATTGCACCAATTATTGATTCTTACGTAAGAAGACACTACTAAATAATTGTTACAGTAATTACTGTTTAATATTTTATTTTATTGATTCAATAATTGCTACGTTGAAATTTTATATTATTGTTGTTTTAATAATTGTCACTACACAATATTTCCCATTATCAGATCAATGATTCAAATTATTTTAATAATATTACTAGATAACATTATTGACAATGTCTAGAAAGTTTTGTCTAAGGAGAGGTTTGGTCACCTAATTGCGCGCCAGTAATGAGAAATTCTTATTGGAAAGCCCCTTCTTTCCTGAGAACGGCCTGGTTGCCAGTATTGTGATTCTGTAATATTATTTGTGAATATTTAATTATTGATTTATATGATGAGGAAAATATTGATTTTATGTGGATATAGATGGAGAAAATTTTTAATGTGACAATTGTTGAAAATTAATATTTTATCTTTTTATGATAAAATAATTCATTTAAATATATTATTATATTTTAATAATATAATAATGATGATATTTTTACAATGAATGTGGGATATATGAGTATATGAGGAGGAAGAGTATTTTTGTTGCATTAAATGATTAACACATGTTTTGTGTGTCGGTGGACCCCATTTCTTGACTGAAATTTGATTATAGCCTGTAAAATCGTCCGTTTGTGAATTTCGGTCAATTTCTGTTTGGAATTTGGAAAAACTTTCTTCTACAAAGTTGTAGATAATGAAATTTCCTATAAAAAGAATATAAGGTTTGAATTTTTCTGATAAAAGGACTATTTATTATGAATTATTGAAGTTCTGAAGTTCTAAAATAATTATTTTTTAAAAGTTTTAAATGTGTTTTAAAAGAAAAACGTTTTTGATATGTTTAGTGGGCTTATTTGTTGTCAAGCATGGCTGAATTCAGATCTTAGAATGTGTGCGTAGGAATTTATATATAATATATTAATATTATATTAAATTTTTTGCTTTGATGTTCTAAGTATTTTCCTATAAATAAGGTTCTTAAGTTAGAATTGAAAATAAAACCAGAAACTGAAATCTTCTCACTCTTTCTCTCTCGATATATTGAGCGTATTCTTGTGAGTATTTTCATACTTTGAGTGTTGTTATATGGTGCAAGTTCCCTTCAGCACTATATTCAGTATTCCAGCCAGAAGTACTATTCTTTAAAGGTAAGGGATGTTATTTTCTTCGTAAATGATATTATTTCTTTCAATATCATTATGTCGAAATATTGGTCTGAATTTTTTATCAAATTTGGAACTTTTTGTGTCGGGGTTACTATTCACTCATACGGAGTGATTCACGAATACGGCACTATTCACCGAAAAATGAAATTTTCTTCTTTTTGTCCAAGATATCTATTATGGTTACTATCTTTGATTGTATCCATGTTTTGATCTTTATTTTTGAATTCTGCTTCAAAATTAGTTATTATGGAGTATTATTGAGCTTGGATAAAACTGTAACACGAATCCCTAATATTTGTTCTTTTGTCTCACTGGATTCGTTTTCTTTAAAAAAAAATTCATCATCCTCAGTCCTAAATGATGATATTACTGAATATATTTGGCCTGTAGTGCAAAGATGAATGATTTCTGATGAATATCTTTGGCACGTAGTGCAAACATGAACAGGTGTTTAGATGAACATGAACAACTGATGAATATCTTTGGCTTGTAGTGCAAAGATGAATATTTGATTCCAAATATATGTTGATTAATGTTACAGGGATAAAATATTAACGATGGACTTTTAAATTCATATATAGAAGATAATAGATTTTATTTTCTATTTAACTCTTCTAATGAATTATTATTTCCACTGCGAATATTGATTTAAAACTTGTTGTCTATTGTATTCTATTAGATTTTTCTCTATTGAGGACTAACGATAATTTGTTCTATATTATCTTAGTCATAATGTTCTTTACTGGGTAGTTGAGCTCACCCTTTTCCTTTTTGTTCCATTTTTCTTCTCAGGAGGCGAGAATGTAGCGAGTACTAGTCGAGTGTGTAATGATGGTTTTAGAAGTTGTGTAAGACACCAACTTATTATTAATTAAATTAAGTTTTCTCTATTTATTATTTTGAAATAATAAGGATTTATTTGATATAATGCTCTGGTTATGGGTGAAATGTGCAAATTTTATAAAATAAGCAAGTGGTTATAAAATAATCATTATTGTCGAGGAATATTCATTTGGTCGTGGAATATTCTTTTTGTCGGGAATATTCATATGACGGCGCAGTCAATTATGGGCCCTGTTAACGCCAAGATCTTTCTCCACGTCCCAATCACGAAAGACGTCCTAATCCTGCACAGTAAACACGACAACACCACAAGCTTGACAGCCGGACCGCCGGGGGATAGCTCAGGCGTGAGAGTAAGTATGTCTGTTCACAAGGTTAACTCAAGAGGATGATAGAATCTAGTGTAATGAGAATGATAATTAATTTGTGATGTCCGTAATATCTGAAATACGTACCTCTTTTTGAAGACTATCCCCCTGATCTGATGGGTTCTGCCGACTGCATGGAGCTTATCCACTGCTTTTGACTGTTGTTCACACCGCCGGCCGACTATAATCCCATCCACATTAATGCATGGCAGGTATCTTGGTCAACTGTCATACTATATCATCATTACAAGTCAAAGTAATAGATATTAAGTGACCCAATGGGTTAATCCATCGACCCAACCCGGTCTTTATAGGATTAAATGAAGTCAACATAATGATTTGGTAACCCTCCGAACTGACATGAATTTTGAATCATCTGTATTGTCCCCGGTTTTATCTCAAAACTTGTAGCAGTAATGGCATGTCTCGTAATACTCGACTGAATTTCAGTAACCCGCGGCGTAGCATAATCCCGCAGTGCTTTTTGCTCTTCTTCAGCCATAGTATCTTCCTTATCAAGTGCTTCTTTGGTTTCTTTAACCCACTTACGCAACCGCTGAAATCTTTTCTCGATGTCGTCCTCGTGAGGCAATAAATCTGGCTTCTTCGATCGCGTTTGCATAAACTAGTCAAAAGCACCTGAATAGAACAGAACAGAACAGAAAAAGTTTGAATTAAGATTAACGCTATAAAAATCAATAATGACAAAATATTAAACTAATTTCCCCGGCAACGGCGCCAAAAACTTGTTGCCTAAATTTTTAACAGCACTTTACCACGCAAGTATACGCGTTCAATTGTAATATTCAGCAAGCAAGGATATCGTTCCCACGAGGAAATAGACTAATATTTATCAATTACTAACTCTAATGCAATTAATCCTATTTTAAACTAAGAAAATTTTGTTGTGATTTGAAATATTAAACTTAACAAACTAATAATTAAAAACCAAAATTTCACAAGAATAACTGCAGATTTAACAGGTTAAGATTACAACTTCCCTTGGTATTTCATTTAAACTAACTTACTTCCCATTTAAAATAAATCAATTAATATGAATTGTTATCCAAGAATGCTCTATAAATATTCATGCTCTTCTTCCAAAGACACATGAACAAATCCTCCTAAATCCAATCTTTAAGATGCAGAATTATAAGGAACACCCCAATTAATCAACGCACTATATTCCTATGTGAATCAAGTTAATTAGGATTTATGCACAAATTCTTTCAATGGATACAAAAGACACATAGGTATATTCCTATCCTACACGCTAATCATATTAACCCTATTCAGATTATACGAACAGATGTTATCATATCCAGATCTAAATCTATACTCCATCTTCCAATTTTATATAGATTATCACAGTAATTGTTGATCAGGCAATTAATCAATAAGCATAAGATATAATAAACAATTCAATAAAAACTAACTTTCATTCAATGGGAAGCTTGCAATTTAAACTACATACCAAGTTCCGTTGCAATCTTAATTAAAATTTAGTTCATGATAATAATAAAGAAAAACATCATCCAGATAAATAATCCAAACATCCCAGATAGTTACAAAAGATAAAACTAGAGAAGAGAAGAAGAAACTCTGAATTTGCTCCAATACTCTCTCTTAGATCTTCAGCCTTTGCAGTTCTCCTTCGTGTTTTTCCTCCTTGTTCTCTCTGCAAATCTCTTGAAAACTTAGTTCATTCCTTGCAAAATTCGTTCCCCTTGCCTTTGTAGAGTCCTCTCCTACTTGTATTGGTCTCAGCCCTCATTCAGACTCCTCTTTGACTTCAAAAACCCACTTGACAGCTGCAAAACGCACCAATCTACGCATTAGAGCGCCTAGGCGCTCATCATAGTGCAATTCCAAGCGCCTAGGCGCTTGGCCATGTCCTCATATTTACAGAAATGCCACTCAGCTTTAATTTTCATGATTTTTGACCTTTTTCTTCTCCGAAATGACCAATTTGTCCCTCCAACTCCAACCTACAACAAATAAACACAAAACACATAAAAAGATCCTAAAAACAATTAAATATAACAATAATTAAGTTTAATAATACCAGATTCATAGGTATAAAACCTACTCATCAAATACCCCCAAACTTAACCAATTGCTTGTCCCCAAGCAACACAACACAATGCAACAGCTAAATATGCAATGCAAATGCAACTATCTAAATGTCTACATTCCAGCAGTCAAACAGAACAAAATCTATTCATCAAGCCTCAGAGAAATCACAATAAACATGATAGTACATCATATCAAAACAGATTTGTAATTTCATCATCAATCATCAAATCTTAACCTGTTATTATTGATATAGTGTGTGTGTGCTTAACATCCGTGCTAACTGATATGATGCTAAATACAACACATAATAAATCTCTTTAAAGAAATCATACAGTGTAAATTCACAAAATTCACGAACAAGCTAAAACCAACTAAAAACAAATATCCACCAAAATTTAAGAGTCCAATCCGGGATACTTATGCTCTTTTCTTTTTTTTTTTCTTTACGGGGGCTTTTTGCTCTTTTCCCGTTTTATTGTTTTTTTTTTTCATATATATACATATATATATATATATATTTTTTTTAACCATGACTGTGCAATGTCTCATTCCATCAGGCTAACAGTGCTACCCCTTAGCGAGCTTTCGACCAACGACTCCCAGACCATATAAGACCTTAGGGCGCTAGGTTTTAAGATACCCCTTCGGGCGTACTTGCTCAAGTAACAAAGGCCCCGAAACAAAACTAGCCAGAGTATATATTTTTTTTTTTCATTTTTTTTTTCAAGCTTATATATCCCAAATTTTTCCCCCAAACTTAAGTTTTTATCTAAATTCAGTCATCTTCGCCTATTCATGTCTTTCATTCATTTAAACTAGCATTATCCTCTAGAAGTCCATTATGTGTCAATTTAAACTCAATCAGTCAACATAGTTGTTTATACTGTGCTATCCTTATTATATCAATTTCAAACAGGTAAAGATTCAAATCTTGACAAGAAATCACGTCAAAGTTTTAACAGACAATACTATACTTGTCTACTCAATTCCAATCTCATCACTGACCAAGACAGATTTAAACTATTTAACAGCTGGAACATGCAAATGCTTGAATTTTTTTATTTATTTTTTTTTTTATAACTACATGAGCAACTAAATGCAAAACTATATGCATGAACTGGAGCTGGAATATAACTACATGAGCAACTAAATGCAAAACTATATGCATGAACTGGAGCTGGAAACCTACACCCCCAAACTTAAATTATGCAATGCCCTCATTGTATATAACAAATAAAATTTAAGAAATTAAGCACTGAGGACTTCCCTGAAAGATAGAAGCTTTACTCCTCGTCAGAATCTTCTTCATCTTCTTCATCTGGGGGGTATGCGGACAATGGTGGAAATTGGTAAGGAGCGGCACCTGGATTCATGCGAGCAAACATTTCAAGGAATGCTGCGCTAAAATTCTGATACACCTCTGTTTGCCGCTGAGCTAAACTATCCTGATTTCTTTCCATTCTGTCAAAACCTTCCTGAACTCGAGTGGCAACCATGTCGATTCTTCTAGTTTGATTTCTCAAATCGCGACGGATATCTTCATAAAAATTAGGAGGTTGCTCTGAACTTCCAGCTACAGGAGGATTCTCGTGGACCTGATGACTAGGCTCAGCTGCAGGCTCGGGAGGAGCAATAATGAATCCTAATCCTCTCGGGTGTGGTATTCCCCCACCCCATACCTTGTACTTCTTTATAAGCGAGTGGTCAATTGCAGCTAAAGGAGGCTGTATAGCTTCCTCGGCATCCCATTTCACCCCAGCTTGTTGGCATAATCCTGTGATCAAAGATGGGTGTGGTAGTCCACCTGAGGTCCCTCCTCGAATTGCTTTGTCAATGGAATCATGAATAACTTGGCCCACATCTATAATTTTTCCTGATGCAATGCAGAAAAGCAGGGCTGCCCTTTGATTTACAACATCACTCATATGCCTACATGGCATCATCTTGGCACAAATAAATGCATGCCATGCCTTCCCATAATTGCTTAATTTGGATGCGGGGAACAACACAGCTTCATGTTGATCTGTTAATTTCCATGTCGTTCCAGGCACACACAAGGCTTGAATAATCTCACTGTAGTCTAGCTCGTGTTGTAGATATTGCATGTATCCATTGTTGGGTATCGTGTTCAAACCATAATACGCATTTATGGACCCAAAACTGACCTCCACAGATTTACCTCGAACCCAAATTACGTTACCAATATGATCTATTGCATTTGCGTAGAATTCCTTAACAATCTTAACAACAGATGCATCCGGTTGAGCTGTGAAGTTCACCCATCTTCTACTCCCAATCATCTGTAATAATTCCCCATCTTCTATATCGGGCAATAGTCCACGCTCGGGAATTAGTGCTTTGTTAGAAAGTACATTGTAGTATCTGTCGGATGCTTTAGCACTGGTGAATCTCTTTTTGTCATACTTTTGGGAAGTGCCCGAAGTCTCTCATCTTTGTCTTTTACTAGCCATAGTCTTATGTTCTAACTTCTTGCTAACCCAAATGATACTCAAAAACTTAGGAGAGCCAAAATCTTTTTTGTGACAATTTATCAAACACTTTGTGTGCACAAATTTGGAACACTATTAGTATGCACTCCCCCAAACTTAAATTTCACCAATTTTTGCAATTACTAAACACACTATACATCCAAGGTAATTCAAGCAACAATTAAGAGTACCCACACCCAATTGAGCCAACACAATGATAGAAACTAACTTCAAAGTACTAACCTAACTATTATCCAAGTGAATCCAAAGAATTTGCAATACAATCTTGTGTACTTACTTGGGTATAGTCAAATCTTGATGTTCAATCAAAGTTGGATGATCAATTTGAGCCTTGAACCCTTACTTCAAGTAGATGTGGCTTGAATGCAAGTGCAATCCCGAATTGGTGAAGAAGGATGATAATATGGAACTTAGTTGCTTTGGTTTGGGTAGGGATTTAGTGTTTGATTTGGATTTGGAAGAGAAAGATTAATTGTTTAGGATAGATGAGATGAGGGTTTTGAGTTGTGGAGGGTTAGAGATGGAGTAGGAGAGTAAGAGAGGCTTTGAGTTGGAATGGGAGAGGAGTTGCCCGAATTGGGACTTAAGAAATTTTTTTTTTTTTTTAACATTGGAGCGCCTAGGCGCTTGGTGTGTGCACTATTTGGGCGCCTAGGCGCTTGCTTGCAGAAACTTTTGGGCGAGTGGAGCGCCTAGGCGCTTGAAGTGTGCACTATTTGGGCGCCTAGACGCTTGGTCTGGACAACACATTCTGACTTTGAGCGCCTAGGCGCTTGAAATGACTAGAGAGGGAGCGCCTAGGCGCTTGGCATGGTTTGTAGCTACTGACTTGAAGCGCCTAGGCGGTTGGAATGACTTGAAGTGGAGCGCCTAGGCGCTTGGGGCTTTTCCAAGTTCTCAGCTCTGACGTCCTTTGGGAAAATAGCCATAACTTCTTCGTCCGAACTCCGATTTAGATGATTCAAGATGTTCTGGAAAGAGGAGAAGTAGATCTACCACTTTCATTCTTGAAGTTTCATGAAATAATATCCGGAACTATGGTCAAATTGGCTCTGAAGTGACTTCTTTGTAAATGGCAACCCGAAAACGCGAATCTAGCCACTCCAAAGTCGATCCATGTAACTTTTGTCCCAAACCTCGTCAAATATCCCCAATCTTAAACTTGTACGTGTTTTCCTTTCCTACAATCAATTGAATCTCTGTTAGAGAACAAGGTATGCACAAATCCTTAACTAGCAAAGTTTAACCACTAATTAAAGTAATGGTAAAGTAAATTAATAAGAGTAAAAATAGCGAATAATAATAAAACTTCCTGGGTTGCCTCCCAGTTAGCGCTTGGTTTATAGTCTTCAGCCTGACTTTCTCCTCTGTTCTAATCGGCAAGGTTGACCGATGTCTTTTCACGATCAAAGCAACCCCCATAGTAGTGCTTCAATATTTGACCGTTGACTTTAAAATTACGTTTTGAATACGGGTCTTCCACTTCTACAGCTCCATGAGGATAGACTTTTGAGATTATAAATGGCCCAGACCATCGAGATTTCAACTTTCCAGGAAACAGTTTAAGCCTCGAATTGTATAATAACACTGTTTGACCTGCTTCAAACTTTCTTTCCAGAATTTTCTCATCATGCCACCTCTTAACTTTTTCTTTATATAACTTCGCATTCTCATACGATTGGAGTCTGAACTCATCCATTTGATTCAATTGTAAGAGGCGCTTCTCTCCCGCAGCAGATATATCAAGGTTCAACTTCCGAATTGCCCAATAAGCACTGTGTTCGAGTTCAACTGGAAGATGGCATGCCTTCCCATAAACTAACCTATACGAAGACATCCCTATCGGAGTTTTGTAAGCTGTACGGTATGCCCATAGAGCATCGTCCAACTTGCTAGACCAATCTTTCCGACTAGGATTCACTATCTTCTCGAGGATTCGTTTCACTTCTCGGTTAGATACCTCGGCTTGACCACTTGTCTGTGGATGGTAAGCAGTGGCTATCTTATGAGTGACTCCATATTTAGCAAGGATAGCTGAAAACTGCTTATTACAGAAATGTGTTCCTTCATCACTAATGATTGCGCGAGGAGTGCCGAATCTAGAGAAAATGTTCTTCCGAATGAACTTAATCACAACCTTCGCGTCATTGGTAGGTGATGCTATAGCTTCTACCCACTTCGACACGTAGTCCACCGCTAGAAGTATATAGGAGTTACAGAAAGATGGTGGAAATGGTCCCATGAAGTCAATTCCCCAAACATCAAACAATTCGACTTCCAGGATCATATTAAGTGGCATCTCGTGTCGCTTTGATATATTACCAACTCTTTGGCATCTGTCACATTTTAATGAAAACACACGGGCATCTTTGAAGAGTGTTGGCCAGAAAAATCCACATTGAAGCACTTTAGCTGCCGTTCTTTCTCCCCCAAAATGTCCACCATAGTCAGATGCATGACATTGGTGTAGAATACTCTCCATTTCAACTTCTGGGATGCACCTTCTTATTACTTGATCGCCACATTGTTTAAATAAGAATGGCTCATCCCATAAATACTGTTTCACGTCATGGAGAAATTTCTTCTTCTGTTGGCTTGTCAAATCAGGCGGAAACACCTTACTGACAATGAAATTTACATAATCTGCATACCATGGTGTATCCATCCTTACCGCAAATAGCTGTTCATCCGAAAAAAATTCGTTGATCACTGTTGTGTCATTTTTCTTTAGTTCTGAATTCTCTAACCGTGATAAATGATCAGCAACCTGATTTTCTGTTCCTTTTCGGTCCCGGATCTCCAAGTCAAACTCTTGTAGCAATAATACCCATCTAATTAATCTTGGCTTCGCGTCTTTCTTTGCTATCAAGTACTTAATTGCCGAATGATCCGTAAACACAATCACCTTTGTCCCAATCAAATATGAGCGAAATTTATCAAATGCATAAACAACTGCTAATAGCTCCTTCTCGGTAGTAGTATAATTCAGTTGAGCATCTGTCAATGTTTTACTAGCATAGTATATAGCATGAAAAATTTTATCCTTTCGTTGGCCAAGAACTGCACCAATCGCATAGTCGCTAGCATCACACATTAATTCGAACGGTATAGTCCAATCTGGTGCTATGATTACAGGTGCGGTAACAAGTTTCTTCTTTAACACATCAAACGCTTCTAGGCATGCTTGATCAAAGTTGAATGAGACATCCTTCTCCAACAGATTGCACAATGGTTTTGTGATTTTGGAGAAGTCTTTTATAAATCGTCTATAGAAACCAGCGTGTCCCAAGAAACTTCGAATACCCTTTACAGAAATTGGTGGTGGCAGGTTCTCAATGGTTTCGATTTTTGCTCTATCAACCTCAATTCCTTTTAATGATACTCGGTGACCCAAGATTATCCCTTCTTGCACCATAAAATGACATTTCTCCCAATTCAAAACCAAATTCGTTTCCATGCAGCGTTTGAGCACAAGTGTGAGATTTTCCAAACAATAATCAAACGAATCCCCAAAAACTGAAAAATCATCCATAAATACCTCAAGATTTTGTTCAACCATATCTGAAAAAATAGCCATCATACACCGTTGAAACGTCACTGGCGCATTACATAACCCAAAAGACATTCTGTGAAAAGCAAAGGTGCCATATGGGCATGTGAATGTTGTTTTCTCCTGATCCTCGGGTGCAATGGCAATTTGGTTATAGCCCGAATATCCATCCAGGAGGCAATAATACTCGTGCCCTGCAAGCCTGTCCAACATTTGATCTATGAATGGTAGAGGAAAATGGTCTTTACGAGTGGCCTTATTCAACTTCCTGTAATCCATACACACTCGCCAACCAGTAACTGTTCGCGTTGGGATCAATTCATTCTGCTTATTCGCAACTACTGTCATTCCCCCTTTCTTTGGCACGCATTGAACCGGACTTACCCATGAGCTATCTGAGATAGGGTAGATAATTCCAGCATCCAACCATTTAATGATCTCCTTTTTAACGACTTCCTTCATGATTGGATTAAGTCTTCGTTGTTGTTCAATCGTTGGTTTCGTTTCGTCTTCCAACAAAATCTTATGCATACAAATTGATGGGCTTATCCCCTTGATATCTGCAATAGTCCATCCAAGAGCAGTCTTATATTGTCGAAGTACCCTTAGTAGCTTTTCTTCTTGAACCTTATCAAGTGATGCAGAAATAATGACTGGCAAGGAAGAAGAACCAAGGTAAGTGTACCGGAGGTGGTTAGGCAATGGCTTAAGTTCCAAGGTAGGAGGTTCTTCTATGGATGATGTCACCTTTTCATCTAGCTTTCCCCGATAATCCAGAGGTTCAAATTTTTGTGGACATCGTGTGAACTTTGGAGCTGAATCTAGCATTTGGACCCATTCTATCACCATTGAATCATCAAATAATTTTTCACTAACCAATGCGGTTTCAAGAGGGTTTTCAATCACAGATTCACCAAATACCTCTTCAGTTGCTTCTTCAATAAGATCAACTCTTAAGCACTCTTCCTCTTCCGTCGGAAATTTCATAGCCTTGAAAACATTAAAAGTTACTTCTTCATCTTGAACTCTCATTGTTAACTCTCCCTTTTGTACATCAATTAATGTCCTTCCAGTGGCTAAAAATGGTCTTCCAAGGATAATGGGTATGTCTTTATCTTCTTCGTAGTCCAACACAATGAAGTCTGCTGGGAATATGAATTTGTCCACCTTCACTAATATGTCTTCCACAATGCCCCTAGGGTATGTCACTG
The DNA here is from genome assembly GCA_020205505.1 of Panax japonicus. Taxonomy (NCBI): domain Eukaryota; kingdom Viridiplantae; phylum Streptophyta; class Magnoliopsida; order Apiales; family Araliaceae; genus Panax; species Panax japonicus. The sequence goes on from CM035104.1 coordinate 18,839,420, forward strand.
ATCTATCGGCGAGCTGTAGAGATATATTTGTTGGCTTTGGGGTTGGTAATCCCAACTGAGTGTAGATCAAAAGTGGCATCAAGTTAATACTTGCCCCCAAATCACACAAACATCTGTTAAAGAACTGGGGCCCAATCGTGCACGGTATTGTAAAGCTACCCGGATCCTTCAACTTCGGTGGTAACTTTCTTTGCAGAATTGCGCTACATTCTTCTGTCAATGCTACTGTTTCGAACTCCCCTAGCTTCCTCTTTCTTGCTAAAATATCTTTCATAAATTTTGCATAACTAGGCATTTGTTCTAAGGCATCTGCGAATGGAATGTTGATTTGCAGCTTTTTGAACACTTCTAAAAATTTTGAAAATTGTCTGTTTAATTTCTGCTTTTGAAGTCTTTGAGGAAACGGCACAGGTGGTACAACTGTTGTTTGCTTTTCTTCTTGTTGTTTTGTCACAACTTTTTCCTCAGATTTACTTTCTGAATCTCCACTCTCTTGTTCACCATCCTCAGCAGAAATTACTTTCTTGTGTCCGTCCAAATCTGTAGTCAACTCCTTCCCGCTTCTGAGTGTAACTGCCTTACAGTGCTCATTTCCATCATTCCTTGGATTTTTCTCCGTATCACTAGGTAAAGAACCTGGATTTCTAGTATTCATAGCATTAGCCATTTGCCCTATTTGATTCTCCAGATTCTTTATTGCAGCTGCTTGGGTTTTCGTTATGGTTTCCAACTGAGTTGCAAATCTTGCCATCATTTCTTCCATTTGTGAAAACTTTTCAAGTTGTTGAGTTTGTTGCTGTGGTTGAAATGCAGGTGGATATGTTTGCCTTGGAGCTTGAGCTTGTGACTGATTATTACTCCAAGAAAAATTCGGGTGGTTTCTCACTCCTGAATTGTAGTTGTTTGCATAACTGCCCTGCTGCCTGTTATAATTGGAAACAAAATGGACTGATTCAGGATTTATTGCACATTGATCACTTGAGTGGTTACCCGCACATATTTCACATATCGTTTCCATTTTCTGAACTGGTTGTACCCCAAGTGAATCTATCTTCTTTGTAAGAGCAGACATCTGAGCTGTCATATGAGCTGACAATGCTGTCATAGCATCCACTTCATACACTCCTACTGTCCTTGTCGGAGTTGTTCTTGCTGTTGGCCATTGATAATTATTAGCTGCCATGGTTTCAAGCAACTCATACCCCTCATCACAATTCTTGGCCATAATAGCTCCTCCTGCTGCAGCATCTATACTCGATCTCACTGTGCCGAATAAACCATTATAAAACGTTTGCACCTGAAGCCATTTAGGAATTCCATGGTGTGGACATTTTCGCAATGAATCCTTGAATCTCTCCCAGGCTTCATATAGTGATTCTGAATCGTGCTGAACGAAAGAGAAGATATCGTTCCGCAACTTTGCTGTTTTTGCAGGTGGGAAAAACTTTGCAAGAAATTTCTGGGCTAAATCATTCCATGTAGTGATCGAGCCTGGTGGTAGTGAATGGAGCCAACTCTTAGCCTTATCTCTGAGGGTAAATGGAAATAGCCTTAGCCTTATTGCATCCTCTGACACATTATTATACTTGAAAGTATCGCAGATTTCTATAAAGCTGACTATGTGATCGTTCGGATCATCGTTTGGTAACCCTCCGAACTGACATGAATTTTGAATCATCTGTATTGTCCCCGGTTTTATCTCAAAACTTGTAGCAGTAATGGCAGGTCTCGTAATACTCGACTGAATTTCAGTAACCCGCGGCGTAGCATAATCCCGCAGTGCTTTTTGCTCTTCTTCAGCCATAGTATCTTCCTTATCAAGTGCTTCTTTGGTTTCTTTAACCCACTTACGCAACCGCTGAAATCTTTTCTCGATGTCGTCCTCGTGAGGCAATAAATCTGGCTTCTTCGATCGCGTTTGCATAAACTAGTCAAAAGCACCTGAATAGAACAGAACAGAACAGAAAAAGTTTAAATTAAGATTAACGCTATAAAAATCAATAATGACAAAATATTAAACTAATTTCCCCGGCAACGGCGCCAAAAACTTGTTGCCTAAATTTTTAACAGCACTTTACCACGCAAGTATACGCGTTCAATTGTAATATTCAGCAAGCAAGGATATCGTTCCCACGAGGAAATAGACTAATATTTATCAATTACTAACTCTAATGCAATTAATCCTATTTTAAACTAAGAAAATTTTGTTGTGATTTGAAATATTAAACTTAACAAACTAATAATTAAAAACCAAAATTTCACAAGAATAACTGCAGATTTAACAGGTTAAGATTACAACTTCCCTTGGTATTTCATTTAAACTAACTTACTTCCCATTTAAAATAAATCAATTAATATGAATTGTTATCCAAGAATGCTCTATAAATATTCATGCTCTTCTTCCAAAGACACATGAACAAATCCTCCTAAATCCAATCTTTAAGATGCAGAATTATAAGGAACACCCCAATTAATCAACGCACTATATTCCTATGTGAATCAAGTTAATTAGGATTTATGCACAAATTCTTTCAATGGATACAAAAGACACATAGGTATATTCCTATCCTACACGCTAATCATATTAACCCTATTCAGATTATACGAACAGATGTTATCATATCCAGATCTAAATCTATACTCCATCTTCCAATTTTATATAGATTATCACAGTAATTGTTGATCAGGCAATTAATCAATAAGCATAAGATATAATAAACAATTCAATAAAAACTAACTTTCATTCAATGGGAAGCTTGCAATTTAAACTACATACCAAGTTCCGTTGCAATCTTAATTAAAATTTAGTTCATGATAATAATAAAGAAAAACATCATCCAGATAAATAATCCAAACATCCCAGATAGTTACAAAAGATAAAACTAGAGAAGAGAAGAAGAAACTCTGAATTTGCTCCAATACTCTCTCTTAGATCTTCAGCCTTTGCAGTTCTCCTTCGTGTTTTTCCTCCTTGTTCTCTCTGCAAATCTCTTGAAAACTTAGTTCATTCCTTGCAAAATTCGTTCCCCTTGCCTTTGTAGAGTCCTCTCCTACTTGTATTGGTCTCAGCCCTCATTCAGACTCCTCTTTGACTTCAAAAACCCACTTGACAGCTGCAAAACGCACCAATCTACGCATTAGAGCGCCTAGGCGCTCATCATAGTGCAATTCCAAGCGCCTAGGCGCTTGGCCATGTCCTCATATTTACAAAAATGCCACTCAGCTTTAATTTTCATGATTTTTGACCTTTTTTTTCTCCGAAATGACCAATTTGTCCCTCCAACTCCAACCTACAACAAATAAACACAAAACACATAAAAAGATCCTAAAAACAATTAAATATAACAATAATTAAGTTTAATAATACCAGATTCATAGGTATAAAACCTACTCATCATATGTTCATGCCAACATCCCCTCGAAAATTACCGAGACTGACTTGGAAAGGCTTCGAACTCGTTGCCATATTTCGGATACCAACCAGATGAGAGTTCCCAGGTCTGGAGAACTAATGTACCAATGCCCTGAGGGATGGATAGCTGTTACGACGACCATTCTGGAGAAAGGGATCTGGTTCCCTCTACACGACTTCGTGGTGACTCTATTAGGGTTTCTGGGTGTTGGGTTCGTCCAACTGATGCCGAACTCATATATTCATATTTTGGCATTCATAGCTATATGCCACGAACTTGGCGTCGAACCTGCGCTCGACTTCTTCTTTACTGTATACAAGGTCGGTCAGTCCAGAGAGAAAGGATTTAAAACCATAAGCAAGCATTCTTCAAAAATAGGGGAGAGGTTCGAGAGACGCTCGTTAGTGAATACCCCTTCAAGCAACAAAGGATGGCATGAAAGATGGTTTTTCGTCAAAGGACCCGAAGTCTTCACCTTACCGGGCGGGGCCACAGACGAGAAGATTTCTACGGACTTCGGGGACGTTTCTGAAGAACGGGAGGTCGAGATGATAGAACTTTTGGAAAATTTCCCGAGGGAGGAATGGAACTATAGACTTCTTTCCAACCAAGCGTGGTTGTATAATCACAAACGTAAGTGTAAATTCATTTCATGAATATTTGAAAATTTTGTGATATGGATTCTGATGCAAAACTGTTAATCTTTTGTAGTGACTTTGATTAAACCATTGCCTTCAGAGGTGAAAGACTTAGAAGATTTGTTAGCTGGAAAACCGGTAGAAGCCACTGTCGAGTCTTCACAACATGAAATCCCATCCGAAGACAATGCAGCCGAAAAAACTGCAAATGTCGATGTCGAACCTTCACAACCTGAAGCTTCCTCCAAATTCAACCCACCTAACGAAGCACCAAATGAGGAGCCTCAAACACGTGCACCCGAAGATGACGAACCTATCCTTCCGGAAAAAGTTACTCATCTTCGTCGAAAGAAAAGAGCCATCCGAAAGCCCCGGCCGATCTCCATCACATCAGACTCTGAAGACCTTTCCGAATCCGAACCGACCTTTAATCCGATACCTCCAACTACTGACCCAGTACCGCCGACTGCTGACACAATTCCACCGAATGCTGATCCAACACCACCAACCGCCGTCCCAAAATTGGTTCGAACAAGTTTATTAGATCTTCCTGCGAATGATCAAAGACAACTTCTTCGGATCAAAAAGTTGAGAACCAAAGTCACCCCCCTAACCCCTGATGAGCTTAGGGTTCCTCCCTCAAATACCCATCCTTCAACAAACCCCGCGGAGACTTCAACTGTAAATGAAGAAGAAAGAACCGAGTCTGCCGCAATGCCATCTCGAAAGAGAAAACGACCAACTGATAGCCACCCTAGCCCAACACCTTCAATTCTACCAGTTCAAGATTCTACTCCAGCTCTATCTCCTTCCCCCGAAAACATCTACACGGATCCTTCTCCCGTTCACGATCGACAGTTGTCCTCCCCCCCAAGGCCCTCAACACAAAATTTTCATGATGAGGCCACTGGGGAGCCAACTATGTGGCCTCGGTATAACGTCAACTTCCCTTTCCATCTATTCGATGCCTTCGTTCGGGAAAATGATGATCACCGATTCGATAATCATACGAACGGAAATTTTCTTGATGAAGGCATGAGTTATCTGGCCAAGGTACGTGAGGGTTTTCTCAATCAAATGTTAATCTATTTGCCAAAATATTTGAAATTGACTAAACATTGTTGAAAATATGCAGGCAAATGCAGTCTTCGGGCGTTTACATCCCAGGCACCTAAATGCCGAATCCGATGAGGAGACTCTGAGGAGGGAGAATAATATGCTGAAGGCTACGTTGACCCGAGAGAGAGAGGAACGTGAATTTGTTCTTCACGCCAATGAGAGCCTTCAGAGAGAATTGGCTCAAACCAAGGAGGATATGAAGGAGACTTATGACGTGCTGAGCTCGGTTAGAGAAGAACTGAAGACGACAAAAGCCAACGAACAAAAATTAGCCACCATGAATATCCGCTTTGTTGCAGAGACCGAAGCTCTGAAGACTACCAAAGAGGGGTTTGTTGTAGCCAATCAGAACTTGTTAACTTAACTTAGCGAAGTTCAGACGAAGGCTCGATCTGATAGGAAAGTTCATAAGGCCAAGCGTCGCAAGCTTCGTGGCAAGGTAAAGGCACTTCGAGAACGAGACCCTCCTTTGACCGAGGACTTGATCAAGCAAATACAGGCGGATTACCGCACATCTGACGAGCTCGGTGCAGAGATTTTGAAAGTATATTATGAAGGGTACGAAGAGTGCCGGAGTCGGGGCAAGGAAAAAATGGTGGCTGCCCAACTGGATCCATCTTTGCTAGACTCCGAAGATGAAGCTGCTAGCTGAAAATGATCTTATTTCCTTTAATTTATAGGACTTGTGTAAAAAGTTTCTGATTTTGTAATTTAATGAAATATCAACTTCATGCCTTGTTACTTCTGTGAGAACATTTCTTGTCAATAATGGATCATCAATCAACTTGAAAACTGTGCAAGTGCCTCTTATCTTAAACCGTTAGTCAATAATTAAGCAAACTATATAACAGTTAAGAACAATGATAATATAATCCGAACTCAACACTTGAACAAAATAAAGTAATGCATACTTATCATTACCGAAGTGTGAGATCGGTCATGTGTGAAGTGAATTCGGCTGATCCTCCTTGTACCATCAAAATCTTGCTCACCACTTGGGGTAGAACAAGTATATAAGGACATTTGTTTACCACTCGGGGCGAAACAATTAAATAAGGACCAAGATATAAGGACTTTTGTCTACCACTCGGGGTCTGACAAAGTCTAAGGATGACACTTGCCTACCACGAAGGGCCTGACAAGGTCTAAAGGATGACACTTGCCTACCACGAAGGGCCTGACAAGGTCTAAAGGATGACACTTGCCTACCACAAAGGGCCTGACAAGGTCTAAAGGACCACCTGCCGAAGAGGCTACCATCGAATGGTCAGCGAGTCCTCCCGAACCTCCTATCAAAACCAAAAGATGACACTCACCTACCACGAAGGGCCTCACAAAGTCTAAGTGGCGACAATTGCCTACCCCGAAGGGCCTAACAATGCCTTAGTGACGACAATTGCCTACCCCGAAGGGCCCGACAATGCCTTAGTGACGACAATTGCCTACCCCGAAGGGCCTGACAATGCCAAAGTGACGACAATTGCCTACCCCGAAGGGCCTGACAATGCCAAAGTGACGACAATTGCCTAACCCGAAGGGCCTGACAATGCCAAAGTGAAGACAATTGCCTACCCCGAAGGGCCTGACAATGCCAAAGTGACCACCTGCCGAAGAGGCTACCATCGAATGGTCAGCGAGTCCTCCCGAACCTCCTAACACCGAGCTGGCATTTGCTGTGCCCGTCAGATTATGGATAAGCTACGAAAATTCCTCATGAATGTTTTAAACTTCGATCCCATGAGCTGACGTCTGTTAACCTGATCCCTAGGCAATGGACCCAGTACGACTACCCCCCAGACAACAAGAGGTATAGGAGATAAAATCGAATATAGCCTTTTGATGGCTGATGTGGGATCAAACCATTTGGCTGACAAATATCTGCATGAACCCTCCGAACAGCATTTGCAGCTTCGAACGGCACCCGAAATTCCTCAATAGTGGGAGATGGGTCCAAAGTAGAATACCCGGAGTCTTTCTGTGCTGAATCCCCAGTTCTTTCAAGAATATCGCTGCCGAAGTTCTTTGTAAGTCAACACCTTCGGGCCAAATAATTGCCACAAATATCTCTGTGAACTTCCCGAAGAACACACTCTGCTTCAGATGGAACCAAATGTTTAAGCAATGATGACGAAAAAGGTCATTTGATAAAGATTCTCATCAATGAGAACAAAATTGACACTCTTGTACTTGGTCTTCTTTGTCAGCATCTGATCTGAATAAATGACGCCATCTGTCGTCAAAGTTATAAACATATGTATTGGCCAGCTTTGATAATGCATCGACGGTGGAATTGTTATTGTGACCGACTCCTTAATAGCCTGCTATACTGATGTCCGAAATAGAATATCCATCTGCATGCAATGTCCACGAGCTCTGCTTCTGCTGAAGTACTGCAACGGCTTTGTCGGACTCCTTATCTAGAGCTGCAACTTTAAATGGATTTCCCCGAAGACAAGTGCCCATAGGGCGGTGCGCCCTTAATGGACTCTTGGGAGTGTGATTTCTGGATCTACTTCGGTGAAACTTTTTGTCACTGTGGTGAGGATACTCAAGGCAGAATGCCTTATTTATATTCTGAGGTGCATACTCCCTGGATCAGTTTCTTCGTCTACTCTGCTACGACCATAATCCCGAAGACCAATAGGGCGGAATACCCTTCTCGGTCAATCAATCAGGAAAATGGATGTTGGGTCTTCGTCTACTCTGCTACGACCATAATCCCGAAGACCAATAGGGCGGAATACCCTTCTCGGTCAATCAATCAGGAAAATGGCTGTTGAGTCTGCTTCGATCCCGAGGAGGGCCTCGAGACATGTCTTTAAAGTGTAGACTTCTTTCGAACTTGATCGGTCTGTCATGCTGACCATTTCGATATAGGATTCTAAGCAGTATGCCTTCTACCCTTTTCCGACCATGGTCAGATCTTCTTCTCGGCAGCAAAAATCAATCTTCTTCCAGCATCATCCTGGGCTCTCGAACGAGAACCCTCAGAAACCTGCTTGGAAGCAGTACCAGCCCGAGCATTCTTTGAAGGACCCAATCAATCCTTGACAGATACTCATTGTGTAGACGAAGTCACAGCCATCAGGTATCCTTTAGAGGTAACTGTTCTACTCTTCTTCACCATGGATTTCGACGTAGAGCAGCTATAATTTGTGATTGAAAACTTCAAGAACACTAGAACACAGCCCTCCTTCTAGCGCCAATGTTAACGCCAAGATCTTTCTCCACGTCCCAATCACGAAAGACGTCCTAATCCTGCACAGTAAACACGATAACACCACAAGCTTGACGGCCGGACCGCCGGGGGATAGCTCAGGCGTGAGAGTAAGTATGTCTGTTCACAAGGTTAACTCAAGAGGATGATAGAATCTAGTGTAATGAGAATGATAATTAATTTGTGATGTCCGTAATATCTGAAATACGTCTATCCCCCTGATCTGATGGGTTCTGCCGACTGCATGGAGCTTATCCACTGCTTTTGACTGTTGTTCACACCGCCGGCCGACTATAATCCCATCCACATTAATGCATGGCATGTATCTTGGTCAACTGTCATACTATATCATCATTATAAGTCAAAGTAATAGATATTAAGTGACCCAATGGGTTAATCCATCGACCCAACCCGGTCTTTATAGGATTAAATGAAGTCAACGTAATGATTGGGCCCAACGAGCCCAATGGCCCAATATACCCAGCCCAAAATAGGAGAAATATCATGACCCAACATTACCCCCTAGTTTTTTGGTTAAACAGGATGTTTAATGGAAAACTATAAATGGTCCATGATATCAGAATTTAATAAAGGCCCAAAAATAGGAAATAATTAAAGCATACCCACTTTAATGTGTGAAATGGGACAAGGGATGGCAGGATGCCCAGATCAATAAGCCCATTCTGATAAAGGATTTGAATTTGAACAGGATGGGCCAAAAATTAGAAACTCAACAGCTAGGCCCAATCTGATAAGATATCCAAAGGTCATCCAAACGCGTCCCATTCAAATTTTCATTATTACTGATATTTAATGCGCCGGCCTCGTTTCCTGTGTAACCGTCAGTATAAAAAGCAGACTTTACCGATTTTGACAATTTTACCTACCAATTTGAATTTTGAACCTTGAAGCTTTTTCTCTACCACTCGAGCCTTCTTGGTATTCTCTGCAAATTGTTAACAATAGCGTCTCAAGATTCTGAGCAAGGTCATCCCCTGCTAGTGACACCAATTTGTTCCATTCCTCCAAACCCAAACTCTACCAAAAATGCTTCAAGTTCTGATCAGGCTGCTGCAACAGCTAAGAAGAAACCAACAACGACATTCTCTCCCACTCCTTCCGAATTCTATAGGAACAAAGAGCAGTATGTTCATGCCAACATCCCCTCAAAAATTACAGAGGCTGACTTGGAAAGGCTTCGAACTCGTTGCCACATTCCGGATACCCACCAGATGAGAGTTCCCAGGTCTGGAGAACGAATGTACCAATGCCCTGAGGGATGGATAGCTGTTACGACGACCATTCTGGAGAAAGGGATCTGGTTCCCTCTACACGCCTTCGTGGTGACTCTATTAGGGTTTCTGGGTGTTGGGTTCGTCCAACTAATGCCGAACTCATATATTCATATTTTGGCATTCATATCTCTATGCCACGAACTTGGCGTCGAACCTGCGCTCGACTTCTTCTTTACTGTATACAAGGTCGGTCAGTCTAGAGAGAAAGGATTTAAAACCATAAGCAAGCATTCTTCAAAAACAGGGGAGAGGTTCGAGAGACGCTCGTTAGTGAATACCCCTTCAAGCAACAAAGGATGGCATGAAAGATGGTTTTTCGTCAAAGGACCCGAAGTCTTCACATTACCGGGCTGGGCCACAGACGAGAAGATTTCTACGGACTTCGGGGACGTTTCTGAAGAACGGGAGGTCGAGATGATAGAACTTTTGGACAATTTCCCGAGGGAGGAATGGAACTATAGACTTCTTTCCAACCAAGCGTGGTTGTATAATCACAAACGTAAGTGTAAATTCATTTCATGAATAGTTGAAAATTTTGTGATATGGATTCTGATGCAGAACTGTTAATCTTTTGTAGTGACTTTGATTAAACTATTGCCTTCGGAGGTGAAAGACTTAGAAGATTTGTTAGCTGAAAAACCGGTAGAAGCCACTGTCGAGTCTTCACAACATGAAATCTCATCCGAAGACAATGCAGCCGAAAAAACTGCAAATGTCGATGCTGAACCTTCACAACCTGAAGCTTCCTCCAAATTCAACCCACCTAACGAAGCACCAAATTAGGAGCCTCAAACACGTGCACCCAAAGATGACGAACCTATCCTTCGGGAAAAAGTTACTCATCTTCGTCGAAAGAAAAGAGCCATCCGAAAGCTCCGGCCGATCTCCATCACATCAGACTCTGAAGACCTTTCCGAATCCGAACCGACCTTTAATCCGATACCTCCAACTACTGACCCAGTACCGCTGACTGCTGACACAATTCCACCGAATACTGATCCAACACCACCAACCGCCGTCCCAAAATTGGTTCGAACAAGTTTATTAGATCTTCCTGCGAATGATCGAAGACAACTTCTTCGGATCAAAAAGTTGAGAACCAAAGTCACCCCCCTAACCCCTGATGAGCTTAGGGTTCCTCCCTCAAATACCCATCCTTCAACAAACCCCGCGGAGACTTCAACTGTAAATGAAGAAGAAAGAACCGAGTCTGCCGCAATGCCATCTCGAAAGCGAAAACGACCAACTGATAGCCACCCTAGCCCAACACCTTCAATTCTACCAGTTCGAGATTCTACTCCAGCTCTATCTCCTTCCCCCGAAAACATCTACACGGATCCTTCTCCCGTTCACGATCGACAGTTGTCCTCCCCCCCAAGGCCCTCAACACAAAATTTTCATGATGAGGCCACTGGGGAGCCAACTATGTGGCCTCGGTATAACGTCAACTTCCCTTTCCATCTATTCGATGCCTTCGTTCGGGAAAATGATGATCACCGATTCGATAATCATACGAACGGAAATTTTCTTGATGAAGGCATGAGTTATCTGGCCAAGGTACGTGAGGGTTTTCTCAATCAAATGTTAATCTATTTGCCAAAATATTTGAAATTGACTAAACATTGTTGAAAATATGCAGGCAAATGCAGTCTTCGGGCGTTTACGTCCCAGGCACCTAAATGCCGAATCCGATGAGGAGACTCTGAGGAGGGAGAATAATATGCTGAAGGCTACGTTGACCCGAGAGAGAGAGGAACGTGAATTTGTTCTTCACGCCAATGAGAGCCTTCAGAGAGAATTGGCTCAAACCAAGGAGGATATGAAGGAGACTTATGACGTACTGAGCTCGGTTAGAGAAGAACTGAAGACGACAAAAGCCAACGAACAAAAATTAGCCACCATGAATATCCGCTTTGTTGCAGAGACCGAAGCTCTGAAGACTACCAAAGAGGGGTTTGTTGTAGCCAATCAGAACTTGTTAACTTAACTTAGCGAAGTTCAGACGAAGGCTCGATCTGATAGGAAAGTTCATAAGGCCAAGCGTCGCAAGCTTCGTGGCAAGGTAAAGGCACTTCGAGAACGAGACCCTCCTTTGACCGAGGACTTGATCAAGCAAATACAGGCGGATTACCGCACATCTGACGAGCTCGGTGCAGAGATTTTGAAAGTATATTATGAAGGGTACGAAGAGTGCCGGAGTCGGGGCAAGGAAAAAATGGTGGCTGCTCAACTGGATCCATCTTTGCTAGACTCCGAAGATGAAGCTGCTAGCTAAAAATGATCTTATTTCCTTTAATTTATAGGACTTGTGTAAAAAGTTTCTGATTTTGTAATTTAATGAAATATCAACTTCATGCCTTGTTACTTCTGTGAGAACATTTCTTGTCAATAATGGATCATCAATCAACTTGAAAACTGTGCAAGTGCCTCTTATCTTAAACCGTTAGTTAATAATTAAGCAAACTATATAACAGTTAAGAACAATGATAATATAATCCGAACTCAACACTTGAACAAAATAAAGTAATGCATACTTATCATTACCGAAGTGTGAGATCGGTCATGTGTGAAGTGAATTCGGCTGATCCTCCTTGTACCATCAAAATCTTGCTCACCACTTGGGGTAGAACAAGTATATAAGGACATTTGTTTACCACTCGGGGTGAAACAATTAAATAAGGACCAAGATATAAGGACTTTTGTCTACCACTCGGGGTCTGACAAAGTCTAAGGATGACACTTGCCTACCACGAAGGGCCTGACAAGGTCTAAAGGATGACACTTGCCTACCACGAAGGGCCTGACAAGGTCTAAAGGATGACACTTGCCTACCACAAAGGGCCTGACAAGGTCTAAAGGACCACCTGCCGAAGAGGCTACCATCGAATGGTCAGCGAGTCCTCCCAAACCTCCTATCAAAACCAAAAGATGACACTCACCTACCACGAAGGGCCTGACGAAGTCTAAGTGGCGACAATTGCCTACCCCAAAGGGCCTGACAATGCCTTAGTTACGACAATTGCCTACCCCGAAGGGCCTGACAATGCCAAAGTGACGACAATTGCCTACCCCGAAGGGCCTGACAATGCCAAAGTGATGACAATTGCCTAACCCGAAGGGCCTGACAATGCCAAAGTGAAGACAATTGCCTACCCCGAAGGGCCTGACAATGCCAAAGTGACCACCTGCCGAAGAGGCTACCATCGAATGGTCAGCGAGTCCTCCCGAACCTCCTAACACCGAGCTGGCATTTGTTGTGCCCGTCAGATTATGGATAAGCTACGAAAATTCCTCATGAATGTTTTAAACTTCGATCCCATGAGCTGACGTCTGTTAACCTGATCCCTAGGCAATGGACCCAGTACGACTACCCCCCAGACAACAAGAGGTATAGGAGATAAAATCGAATATAGCCTTTTGATGGCTGATGTGGGATCAAACCATTTGGCTGACAAATATCTGCATGAACCCTCCGACCAACATTTGCAGCTTCGGACAGCACCCGAAATTCCTCAATAGTGGGAGATGGGTCCAAAGTAGAATACCCGGAGTCTTTCTGTGCTGAATCCCCAGTTCTTTCAAGAATATCGCTGCCGAAGTTCTTTGTAAGTCAACACCTTCGGGCCAAATAATTGCCACAAATATCTCTGTGAACTTCCCGAAGAACACACTCTACTTCAGATGGAACCAAATGTTTAAGCAATGATGACGAAAAAGGTCATTTGATAAAGATTCTCATCAATGAGAACAAAATTGACGCTCTTGTACTTGGTCTTCTTTGTCAGCATCTGATCTGAATAAATGACGCCATCTGTCGTCAAAGTTATAAACATATGTATTGGCCAGCTTTGATAATGCATCGACGGTGGAATTGTTATTGTGATCGACTCCTTAATAACCTGTTATCTTCTTCCAGCATCATCCTGGGCTCTCGAACGAGAACCCTCAGAAACCTGCTTGGAAGCAGTACCAGCCCGAGCATTCTTTGAAGGACCCAATCAATCCTTGACAGATACTCATTGTGTAGACGAAGTCACAGCCATCAGGTATCCTTTAGAGGTAACTGTTCTACTCTTCTTCACCATGGATTCCGACGTAGAGCAGCTATAATTTGTGATTGAAAACTTCAAGAACACTAGAACACAACCCTCCTTCTAGCGCCAATGTTAATGCCAAGATCTTTCTCCACGTCCCAATCACGAAAGACGTCCTAATCCTGCACAGTAAACACTGACAACACCACAAGCTTGACGGCCGGACCGCCGGGGGATAGCTCAGGCGTGAGAGTAAGTATGTCTGTTCACAAGGTTAACTCAAGAGGATGATAGAATCTAGTGTAATGAGAATGATAATTAATTTGTGATGTTCGTAATATCTGAAATACGTACCTCTTTTTGAAGACTTACTCGGTAGGATATAATATCTTTGCCTGGATTATTGTGCCACCTACTACCATCTGACATATCCCCCTGATCTGATGGATTCTGCCGACTACATGGAGCTTATCCACTGCTTTTGACTGTTGTTCACACCGCCGGCCGACTATAATCCCATCCACATTAATGCATGGCAGGTATCTTGGTCAACTGTCATACTATATCATCATTACAAGTCAAAGTAATAGATATTAAGTGACCCAATGGGTTAATCCATCGACCCAATCCGGTCTTTATAGGATTAAATGAAGTCAACATAATGATTGGGCCCAACGAGCCCAATGGCTTAATTAAAAAATGAGCCCAATATACCCGGCCCAAAATAGGAGAAATATCATGACCCAACAGGCCCCATAATGGAATAACTGTCGGATGAAGAAAACGACAAGCTTGAGTTTTTATAAATAACTGCGTAGTTGTTACCATTAACACTGTTGGAATACCTGGTGTTTAAAATACAGTAATACACGTGGTTGCACAGTAGAACACGGTATTGCACAGTATTGTTGAATTATTGATTCTTACGTAAGAAGGCACTACTCAATAATTGTTACAGTAATTACTGTTAAATATTTTATTTTATTGATTCAATAATTGCTGCGTTGATATTTTATATTATTGTTATTTCAATAATTGTCACTGCACAGTATTTTCCATTATCAGATTAATAATTCATATTATTTGAATAATATTATTAGATAACATTATTGGCAATGTCTAGAAAGTTCTGTCAAGGAGAGGTTTGGTCACCTAATTGCGCGCCAGTAAGGAGAAATTCTTATTAGAAAGCCCCCTCTTTCCTGGGAACGGCCTGGTTGTCATAATTGTGATTCTATAATATTATTTGTGAATAATTAAATTATTGATTTTTATGATAAGGAAATATTTATTTTAAGCCGATATAAATGAAGGAATTTTTAGCATGAAATAATGTTTGATATATTTTCTGTGGAATTACAACTATTTCTTTGATAAAATATTCATTCAAGTATAATATATATATATATATATATATATATATATATATATATATATATATATGCATGTGATTAAAGTGATGTGTAATGGATTTTCTTTGCCTGCCAAGTTTGTTCAAAGATAGTGGGCACCAACCTTTGAAATGGTAGAGTTAGGCTTTGGTTTTGGCAGGGGAAAAAATTGCATTGTTAGGCCAATTATTTGGTAGATGACATGATGTTGCTTGCAATAATGGTTTTCAAAGTGTGGACCTCACCTATAAAGAAGTGAGTGGTTAGTGTTTTGTTAGGCCATTGATTGGTGGAAGTGGGTTGGTGAATATGATTCCTGCTAGCTAATTTTCAAAGAGTGGGTCGCCAATATTGAACAATTAAGAGTTAGGCATAGTTAGGCATGAAAAGTTAGGCAGCATCGTGTTGATTTTTCCTCCGAGGAATTCACTATAAATAGAGGGGTAACCCTACTTCCTCAAACACACCTTCATAATCAGAAATTCTTATTCTAAAGTATTGTGAGTATTTTCTTGAGTAAAAGAATATTTTGAGCGTAGTTTTTCTGCAAGATTTTCTCAGAATAATATCTGATATTCCAGTCAAATCCAGTTTCTACTAAGGTAAAGAATATTATTTTATTGCAACACTCGTGAGAAATATTATTTTCTTTTATACTCCATATTACGAAAGCGATATTATTTCATCTCGTATTCTTAAATTTGAACTTACTATGGTAAGTATTGCTTCTATAATTCCTGAAATGATTAGAAATTTCGTTTCATCTAATATCATTTCATAGGATTATTGGTCTTAATTTTTTATCAAATTTGGAACTTTTCATGACCGGGTACTGTTCACGGGTACTGTTCATAGTTACTGTTCACGGGTACTGTTCACAAAAGAAAAAAATTTATTTTTTTTTCTCTTCCAAGTTATCTGTTGTAACCCTTATTCTTGAAATTTAATCCATGTTTTGATCTTCATTCTTGAATTTCACTCCACTATAGTTTATTATGGAGTATTATTGAACTTGGATAGACTGAAATATGAATCTCTAATATTTGTCCTTCTGTCTCACTGGATTGGTTATTTAAAATATTTTTCATCTTCCTCAGTCCTAAATGATAATATTACTGAATATCTTTGGCCCGTAGTGCAAAGATGAATGATTAACTTATGAATATCTTTGGCCCGTAGTACAAAGATGAATAGGTGTTGAGATGAACATGACCAACTGGTGATACAAATGAATATCTTTGGCCTGTAGTGCAAAGATGAATATTTGACTCAAAATGTATATTGATTGATGTTACAGTGATAAATTATTGATGATGGACTTTTAAATCTTAGAAGATAGTAGAATTATTTCTCTACTTGACTCTTCTAATGGATTGTTGTTTCCGCTGCAGTTGTTGATCTAAAACTTGTTGTCTATTATATTTTTATCAGATTTTTCCCTGTTGAAGACTAATGATAAATTGTTGTATATTATCTTAGTCATAATATTCTTTACTGGCTAGTTAAGCTCACCCTTTTCCTTTTGTTCCATTTTTCTTCTCAGGAGGTGAGAACATAGCAAGAACTAGCCGGGGTATGGAGTGATGGTTCAGGATAGATGTATTAGTAGTCCTCACTATTTTGTAAAATAGTGTATCAATAATTGGAATGAGGACTCTTTTTGAGTTTGTATACTCTCTATTAGACTATATTTGTATTTAAACTCACAGTATATGTGTTGTCGTATTTTGCACGACAATTATATTACTGAAGTTGTATTTGTTTCTGTACCATGTATTTGGCGACTCAAAATGGGTGATGTATACCTATTTTGGGAGTGTCACAAGTTGTTTTAGTAGTCCTTACTATTTTGTAAAATAGTGTATCAATAATTGTAATGAGGACTTATTTAAGTGTGGATATTGTCTAGATGACAATATTTGTATTTAAACTCACAGTTTAAGTGTTGTCGTATTTTGCACAACAGTTGTATTAATAAAGTTGTAGTTATTTCTGTACCATGTATTTGGCGACTCAGAATGGGTGTTGTATACCTATTTTGGGGGCGTCACAGTGCAGGGGTGATTCGACGATGTGGATTATTTATTAAGCTGAGTCTCAGCGATAAAAGTGATAAAAAATCTTTTAAATCATAGAAGATAGTAGATTTTATGCTCTTCTTGACTCTTCTAATGCATTGCTTGTTCTGCTGTAGTTAAACTTGATGTTTGTTATATTTTATCAGTTTAACACTGTTGAAGGCTAACGATAAATTATTCTACATTATCTTAGTCATAATATTTCTTACTAGGCTAGTTGAGCTCACCCTTTTTCTTTCATTGTTCTCTTCAGAAAATGAGAACGTAGCTGGGACAAGTCGGGGAACGGAGTGACGGTCCAGATGATAGCATTAGTAGTCCTCACTATTCTATGAAATAGTGTGATAATAAATGTATTGAGGACTCCATTTGAGTTGAATACTGTCCATTGGCTACTATCTTTGATTGTATCCATGTTTTGATCGTTATTTTTGAATTCTGCTTCAAAATTGGTTATTATGGAGTATTATTGATCTTGGATAAAACTGTTATACGAATCCCTAATATTTGTCCTTCTATCTCACTAGATTCGTTCTTAAAAATATTTTTCATCATCCTCAGTCCTTAATGATGCTATTATTGAATATCTTTGGCATGTAGTGCAAAGATAAATGATTACTGATGAATATCTTTGGCCCGTAGTGCAAAGATGAACAGGTGTTGAGATGAACATGACCAACTGATGATATAAATGAATATCTTTGGCTTGTAGTGCAAAGATAATTAAAGATGTATATTTATTGTTGTTACATGGATATATTGATAATGGACTCTTAAATATTAGAAGATAGTAGAATTCATCCTCTACGTGACTCTTCTAATGGATTGTTGTTTCCGCTGCATTTGTTGATCTAA
This sequence comes from Panax japonicus, assembly GCA_020205505.1. Classification (NCBI taxonomy): domain Eukaryota; kingdom Viridiplantae; phylum Streptophyta; class Magnoliopsida; order Apiales; family Araliaceae; genus Panax; species Panax japonicus. Next base: position 18,857,460 of record CM035104.1, read on the forward strand.
AACTTGTAGTCTATTGTATTCTATTAGATTTTTCCCTGTTGAAGACTAACGATAATTTGTTGTATATTATCTTAGTCATAATATTCTTTACAGGGCTAGTTGAGCTCACCCTTTTCCTTATTGTTCCATTTTCTTCTCAGGAGGTGAGAACATAGCAGGATCGAGTCGGGGTATGGAATGAAGGTTCTAGAGAGAGTTGTTTAGTAGTTCTCACCATTTTTGTAAAATAATGTATCAATAATTATGATAGGGATTTATTTGCGTGTGGATATTGTCTAGGCGGCAATATCTGTATTTAAACTCACAGTATGTATTGTCGTATTTCACACGACATTTGTATTATTGAAGTTGTAGTTATTTCTGTACCATGTATTTGGCGACTCAGAATGGGTTGGGTGGATTGGACCTATTTTGGGGTCGTCATAGATGACATTATTTATTGCCACACAATATTTCTTTCGATGACAACATAATAATTTGTCATTAATTATTTGTAAAATTTAGTGACAATGTGATTTTATCACTAATGTTCACATTTAGTGACGCCAAATACAAATTCATCACAATTTTATTTGGAGGCAAAAATTTTCTAAAAAATTTTGGAAGAAATTTTTTAAAGATGAAAAAATAATAATTTATGACAATTTGTATTATCATAAATACAAATTTTATATGACGAGATAATAGTTCGTCACTAATTAGATAAGTGGATAAGTGACAAAAATGGTTTGTCATAAATTCTTATATTTAGTGACAAAGTATGTAATATCATCACAATCTTATTTGGAAGCAAAAAATTCTCAAAAAATTTGGAGGGAAATTTTTTAAAGACGGAAAAATAATAATTTATGACAATTTGTATTGTCATAAATACCAATTTTATATGACGAGATAATAGTTCGTCACTAATTAGATGAGTGGAAAAGTGACAAAAATGGTTTGTCATAAATTCTTATATTTAGTGACAAAGTACATAATATCGTCACAATTTTATTTGGAGGCAAAAAAATTTAAGAAATTTTGGAGGCAAATTTTGTAAAGACGAAAAATTAATAAATTATGAAAAATTTTATTGTCACAAATACCCATTTTATATGACGAGATTATAGTGCGTCACTAATTAGATGAGTGGATAAGTGACAACACTGGTTCGTCATAAATTCTTTTATTTAGTGACAAAGTATGCAATGACATCACATTTTTATATGGAGGCAAAAAAATTTCCAAACAAACTTGTATCCAAGCGACGTTACCGGTCCTTCTTTTATCATTGGCAGCCTCCATTTAGTCAAAAACCGACCAACCACACCGATTAAGTCGCACTAATTGTTCCGACGTAGACGCTTCACTTCTATTAACCCACTACAAAAAATGGAAATTGGGCTACGATTTATCGGGCAACGACTTATTTATTTACCAATAAATATTTTCATTCGTTTCAGTTTCTGAAAGGCTTTCATTTTTCGTAACGAAATTCATAGGTTGTTGCAAAATTTCGTTGTCAATTTGTTAGTAGAAAAAAAATAATTTTCTGCCTATTTAATTTTTTTGTTGCCGATGTTTTCTCCTCATCTTAGGGGAAAATTATTTTTTGGCTATATTTCGTATCATAATATGGGCTACATTCGTTGTCAACAATTTGTTATTTGCGTATTTAGTATACTTTTTTACAACGACTAGTAAATTGTTGCCCAAAATTAAGATAAACTTATAAGCATGTTTCGACCTTTTTTTTTCAAAACACATCATTTTTCATTTCAAAATTATTATTTATTTGGATGCAAACTTATAAAGTGAAATATTTCACTTCCTCTATCTCAAAACAAGTGTCCAGTTTTAATTTTTTTGTTAGATTTATAATTTTTGAAATTAAAATTGAGCACATATAGATATATTTTCTAATTTTAAAAAAACTATAGTTTGTAGTAAATTTAATGTAATTTATAATGACTATATTCTCTCACATATAATTTTTTTAAAAAGTAATTAATTTTTAAATTAATTTATATGAATTTTTTCTTGTAACTCATTTTTTACATATATAAGTTTTGACAAGGGCTGAGCAAAGAACCGAAATCGCCTCCGAAATCACACAAAAAACGGGAAAAAACATTTTTACCCCATTGCAGGTCGTCGTGTTTTAAGCAATTAGTCACTGTAGCTTAAAAAATTCAATTGCCCCACTGTGTTTTTATAAAAATTGTTAATCAAGCCATTCCGTCCAATTTTACTTACGGACGTTAAAAAATTGGACCAATTTTCCTACGTGACTTTTGAAAAAAAACAAGTTATTTCCTACGTGGCAAGTCTGTCAGCCAAATTCCTAATACTTGCAAATTGAAAAAAAACACATTTACCCCACTGTGTTCGTCGAGTTGTAAGCATTAAACCACTGTACTTTAAAAAAATACAATTGGTCAACTGTGATTTAAAAAAAATGCTTAATTGGGCTATTTCGTCAAATTTAGTGTATGTCTGTTTATTTATTTCTTACATGACATTTAAAAAAAAGAAATTCAAGGAAATGTCGTGAAATCAAATAATCAAACACACGTGGATATAGTATGCAAATGTTAAAAATGAGGTAGAAAATATTTATAATATGTATAATATTAATAAAAATTAATATTATAATGTTTATAATATGTATGTTTTATTTTAAAAATAAAAATAAAAATATTTTTATGTTTTAAAATACGTATAAAATTCTTTTAAATAAAAATACTTTTATGTTTTATTTTCTTTCTTTTTCTTTACCTAAATATTTATAATATGTATAATATTAATAAAAATTAATATTATAATATTTATAATATGTATGTTTTATTTTAAAAATAAAAATAAAAATAAAAATTAAAATACTTTTATGTAATACGTATAAAATTTTTAAAAATAAAAATACTTTTGTTTTATTTTCTTTCTTTTTAAAAATAAAAAAGCCAGTGTTCCTCACTAGATGGTCCTTCAATGCAGGCAGGACCAAATTGCTCAGCAGAAACGCGACCAACCAAATCATCACCAACTCATCCACCGATCCTCTTCCGGCGACTCCGCAAAATCCTCCTCCGATCCCTCTGACAGGGACATAGACTGCCACCACTAGTCGTCTCGTGATTACGACCGTGATAGGGCTCGGTATAGAGACCGGCATTGGGATCGAGACCGGGACTTGGAGCACCGGAGCGTTCTCCGGGAAGAGGAACAGAAGTCGCGGGAGCAGGTCCGGTTGGAGAAATTGGAGGAGCGGGAGCGGGAGCGGGAGAAAGAATTGGAAGCGATTAAAGAGCAGTATTTGGGTTCTAAGAAGTCGAAGAAGAGGGTTATTAAACCTTGTGAGAAGTTTCGATTTTCTTTTGATTGGGAGAATATTGAGGATACTTCTCGGGATATGAATTCCCTGTATCAGAACCCTCATGAGGCCCGCCTTCTGTTTGGACGGGGTTTTCGAGATGGGATGGATCAGCGTGAGCAGAAGAAACTTGTTTCCAAGAATGAAAAGGAGATTAGGGATGAGATTCGGAAGAAAGACGGTATAGAGGAGAAGCCTGAGGAGGCTGCCGCCCAGAGGCTTAAAGACGGTACTTAGTGATGTTTACATTTTTTTGACTGGTAAGGCCACATCCATATGTACATATTTAAGTTACATTTTTTGCAATTCATTTTCGCACTGTCAATTTCGTTGGTTCATGAACTGATGTAAAATAACAACGTCTGTGAAGCAAACACTAAAATCATAGTTTGCCCTTGAAATAATACTCCCTCCATTCCACAAAAAGATCCCCAACTGAATTTTTTACAAACTTTAAGGGTATATATATTTCTGAATATTACTTGCTACAAGTAATGGTTAGAGTTATAGGACCACAAGGGCTGGGAGAAATGGCAAAGGGCTTGGAACCTTAAGACCTCTAGTTTCAGTTCCATAATTGGGGACAATTATTGTCTTTGAAGCAAACACTAAAATCATATTATCTGCTTTTGGACTCGTGCTTTCAATGGATGATTTTTCAAGTAAGAAGAGAGGGCGAAAGATCACTAGTAGCAAGTGCTGAGGCTGCAGTTGAGGAAGTTATACGTCGTGGTGTAAGCCTTTCAATTCTTTACCTGAAGTCTTATTACCATGATTTTGACAGCAAGACTTATTACTTTTTGTACTACCCTTCATAGGTGGCTCATCCAAACAAAATTTTTGTTGATGGTCATTCCTACTGAGCATTTATGACTGCAAAACTCCTGGTGCATGCCCCGCATCTTTTCTGTTGTGGAATTACTCACTCTGGAGACTAACAGAACACTAACACCTTTTGGGTTTCAGGTAGAGTTCTACTTAGAGTGAAATATATACGTCAAATTACTTGTTGTTTTCTCCCTGAATTGACTAGTCCATTTTTTTAAAATTTTTAATTGCTTCTTATATTTAATATTATGGTAGCAATGATGCCAGAGCTCATAATGATACTGCCACAGAAAGAGAATTAATATAGGCGACCATTCTATCCTTTACAATTAAAACTAAATAGTCTCATCCTCTCCCCTTTTCTTTCTTATCCTCCTTTGTCTAGTTTCTATGTCTCTTCTGTGTCTGCATTCTGCATCAAATGTGAAAAGCTACATCTGCGAACTAGCTTGTCACCACAACCATGAACAATACTACCCTTAAAAATATTTCTGTCTACTCCTTTGTAAAAGACTTGTACAATGTTATCTAAGTTAGTTATAAACAGTTAATTACCCTCTTGAATATATATATATATATATATATATATATGTATATTAAGATGATCTATTTTCTCTCTCTCTCTCTCTCTATTAATGGCCGATGTATGGACTAGTGCTTCTTTGACTCTGAGATGGTAGAAAAACATAAATTGAAGTGATGATTCAGTAGTAGCAGTTTTTGGACTTAGACTGGTGAGTGGTGAGTGCCTAAGCCACATGGAGATGTAAGGGAAGGGAAGAAGGGTTAGGCTATTAGTAATGTTTTCCCATTTATCAAGATGCAAAAAGAAAATTTTGTGTTTCTTTTTGTTACGTCTTTACCGTGGGACAAAAAATAGTCAATTTAACTCGGCATTAATGAATTTGATGTGGTAGGATCATTCCATGTGCCATTATCGACATCAAATACTATTATCCTTGGTTTCTTGACAGTTTCCTATTCTTGTCTTTGCATGTTCCTGTAATGGATTATTCTTGTAGAACGAGGACAGGACACTTTGGGAGGCCACTTGTACTTATGTTGAAATGAGCCCTTTCACGTCGGCGAATAAAATAAAGAAGTCTATCCTGCTTATCCATGGAGAAGAAGACAATAATTCAGGAACATTGACAATGCAGGTACTACAATGGCTCTAGTCAATATATTCTGTAACATTCATGGAAATAACATTACTTTTATTATCAGTGTCGCATAGAGAAATACTTTTCATAGAAACTATTGCTCGAGGATTTTGGTTTTTGGTAATGCAAATATACAATTTGTATTTGATCCACGGCTCTCAGTAGAAGAGGGAGACTTTAAAAAGTAGGTTAGTTTTTAAATAAGGAGCAGAGTCACACTCGTACAGATAGAGACAAAGAGTACTCTGGGAGTCTGAGGTTGTCCATGTAAGCACACAACAGTTCTGCACTGAGGAAGGGCAGAAGTATGGTGGTGCAAGATTGAAAGTTGCACGTGTAAGGAAAATATTCACTCTCAGCTAATGTCACACCTTTCACGAGGAATACGTATTTGGATTTTGGTGTATGTTATTAATAAAAGATAGTGAAGTGACAATACCCTTACAGTTATAATCTGGAAGTCCCAAGGACATCATCTGCTTGCTGGTATACATATTACTACTATGGTGATGGAAATATATACACATGTCCCTTGGGAGACTTCAGTACCCTCGTCTTAGTTTGTAGAGATACTCAGGCACAATGCACCAACCAGACCATACCCTTAGGGCCCCTTGCCTTGAGGGACTAAACCAAATAGCATTAAAGGTCCCAGAAGGGGGATTAAGGCATAGCTGTGGTTGCACCCTTGGCCACATGCTAAGCTTCGAGGAATATCCTGAATCTTCCATGGCTCAAGATAAATTGTATGATACACTGATAGTAGATTTTCTCCAGAGAAGAGGCTTTCCTCATGGTAGGATAGTGCTCCTTGACAAAAGTTTGTAATCTTTTTAAGTTGTGTTGCGAGGGCTAGTTTTTCTTCCTCTTTGTTTTAGTCCACTAAAAGGCAACAAGAGAGTTGAACTAGATGCAAAATACAGAGATATATCAAATAAAAATCAGACACAGAGACACCGATATTACATGGAAACCCCCCTTCTATATGAAAGAAAAATTCTCAGGACAGAGAATGGGTTTGGAAAGTATCTTATCTGGGTAATGCTGAAGGCATACAAACAATCATGGTAAAACCCTTTTGGGTAACAATTGTAGCAATAAGTAATATATGGCTTCACCAACAAGGTGAATCCCATAAAGTAATAGGAAAAGTTTCGTTGGATGAAGTCTCTCTCTCTCTAAAGTCTAGTATAAACAACTGCACTTTTTATTTACAGACCTGGAAAGCTATTTTTTTACCTTTTTCCGTTCAGATCTTTAGGTTTCCCAAGCGACCTAGTCAATTGGTCAAGTACTTAAATAAACACTACATTCAAAAATAAATGTTCTAGACATCCAAATGGGCTTATGTCCATCTGGGTTGTCAACACTTGGGAGTTGGACCATTGTCAATTCAGGGATTTCCTTTTATCATACGCACGACACATGGAGATTAATACGATACATTTTTTTTCTTGCCAAGTATTAGTGTTATACTTCACGGTCGATTTACGATAGCCTTTGGAGTGCTTGTGCCATAAGTCCAATTACTAGCTTATGCTTCTAATATTCTATAATGAAAGTCTTGCATCTTTTATTTCAGATTTCTGATCAGCCTGTGTTTTCTATGACACGTATATAGTTATTGATCATTGTCTAAAAAAAGAGATCCTTCGATTCTTAAAACACTTATTCATGCATTTAATCCTCGAAAGTGCTTAGTAATCTCTTTTGCTGTTGCACTTGACCTGGGACTCTGGGAGTATCCTATATTCTGATATTCATATGTACCAGAAGAATGTCATATTATTATATTCTATTAAATTGTACAGATTGACAATGATTTTAATCAGCAATGCATAATTCGTATCCGGATTGGACCATCAAATGGGTTCAGAAAAGCATGCCATCATTCAAACAAACAATAAGGCAATGAAGTTACCGGATCATTAGCTTGCTGCCCTGCAGGATGAGGTGAAAAGCGTAGAATACCATTTGTTGCTTGATTGCATTTGACTAATAATATTATTGTTCCATATTTATGGGCCTAAAAAGATAGCATACGTTTTTTAGTAATGTTATAGCTATAGTTATGGAAAATTCATAATTTATTATTTAAACATTTCTTTCTTTATATACATTTCTTTTTTAATTTCATAACTATTTGATCGGTTTATGTCTATATGTTTTTTTGATTTGCATATAGAGTTTTTTCTGGAAGATCAATAACCGCAATGTTGAAGGTTTTAATTAAGCATTTTCTTAGGATACAGATTTCAGAATTTTAGCTTTTTGGATTATATGATTTGGTTTTGTGGTACTTAGATGATTTAAGCAACTGTTTATTGCCTAGCTAGTTGGGTATTTTGTTGAATCAGTTAATCTACTATTTTTTATAAGATAATTACTTTTTATTTTAAATGTTTATTGACTTTTGTCTCTTATATTATATATAGGTGTAAAGTTGATTTAAAAAGCTCACTAAATTATTATTTTTTTTTGAAAATTGTTAATGTAACAATATATTTAATTTGAATGTCAAACAAATTAATATGACCACCACATCATCACGATTTATAATCATTTATTGACAAATAATATTTGGTCAATGAAAATTAAAATTTAATGACGAATAATAGTAACTCTTTAGAATTAATAGTATTGTAATTATATATATTCATTTAGTTATGACAATTGATCTTGTCACTAATATTAACTATTTGGTGACTAGTTATGCCATCACTATTATATACTCCCTCCGTCCTTATTTAAATGACGTTTTAGAGATGTGCACAAGAATTAAGATAATGATTGAAAAGCATTAAATATAGTACTCAATTGTTTATAATACTCTTAAATCATTAATTTATCATAGCACAAGAGTTTAAAGTACCAAAAAATATAGAGTAATGAGGGGTAATTTTGGAAAAATTATCATTAATTCTCTTAGATTTGAACAAACGTCAATTAATTAGGGACAAATAAAAAACTCTAAAACGTCATTTAAATAAAGACAGAGGGAGTATTCATTTAGTGATGACTTTTAATTTTGTCAGTATTAGTAACTCTTTTTGTGACGAGATGTATCGTCACCATAAGTATTCAATTAGTGATATTGAAAAATATATCCTAAAAAATAGTTTTTGGTGACAAGTTATTTTGTAATATTATTTAAAATATGAAATGACAACGACATAATTGTCATGTTAAATATATTATTAGGTGACGAATTGTTCTGTTGTCATTTATTTTTTTATTTTTGGTGACGATAAACACAATAACATGACGAAAGAATAATCATAAATATGACAATATTGTCGTCATTAAAATTAGATGATTTAAATAGAGTAACGTATTTTCGTCACTAAAACAATATCATTTAATGACGAAAAATGATTTTCGTCATTTAATGCACCAAGTTTTGATGACGAAACATAATATAGAGTGACGAAAGTTTCATTCAAATAGTGACACTATAAAGGTCACTAAAAGTAATTAATTATAGTGAAAATGGTGTAGATCGTCACCATAAGTTAAAACATTTAGTGACGATATCAAATATTGTCAAATAAACCTAATACCACGCTCATACGGTGACGGTCTCTGTGACGATTAACATTCGTCACCAATTGTTTTAGTGACAAAAAATAAATTTTATGTGGCAAATTTTAGCATCATTTTTTGTGTGATTTCTTGTAGTGCCCTAAATTTTGATGTATGTTATATATGCAATTTCATGATTAATACAATTATTGTATAATTGTATTTAACAGGAAAGTATATTTAAGTTATGAATAATAAGAAATTATTTTCTTAAGAAATTTGAATCTATCTAATAAAATACAAATGATTTTGAATTTCCCGCTCACTTAATAAATCATCCGGGCCGTCTAAAGTTTGGAATAAATTCCACCGTTCATACATCTATCTAATAAAATACATCTATCTATCTAATAATCTAATAATAATTTAATAAAATACAAATGACTTTAAATTTCCCGCTCACTCAATAAATTATTTTGGTCGTTCAAAATTTGAGATAAATCATATTGTCCATACAGTGCCGGAGGCACAGGACCCAGCTAGTATTAAATATTAGTATTAACTATATTTGTATTCAAATATATGCAAGTACATTAATTCGATTTATGATTATAGATTTTAAATATAGTTATGATTATTGACATAATTATATGAATATATGTTAAGAATTTAATTATTTATTGTATTTAAATATTAACATAATAATTGATTAGGTTGGTATTTAAATGAAAGTGTGTATATTATGTGATTATGGATAATTATTAGGAAACCCTAATTCATAATCTGGAAACCCTAATAATATCAAGAAATTCTAATTTTTTAAAAACCCTAATTTTAATTAGTGTGTTCTAATTAAATTTTTATTAAACTTTAAACTCAATTTTTCAAACCCTAGAAATTATTTGAGAAACTTTAAGGGTTAAAATCTATTGATTAAACCTTAGATTCAAGTACCATGGACAAGAATACCCTTAAATATTTTGTTTATTAAAATAGCATTCTTGAATTTATTTTAATGAGGTAGCTTGCAAATCTTGCTATATCTTAGTTGTTGACCAACTCTAGATCTTTCATGTGACAAAAATCAATACAAATCAGCCAAGACTTGCTCACATTATCAGCAAAATACATTGCACTGAAAAGATATAAGAATTAAATAGAGAGAAAATTCGAAGAATAGCCCCATTTGTTCACAAACTCTCAACCAAGCCTCTCTATCTCTCCAAACCTACAAATTTGTTTAGTGATTCATTCCTCAATCAAGTTTTTAGTACCACATTATAAATTAAGGAACACAAGATTCAAGCTTATTCATAGTGAGGTATAAACCCTAACAAAAAATTTGATCTTTTATGCTAAGTTAGATTTCATGTTTTTGTGTTTAATCAAGTGTTATTAGGTGTTATTTAGTGATCTATGATGTTACATCATAGATACATAACATCAAAGGGCTCAAAAATTAAGTTTTCTAAAACTGTCAAGAACCTTAGATTTATGGCTTGACAACCGAATGTCAGAGGCCATAGATCTACATTTGTTTATGATTTTGCTTGTTTAATGTATTGGATTTGTAGTATGATATAAGGAGAGTGTTCTGGAACTGGAATCATGCTTAGATCATGTCCACATCCCAAATTATTAAAGGTCAAAGTGCGTTGACCGTCCATGGCTTTATGTTTCTGGGTAACCATAAATTTACCCAGAAACGTCTGACAAGATGTTCATGTGCATAGATCTGTCAGGTGTTTATTTATTTGATTATGTTGTTGTATCTAAGTTGTAGTATGATATATGGACTATAGATTCGTGCCTTTATATCACCTAAATGACAAACATGATTAATGTAGTGGATGGTCAAAGTAGGCTGTATCATCACGATTTGTGTTTTTTGGGTAACCCAGAAAACTCAAGAACATGTTTTCTAACATGCTTTGACTGACTCATATCTTAAGTTTGTGTTGTAGTTAGACTGATTTAGTATATTATAACTGTTCCTTGACATGTGGACTACAACATGGAACCATTTAAACACTAAATCATTACATGGAAATCAATTTGTGGAAGCCCAAAAGTGACCACTTGAGACTGTCTAGGTTTCTGGGTAACCCAGAAAACTCAGAACATGTCTGACATATAGTTTAAGCCTCTAGATCTTGCAACTGTGTTAGATTTTGATCCTGATTATGCCTTGTACATGTAGTATTACATAAATACTACATGATCTATCCTTTAGCAGGCCCACAAACATTATGAACTGAAAATTAATGTTGGTCAAACAAGGCACCAAGAACATTGTCTTTGAATGTTATTGAGGCTCAAGAACACCTAAGACGACAGTTTCTATCACTAAATGTTTTAGTGACAGTTTTATTAATATTAATTATTTTAATTACCGAAAATTATTTAAAAATAGAAATTAATTTTTAAAAATTCCAAAATTAGTTTTAAAAATTATTTTAAGTTATAAAAATTAACTTTTAGTAATTTGACATATTTTTTCATTAATATTATTATTTAATTGAATATTAATGATATTAAATTTATTTAATAAATGTATTTAATAAATTAGTTAAAAATAAATTTATTATATTAAAAAATATTTTAAATGATAATAAAGTATTTAAAAATATTTTAAGTTATAAAACATAACTTTTAATATTTTAAGGTAAATTTCATTAATAATTTAATATTAATGATATTAGATTTATTTAATAATTATATTAAATAAATAGTTTAAAAATGGTTTTATTGATTTAAAAATGAAATAAAGGATTTAAAAATATTTTAAGTTATAATAAATGACTTTTAATATTTTGATGAATAATACATTATTATTTAAATATTATTAGTAATTATTTAAAAATGATTTAAAAATCATTTAAGGGTAATAATAATGTTTTAAAAATATTTTGAGTTATTATAAATAACTTTAATATTTTGACAAGGATTTCATTAATATTGTAATATTATTTAAATATTAATGATAATAAGATTATTTATTATTTAAATTGTTTAAAAATGATTTCAATGATTGAAAATCATGATAAATTATAATAATTATTTGAAAATTATTATAAGCCACTAAAAAATAATATGACTGATATTTAAATTATCTAAAATAATATTGAGGCTACAGAATAGTTTTATTAAAAATAAGCTTGATAATTATCCGATAAAGCCGTCGGTACACCTAATTATTTTCGAAATTGATCCGGACCTATATAGTTTGACTTGATAGGTGGTTGTTTATGTTCTTATGACATATATAAATGTGTGACAATGTGTTTAAGTTATTGTGATGATTGTAGATTGCAGTACTATGTGTTACGATGTATTATTCTAATCAAATGAATAATCTTATTAATGATAGGTCTTTGTATAAAAGATAGAACTAAGTTATATAGTTGTAAGTAGTAGATCAGACAAGTATTTTACCATTTGCATTTACTTTATGCAATGGACATGTGTAAGCAAGTTTCTGAACTATATCCCTATTATACAAGTTTATTAACTCTATTATTATTGATCATGTATTTAAACCTTTGTATTCATGCAAGTTCTCAAACTCTATTCGTTCATTGTTTACCAGTATAGTATTACTGTAGGATCAAGATATATTTTGTTCGTTAATAGCTAAGTTGGTTATGCAAGTGTCCTCACTTGGATAATTGTTGTATTTGAACACATGTTGATACATACTTATTGATTTCCGGTATGTATATATTAATTAAAACCCAGTATAAGCTATTTGACTCGGCTATACATAGATTGAAAAGTATTGTTGAACATGATAGAACATTATTGTCATCCGACTGAATTGTTTTGGTTCGGATTCTAGACTAAGTATGAACATCCCGATCATGAAAAACTTTTGTGCGCCAAATGCGGATATGATGAACAAAAATATCGTTATAAAATATAGTGTTAATCGGTACAAGGCATACCGGGCTGATCACCCTCCGTGCCCGTAAGTTATGATGGTTTGCGGATGAATTTTTGTATAACCTTTTCAAAAAATTGAAAACAAAAGTTCATAGTCTGTTGATTTCTCTCTATTCATAGTCAGTACGTAGTTTCAAAAATATAAATTATTGGTTATGTTGTTCAGTATTGTTTCAGTTTACTTCACAACTATTGCCTCATTGTAGAAGTGTATTTCAAAGAGAACATTTATTTCTTTAAGCTAATATTCATTAATTGATATTACTTGTTGGGCAATTAAATGCTCATTCTTACTTTAAATCTAAATGTTTCCAGTTAAGCTAGATCGACCTGAAGGTTCTGGCAAAGACAAAGGCAAGGGAAAACTTAAGAATTAAGTTAGATAATGTTACTTGTAATAACTGTACTTATAATAAGTTACTTATTATTATTATGTAATGTATGACTTAAAGGTTCTCGACTCTGGGAAGGTAGACAACTTTGATATAATACTTTTGCTTAATTAATAAATAAGTAGTTTGAATGAATGTTATCGTGTAACACCAAGTACGGGTTACAAGTACCTGAATTTGAGGGCGTCACAACATGGTATCAAAGCTTTAGGTTAGAAACCTTAGGTGGGGTACCTTAGGCTATAACCTTAGGACAGAGGGAAATGTTGAAAATGAAAATAACTTATATAGAATTTAAAGGAGATGAATTGAGGAAATTCATCGTAAAACAAAATAAAAGTAACTTATATAAAACTATTATTTGCTGTGTGTATACAATATCTATTATATACTAATCAAGATAATTTATGTGTAGATGTCAAGCGGAAAAGGATTAGAATACTTTCAGATTGTAAAGAAGGAACAAATCTCCATAATCGAGCCAATATCAAAGCCAATAGCTGAAATAGAGGCTCATATTGAAAGCAACCCTGATGAGTTGATTATTATAGAAAATGTAGTACAAGATCCAGAAACAGTGGTACTGACAGATAGTGATCTAGACACAAAAGTTGGAGCTGACCAGACATCAATGGAAGTGCAGAATCTGAGGAGCAATGTTTCTTTTCTGAAAAAGTTGTGGGAAATAGAAAGACTATTAAATAGTCAATTGCGGAAGGCGTTAATCGAAACAATGGAAGAACAAGATAAGCTTAAAATCCAAATAGATCAGATGGGAGCTAGCCAAAAGAAACAAATCGTGTGCAGCTCCGAGCAAGAAAGAGAAAAGAAAGATGAAAGACCGCGATTTAGGAAATCCCGATTATAACCAAGGGAACTTTAAGAAAATAGGAAAGTGTACAAACTGTACAAGGAAACATAATGGCATATGCAGGACAAGGGAAAATGCATGTTATAATTATGGACATGAGGGACATATCTCTCCTCATTGTCTCAATCCTAAGCAAGGTGTATGTTTTATTTGTGGGTTGGAAGGTCATCGGGCGAAAGGTTGTCCAAGATCTGGAAAAGTCGTAGGAAATAATTAGGATTAGTACTATTAGAATATGTATGTACGATGATGTGTACATGATAAGTATGAGTGTGTAATGTAATACTCTCAACTTTTGTAAAAGTTGTAGCAGCGAATCCTGACTTTTGTGGTCACAAAAGGATAACAAATGTTTGTAGCGATATATGCTATATGATGTAAAATACTATGAATTAGTGAATGAATAGGAATATATGTTTGGTTAAGGAAATCCAATATTTTGAGTATATGATTATTTAAGTTTGAAATTACACGTTATATATTAAATTTATACGATAAGACAATGAATGTAAGTCAATAAAGAATAATTTATGGTTTTATTTAATCAGATAATGCCGCCAAGAAGGCAAAACCGAAATCAAAGAGCAGAAGAATCTGTTAATAATGCTGGAGGACAACCAGACCTAATGCAGGATTTTACGAATATGGTAGCTCAAGCTATGCATCATGGAATGTCAGCCACCGGAAATCAGCCAGACCATCGATTGGCAAACTTTAAAGACTTCAAGGCAGTAGGATCACCCGAATTTAGAGGGACAACTGACCATATAGAAGCCCAAACTTGGGTAAAGGATATAGAAAGAGCTTTTTTTGATTGCTAGGGTAGCGAAGAGACAAAAGACGACTTTTGCCACCTATATGATGAAAGGGGAGGCGAATTTCTGGTGGGAGACTAATCAAACTAGAGCCGGAGAAGGAGTGGTGACGTGGACTAGGTTTAAGACACTGTTCTTTGAGAACTATTTCTCGTCCAGTATGCAGGCTAGGATGGAGGTGAAGTTTTTGGAGTTAAAGCAGGAAAATATGACAGTTTCGGAGTACGCCGCAAAGTTTAATGAATTAGCTAGGTTCTGTGACACCCCCAAATTCGGGTACTTAAATTCCACGGGATTTGGTGTTCACTGTACAAATATTATTTATCTATCTACCCATAATAAATGCAAACCATGCAATAGATAGAAATAAAATCCTCCCTTTATGGGGTTACAACATCCGAATAATAAATACAATCTCAGGTTAAACTAACCTTAAACATCTGTGCGGAAACATAAACAATTAATAAGTCTTAACACATAAATTCAACATCTCATAAATACAAGTCTTCGACATTTGTTAACCTTGCCCTTGCCCTTACTAGTAGAAGGCTCGTCGGTTCTTTCGTTCTTAACTGCAATGTTATTATTACGCAAGAGTGAGCATGATTGCTCACAAATAAAATAATGAAATAACAATGTATAATAACATGCGAGTGAATCCAAGACTTCTGAAATAAAAGCTCAACTTTTGAATCAAGAATGAATAGCAAGAATCAAAAGATTTCTGAGGTTCATAAGACCTTGAACTATGTCCTAGGTTAACAAGGGTTATACTTGAAACCTTTAATAGTCATAAGACTATGAACCTTTCTACTCGTACTTAGGGGGATCAGCCCTTAGTACCATACTGTGCACAATTTCTTAACGCTAACGCATAAGTAAATCCTTTTGCAGGGTTGTTCATCTCAGTTTGACATTAGAGTCCGCACTAAAGGAAGTTTGGTTTGGATAAATCAATAAAGGTTCTGAATTTAGAACGCTCATCAACCATGGACTAGTTGAATCAATAATGATTCGCTAGTCTAACAAGGTTCAACAATAAATGATATTTATAATGAATAACAATCTCAATAGGTATACAATAGAACAATTATTGTATAACAGAATCATACTTTGAAAAGATAGTAAATCTTTAACATAAGAAATGAACTTGATTTGTAAACTTGAATAATGATAACAAATAGGGTTAGGAAACTTGCCTCGTGCGTAAATTACACGTTAATTAAACACGTTCCTTGAATTTAATCCTACATATCATTTCCATTCACAACTCTAGTTAATTATAATGCAATTAGTCATCATAAATTCATTCTCTTTGTCTAACTTTGATTATGACTATACTTAGTCAATTTATCACATTCATTGTCACATAATTTACACTTCACGAATAACAAGCTAAT
This sequence comes from Panax japonicus, assembly GCA_020205505.1. NCBI lineage: Eukaryota > Viridiplantae > Streptophyta > Magnoliopsida > Apiales > Araliaceae > Panax > Panax japonicus. The sequence goes on from CM035104.1 coordinate 18,873,742, forward strand.
TATGTATTCAATAATTCAATCTACATGCAATTATGTTATTTACATGCTAAGCATCTATTTTAACATCTCATTAAACTTCTAACATATTTCTATGTTCTTTAAAATTAAGTTGTTATCACATTGTTAGACTTGAACATTTTTTTAAAATTTCATTTCTGAACATTCTGGAGAGTGGCGCTGCGACGCCACTGTAGTACTGTTTCTCGGTGCTGCGGCGCGGCCCACGCTGCGGCCTGGTTAATGGCGCTGCGGCGTGGCTCGCACTGCGACCAGGTTAATGGCGCTGCGGCGTAGCTCGCGCTGCGGCGCGGCATACCAGACACAGAAATGGCAGTTTACGAAAAATCACAGAACATGCCAATTTCTACCAATTTTCTTATTTCTACACGAATTCAGACTTACCTATTCATAATAATACACATATAATCACTACTTAACCCTTCTAGCATGATTTTAACATGTTAAAACACATAATTAACAGGATTAAAACATGAAATTTTTACTGTTCTCTGTGTTCTTGAATGTTTTGAACAAAAACATTAAATTTAACACTACGGATTCGTTATAACACCGAATCCGTTCATTTAAGGTTTGGTCTCTTCGTATCAACATGCATAATAACATTCAAATGTAAATTTTTCAAAATAATTTATGCTTGGCATATTAAAATGGGTCCTTTACATAAGTATACAATAAATAAAAAGTAATTACTAGAAAAGTGCATCAACTAAATAATTATAAAAAGAAGGTAATTATTACAAAAATAGTACAATTCACACTAATAAGGAAACCTAAAATCAAGGACAAATAACTGCTATAATTCAAATTTAAATATTTAGATCTAACAACAAAAACAAATTCAAAATAATAATTCAAATTCAAATCTTCATCTCCCTAAAAAAAGTTTAAAAATAAATAGATGTAACTATTAATGTTCTAAAATTTTTTTATAACTATTTTGTTACTCATAAATAATAAAATGGTTACCTTTGTATGAATGGTTGGCTACCAACTGCATCATATTCAAACGAAATTGGTAACTTAATAAAATTGAATTGATTACCTTGGTCTGAATATTTGGCTACCAACTGCACTACGAAAAAATTGCAGGTGTGGATGTGAATTAGTTACTTTGGTATGAAGGTTTTGTTACCTTGGTACGAAAGTTTGTTTACCTTGATCTGAAGGTTTGGTAACCAACTGTACTAAAAAAAATTTAAAGTGTAGAGGTTGATTAGTTACTTTGATATAACAATTTGGTTACCTTAGTGTGAAGGTTTGGTTACCATCGTCCAATATTTATATCACTCCGTGCTATCAACTGTGGATACGAAACATATGTCATCCTCAGAACTTCTGCTCCTACCACTATCCCACTCTCTCTCCAAAACCCAATTTAACAATACCCACCACCTCCTCAAATCCACCTCCACCCTCTCCGCCACCATGTTCCACAACCACCATCACATCCACCGCCAAGTCTCTCTCCCACTCTCCCCCGGCAACGACTACACTCTCTCCTTCTCCCTCGGCTCCCAAACTATCTCCCTCTACATGGACACCGGCAGCGACGTCGTTTGGCTCCCCTGTTCCCCCTTCGACTGCATCCTCTGCGAAGGCAAATACAACCCCTCTACCATCTCCAATCCCCTCCGCTCTCAACATCTCCACCGCCACCCCCGTCACATGCAAATTGAAAAAGTGGAGAAGTAGGATTTGGGATGATTGGAGGAGCAAATTGGTATTATAAGGTTTAAGAGAGAATGGGTTTGCAATGGGAGAAGAAGGTGGGAGGGGCTGCGCAGCGGTCAACTACGTTGAATGGAGAAGTTGTATGAAGAAGAAGGTAGTTCTTCAGTGATAGTTGTTATAGATGAGAGAGAAGAAGACATGAGTATAACTAATCCCTAAATTAATGAATTCTAATTGAATATTAATTCCCTGAATTAAGGAATCCTAAATGCACTAGTATTATAAATAAATATGGAAGTGTATTAGTTGTTTAAAAATTTTATGAGGGCACTATTGTTATAATTATTTTTAAAAATATAATAGAATATGTAAATTATCCTATTAAAATCACGTATAAGGGCCATATGGCCATAACCCATACTCTGTAATTTTGAAGCATTCATATACGATGTATTTTCATGAAACAGATGATATGGTTTATACAATATATATAATCAAATACGATATGATATATTTTAACACATAAATCATTCCATTTTCCCATTATAGAGACTTTACAAAATTTTGAAAGCTATATTTATGAAAACTCAAACAACGTAATTAACAATTGGGTTGAAGAGATTACTCACAGCTTAGTATAGATAGGAGAGATGAAACTTTCTCAATCAATCAAACAACTCATAATTCCCTCAAATTCTTAATTCTCTCTTTCTGCGATTTCCTTGTTAAACTTAGAAAAAAATGGAGAGAAGAAGACGTAAAATAAAGGAAGCAACTGACACATTGAGGTCAGTTACCCTATCATGGGTAACTGCTATTAACTCCCCCTAGGGGTTTGTTTGGTAAGCAATAACAGTTTTCAAAACTATTTAATTTAATTAAACTTCTTATACTATTGTTTAAATCATGTCACACCCTTACACAATAATTCAAATATCTTATTTAATTTGATTCAAATAAAATATAATAATTTATCATTAATTCACATAGTCAAATAATTAAATTCTTATTTATTAATAATGTCAAATTATTACATCTCTAATTAATTATTAAATTAATTAAAATAACACTAGGCTTATTAAATATTTCTTTTAATTTAATAAACTTACATAATTACATACTTTGAATAATAATTATTCTCCTCATTAATTTAATAATATAACACATATAATTAAATTAATCTACTACAATTGCATCAATTAATTATTTAATCTAATAATTAAATCATCGAAAATATTTATTTAATTCAATAAATATTAAGAATTAAATTACAAAAATTTTGTTCGTCACATCTTTCCCCCCTTAAAAGGATTCTGTCCCCAGAATCACGACTCAATAAATTTGACCTGTTAAATTCTTCTCCCCTTACAAAGATTCTGTCCCTAGAATCACTTACACATAATTTAGGTAAATAAATGAGGGTAATTCTTCATCATATTCTCTTCGAATTCCCACGTAGCTTCTTCAGCGTTGTGGTTCCTCCAAATTATCTTAACAGAAGGTATTACTTTATTTCTGAGAACTTGTTCTTTTCTGTCGACAATTTGAACATGAATTTCCTCGTAAGATAAGTCATTTTCAAAATGTAGGGGTTCGTATTCAATTACATGCTTGTAATCGGCTTTGTAGGGTCGTAAAACAGAAACCTGGAAGACGTTGTGGACATTCTCGAGTGCTGGATGTAAGGCTACCTCGTACGCGACTTCTTTGATTCTTCGCAGTACTTCAAATGGACCAATGAATCTTGGGCTTAATTTTCCTTTCTTTCCAAACCTGATCTTTCCCTTCCAAGGAGAGACCTTCAAGAATACATAACTACCTGATTCAAACTCAACATTCTTATGGTGTGGCTCAACGTATTTCTTATGTCTATCTTGAGCTGCTACCAGTCGTGCTCGGATCAATTTGGCTATTTCTGCTGTCTGCTGTACCAATTCTGGGCCTAGAAATTGTCTTTCGCCAACTTCATTTCAATAAAGTGGAGTTCTGCACTTTCTGCCGTATAACGCTTCATAAGGCGGCATGCCTATACTAGCGTGGTAACTGTTGTTGTAGCCAAACTCTACTAACGGTAGGTGATCATCCCAATTTCCTTTAAAATCCAATACACAGGCTCTTAGCATATCTTCTAATGTCTGAATTGTTCTCTCACTCTGTCCGTCTATTTGTGGGTGATATGCCGTACTCATCTGCAATTGCGTACCCATGCATTCCTGTAGACGTTTTCAGAAGTTCGATGTAAAGCGCGGATCCCTATTGGAAATAATTGACACCGACAGTCCGTGCCTCGAAACAATCTCTTTTACATATAACCTTGCCAACTGATCTTAGTTGAATCTAATTTTTATCGAAAGGAAGTGTGCGGATTTTGTCAGTCGGTCAACGATAACCCATACTGCGTCGTAGCCTTTCTGAGTCGTCGGCAGGCCAACCACGAAGTCCATTGTAATATGTTCCCATTTCCATTCTGGGATTTCCAACGGTTGAAGCAATCCACTTGGTCTCTGATGTTTTGCTTTCACTTTCTGACAGGTAAGACACTTGGCAACACATTCTGCAACATCTCATTTTAAATTTGGCCACCAGAAATGTTGTCGAAGATCTTGGTATATTTTGGTACTACCAGGGTGAATTGAATATCGTGAATTATGAGCCTCGCTCAAAATTTCATCCTTAATCTCTATGACTTGCGGTACCCAAATTCTACTCTCGAATCTCAATATTCCTTCCTTATCCAGCTTGAATCTTGGTTCAGTTCCTTCAAATATCTTCTTTGTCACCTTTTTGCATTCATCGTCCTGAAGCTGAGACTCCTTTACTTTCTCTAGTAGAGTCGTACCAGATTGCAATAGGATACTTCACTTCCAACTCCAGTTTCTCCATTTCTACAATTAGCTCCTCCTGAGCAGTCAACATCATCAACTTCTCCCGACCCTTTCTACTTAAGGTGTCGGCAACGACATTTGCCTTACCCGGATGGTATAAAATCTCACAGTCCTAGTCCTTAATTAATTCCAACCACCTTCTTTGGCGCATATTCAAATCCTTCTGTGTAAAAATATATTTCAGACTCTTGTGGTCTGTATATATTTCACACTTCTCCCCGTAGAGATAGTGCCTCCAAATTTTCAAAGCAAATACTACTGCAGCTAACTCCAAGTCGTGGGTTGGATATCCCTTCTAGTAATCCTTCAATTGTTGTGATGCATACACAATGACTTTGCCATTTTGCATAAGCACACATCCAAGTCTTTATGTGACGCATCACTAAAAATAACAAAATTTCCTGTATCATCTGGGAGAGATAAAACAGGTGCTGTACTCAACCTCTTCTTTAATTCTTGAAAACTTTCCTCATACTTCTCCGTCCAAACAAATTTCACAGCTTTTCGAGTTAAATTCGTTAGCGGAGTTGCGATCTTGGAAAAATCTTAAATGAATCTTCTATAATATCCTAAAAATCCAAGAAAACTTCTTACTTCCGACGGCGTTCTCGGCTGATCCCAGTTAATCACGGCTTCGACTTTTGATGGATCTACCGAAATTTCGTTTTTATCGATCACGTGACCAAGAAATTGTACTCGCTCGATCCAAAATTCACATTTTGAAAACTTAGCATACAACTTCTCCCTTCTCAATACCTCCAACGTTAATCTCAAATGCTCTTCGTGTTCTTCTTTGGTTTTAGAATATACCAAAATGTCGTCTATAAATACCACTACGAATTTGTCCAAAAATGGCTTGAACACACCATTCATTAGTCCCATAAATGCTGCAGTAGCATTCGTAAGACCAAACGACATTACTAAAAATTCGTAGTTACCATATCGTATTCTGAACGCTGTCTTCGGTACATCCTCTGGTCTCACCTTTAATTGATGATAATCATTTCTCAAATTTATCTTGGAAAAATATTTTGCTCCCTTCAATTGATCAAACAGATCATCGATCCTCGGTAATGGATATCTATTCTTAATCGTGACGTTGTTCAATTCTTTGTAATCAATGCAGAGCAACATCGTTCCATCTTTCTTCTTCACAAACAACACCGGCGCTCCCCACGGCGATACGCTCGGTTGAATGTACTTGTCCAATAATTCTTGTAGTTGTACCATTAATTCTTTCATCTCTACTGGTGCCATTCGGTATGGTGCTTTCGATATTAGAGCGATTCCTGACGCCAAATCGATCATGAAATCAACTTCTCTATCTGGAGAAAGTCCTGGCAAATCGTTTGGAAAGACATTGACGAAGTCTCTCACTACCGGTATCTCCCCTACTTTCGGATTCTCTTTACGATTGTCGACTATGTAAGCTAAATATCCTACACAGCCCTGTCTTAAGAACTTCCTGGCCTGCATCATCGTCAGACAACTCACTTGTCTAGGCGACTTGCTACCATAAAATACAACCTTTGACGGAGTCATAAGGTTAATACGCTTCTTTTGGCAATCAATTACAGCCCCGTAATTGAATAACCAGTCCATTCCCAAGATAACGTTAAATTCCCCAAGTCGAATAGGGATAAGATCTACGTTCATGATATTACCCTTAATATCCACTCTACAGTTCTTATGTACGTACTTAACATGGATTATTTCTCTATTCGTAATTTCTATGTTCATGGGATATTCCAACTCATCCTTAGGCAAATCTAAATTCTTAGCAAAGTCATCGGATATAAAGGAACAAGTAGCACCCGAATCAAATAAAATATAAGCATTTATTTTATTGATCGGAATGATACCTGACACCACATCACGAGACTGAACTGCATCCCGCACCGTCATGTTGAAAGTTCTGGCGGTCGGTCGGTTAGTTGCGGTTGGTCCGGTGATAGTCAAGGCGTTTCCACTGTTGTTTCCCCGGTTTCCTTCTGGTCCTGCCCCTCCCGATCCCTTCTTAGGACAGTCTCTTGCTAGATGGTCCTTTGAACCACAAGTGAAGCAAGCACCCTTCTTTGGGTTAGGACAGTTAGGTGCTATGTGGCCTTCCTGACCACAATTGTAGCACACTCTTTTTCCCTTCATACAAACTCCCAAATGAGCTTTCCCGCAGGTCGGGCATGCTTCGATTCTTTTCTTCTGACTTCCTTGTTGATTCCCCGATGATGAGTTGTCATTCCACCTTTTCTTCTGATTAAAATTACCACCTCATGTGCCACTTCCACTAGCCTTGTTATTTCCTTCAATTTCACTCTTCTTCTTCTTCTTCTTCTTCTGATCTTGATTGTACTTGGTCACTGCATCGCTTCCACCTTCAGCGAGGATGGCCTTTTCCAGTACTCCGATAAATGTGTTTATCTGAAACATTAATACTTTACTATATACCCAGGGCTTTAGTCCTTGTTCAAATCTTCTGGTTTTTCTCTCGTCCGTGTGTACTTGGTACGGGGCCAACCTCGTCAACTCGTTGAATCTAGTCGCATAATCAGGTACGGTCATATTCCCCTGCTTCAATTCCAGAAATTGAACCTCCATTTGGTTCTGTGAGCTGGTCGGGAAATACATCTCGAAAAACATTTCTTTGAATCTCTCCCAAGTAATTACACCTTCACCTCCACGAACTTTGTTTGCTTGCCACTAATAGCTAGCTTCAGACTTCAGCATAAATGTTACAAAAGCGGTCTTCTAGTCTTCTCTAACCCTAGCAACGTCGAAAACCTTCTCCATTTCCATAACCCACGTTTGAGCCTCGATCGGGTTCATGGAACCTTTAAACTCCGGCGGTCCCACCGCCTTGAAATCTTTAAACGTAGTATTTGGTGGAGCTTGAGGTTGATTATTCATTGTTCCAGCTAGCAAGTTAACCAATTGTTGAACAGGATTAGCATTGGCGTTATTGTTGTTATTCGTAGACTCTTCCTGAGCTGGTTGACGTTGTTGTCTTCTTCTTGGCGGCATATTTCTGTTAAAAATATATGTTTATTAAATCTCTATTAAATTCTCTAAATAGTTAAGACTTAACTCAACAATTTAATATAATTATTTAACACATTCTCTCAAACAACTTAATATTTATTCATTCAACCAAAAGTTTTACATCAAACGATAGCATCATTGCTATTTACATCATCTATCCTGAGATAAAGAATCCACATGATTTAAAATATTTAAAATATTCCTTTGTTCATAACCACATCAGAATTTACATCTAAGTACTAGATAAGTTTATCACATAAGTAAACAAATTCTATCACTGTCTGTCAAGGCGCTGAATAGCCTTGCTACGCTCCTCTTCCATGATGCGAGACATCGTCCTGCGATCCAGCATGTACGATGGAAGTCCTTCAAACTGGATGGGGTACCTCAAAACTCGATCTTGGGCCTCATCCATTGCATGATTAAGTGTAGAGTATGTCTCCCCAAGCTTCGCCTTCTTTGCACGACCATCCTCTTCTGTAAGATCAGCACGATGTGACTCTCTTACCCAACCTTCCTCTGCTATGATCAGTCTTTCAGAGCGTTCCTTCAGTTCCTTCTTCAACTTCTCTATCTCCTCGGTCTTATCTTCGGTTTGACCCTTCTCGTGGACCAAATCCCATTCTACATTTCCCAATCGTGAGTGAAGAGTCAAAATCTCCCTCTCTTTCTGCTCTAGAGTAATCTGCTGAATAATAGTCCACTCAGTCAGATCCTGTACATCGTCTAGTAACTCTACGTTACAGTCATATAACGCGTCTTACATCTCAGCATCAATGGAGTATTGTGGAAACTCCTCTTCTTCCTCTTCCTCGTCAAATTCCTTCCCAGGATCCTCCTCAGGATCAGTCTCAGTTTTATGCTCCTGACCAACAACTGTGATCAATGGAGATGACTCCCTCTGTACCAACTGTTCCCTAACGACATGAATGTCTCTAGGCTCCTCCTCTATAGGTACTGTAGGTACTCGGGGTTCCTCCTCCCCTGTTCGATTAGTTCCTCCGACATCCTGTAACGCCCCGAAATCCGGTCTATTTTCACATCCGGATTTCGTACGTCACGATCCCATTCTTCTTCCAAACATACATCATTATATAGCTAAATATAACGACATACATTCTCAAATCCCAGGTTCTATAACCGTAAAACCTCTTTCATTACAAATAATGATAATTACATTATTCTTTACATCTTGTACAAGTGACTTTTATCCGCCACCAAGGATACATAATCGTTCATTAAACTATTCTATAGTTTAATTCTATCATTCTATATTACAAGTCTTCGCTTGATCTTCATGCTCATTCATATAATGAATGGCACATCGTCTGGATACCGATCAGCTTGATCTTTACGGGATCCTTAAGTTCTTTCCAACATCGTACGCTGAAAATGTTTTTTCATTTAAAGCAAGTGTAAGCATTCAATTGCCCAGCAAGTCATAACAGTTGATAAAACAACTTCAAGAGTTTAAACATTCTTCACAACTTTGATAACCGAACAAAGGTTATGAAGCAGCTTGAATAATAGGAATAGTCTCGATTCCTATCATCTTAAAACCATATTCACTTTCACTTTGAAATACTTTCATTCCTCTACCTTTTTCATACACATCCTGTCTGGATAGAATCATTAGCGCAGACTTAACAATAACGGTTCATGTATAAACAGAACATACTTGTATTGAACAGTTCAATCACAAAACATTTCATCTCATAGAAACACCAAAGTGTTCAAATTGTGGCACAAGGCCTCATACGTTCTACCACCTTGTACAAATATCGCACATTTGCACATAGATAGAACTTCTCAAGTTCAACATCTGAGAAGTTTAAGAAACTAGCATTCATATAGTATGAATGAAGTTAGGAAACTTGACTTACGCACAGCTACAGCTTACGCTGAACTGCTCATTCAAATTCTTATGCAACACATAAAGAAATAACACGTGTACCAATTAGTCATATACTTGACTTACGCATTGGTATACTTTACTTTACTTCTTAGGGTTCGCGTTCTTATAATCTAAGTTTATGCGACCAACTTCCTTTACCGGTTAACGGCTTTATGACATACGGAGATGTCTTACTCAATACATTCATCATATTCTTCTTATAACTCTCCTAGGACTCAGCACACATCGTGTCTCTGCTAATAGTCCGTATGGTACTCTGAGTGGTTTCCCACAAACAACCAACAAACAAGTTCACGTCTCATCTACACTGCCCACACAGTGAGTTAGATCGGTTACCAGTTTTGTATATACCTTCGCTTTCTGAAGGAATTGTTTAGCCAGCCTCCCATATGTCAACCATCAAAGGTTACAATTATACTACAACCTAACTTATCTTAACTTGTTCGAACTATTAAACTATAATGTTCATTAAGTCAAATTCATATTCCTTATGGCTTTCTGGAAACTAATTGCCATACCTCAGGATTCATTCATCATCGTCTAAGTTATACAGTCTTTTGTATACTTAGAACAATCATTTCATATTCATTCTACGCATTTATAGCATTAAGCATTTTACGTTACCTTATTCTTATCTTACAACGTCCGGTTCATTCGACTCGGAGCGTCATCCAAGTTATAAACATTATCTCGGCTTCTTTTACGTTATACATACCTCTTTAATTCAGCTTCTTCACCGTTCAAAGGTTTAATCAATAGTCTTCATTATCCTACGGTCAAACCATACACGAGGTGTAGTTTGACGCCCCCAAAATTAGGTATACATCACCCATCTTGAGTCGCCAGATACATGGTACATAATTCAAATACATATTAATTGTACAACAGTCGTGTAAAATACGATAAAACATAGGTTGTGAGTTTTAATACAAATACTGTCCTCTAAAGAGTATACAAACTCAATGGAGTCCTCATTACATTTATTATCACACTATTTCACATAATAATGATGACTACTAATGCACCATCTAGGACCATCACTCTGTTCCCCGACTAGTCCCCGCTACGTTCTCATTTCCTGAAGAAAACAGTGAAAGAAAGGGTGAGCTCAACTAGCCCAGTAAGAAATATTATGACTAAGATAATGCAGAATAAATTATCATTAGCCCTAAACAGTGTTAAAGTGATACAATATAACAAACATCAAGTTTAACTGCAGCGGAACAAGCAATCCATTAAAAGTGTCAAGTAGAGAATAAAATCTACTATCTTTTATGATGTAAAAGGTTTTTCATCACTTTTATCGCTGGGACTCAGCTTAATAAATAATCCACATCATCGAGTCACCCCTACAGTACGACCAAGAATATTCTTTAGTATCAAGACCACAATTATCCATGCACTGCGAGGCAAGAAGAATCATATTTTCATCAACGATCCTGATCATGCGATAAAATAATTCATCTTTGCAATACGGCCAAAGAGAATCCATAGCCATAATCATACCAAAAATTATCCATCAATGCACCACGGGCCAATGAGGACTTTTTCTACATCATTTGTAACATTACGGTCATGATTATACCGAATAATCCCTGATCATAATCATACCAAGTCCATCTATGCACTACAGGCCACAGATGACTTTCAATATAATATAAACACGAGGATGATAACAATGACATAATAATTCAATAAAACAAGTTTAAGAATTAATTTATCCAGGAACTAATAATGTCCAAATTGTCAACATGATACTTCTTTGTAGAGTAAAATTCAAGAATGCTCAGAAGAATATTTCCATGAAAAGATACTAGATGAAGCGCAAATATCAAGGATATTCCACTAATTTCATGGAGTATAGAAGTCAAAACTTTAACCAACTGAGTATAATAAAGAATGGAATAACAAAAGAAATCACCATGCATGCAGTACTTCACATAGACATGTTATTCCAACAGAATAATAATTAACGGAACCAGGTCAGGCGAAAATCACACCGACAGGATGTTCCAACAGAATAATAAAGAATAAAATAACAACAGAAATCACCATACATGCGGTACTTCGCATAGACAGGTTATTCCAACAGAATACTAATAAAGACGGAACCAGGTCTGGTGTAAAACGCACAGACAAGATATTCCAACATAATAATAAAGAATGGAATAACAGAAGAATTTCACCAAGTATAAGGTATCCCGCGTATACAGGTTATTCCAACAGAATAATAAAGAATGAAATAACAGAAGTTCTCTTCATGAATAAGAAAGAAAGAATACCCCTTATGAGTACAACAAATAATATTTTCTACTTTAAGAAAGAAGAGCACTGGATATAGAAGTAGTGAAGTAACAGAACACTTTTCTTTTTTCTCTCTATAGTTTATCTCTCTAGAGTTTCAGTGAATTCGTAAGAAATAATGAATGAATGAGCTTCTATTTATAGAAAAATGGACTGCATAGTGACTAACTCATGAACGGTCCAGATTGATTTACTTTAATCTGACGGTCCATATTTAAAGCAAAATATTTTAAATAAAAATATAATATATTCTATTTATAATCTAATAAAACGAATAATTTTATAAAAGATTTTACTATGCAAACACTATGCATAATAAAATATAATATATTCTAATTATTGTCTAATAAAATAGATATCTTTATAAAAGTATTCTGTTTTATATAAAAAGATTTTATTATACAAAATACTATACAGACACTATGCAGGCACTATGCAACACTATGCATAATAAAATATAATATATTCTATTTATAGAATAACTTTATAAAAGTATTCTGTTTTGTATAAAAAGATTTTACTATGCAAAATACTATGTAGACACTATGCAACACTATGCATAATAGAATATAATATATTCTATTTATAGAATAACTTTATAAAAGTATTCTGTTTTATTACATTAATAATAACAACAAAACAAAATTGAGTGACTTATCAAGTAAGCATCAATAATCAATACCGTGTGCTACTATGCAACTACGCGTATTACTGTACTTTTACTACCGAGTAGTTCAACAGTATTAACGGTAAAACTTCCGCCATTATTTTCATAAAATATTTTTGTCATTTTCTCAATCAGACAATAATTCTGTTGTGGGGTCCATCAATGATTGTGTCGTTGCACGAATATTCCCTGATAAAACAAATATTTCCCGATCAATCGAATATAATATGACAACTTGCATACTTTGCAAAATTTATAAATATTATCCACAACTATAACATTATATCAAATCCACACCATAATATTAAAAAAATATTTTGAGAAAATTAAATCTTTATTCATAAAATCTGGGTTCTCACAATCTCCCTCCTTATGAAATTTCGCCCTCGAAATTTACGTACGTACCTGGTGTGCCGAACATGTGAGGATACCTTGACTTTACTTCAAATTCTAACTCTTGAGGTATAACCTTTGAGCATCGAATATGATCATTCTTATCCAAATGTTAACACGTATCTCCTCATACGTTAAATCTTTTGCTATCTCGCCCGGTTCTAAATTAATAATGTGGTTCGGGTCGTCCACATATTTACGTAACATCGATACGTAAAAAAAATGTTCTGAACACGCAACATACTTGGCGGTAAAACGAGTCTATAGGCCACAGTTCCTACTTCATCGAGCATTTCAAATGGACCAATTAAATCGAGGGTTGAGATTTCTTCTCTTCGTCGATTCTTGCTTCTAGAATAACGCCCTCTTGAACCTTCTTCTTCACATTCATCAGCTCTGAGTATGTAGCTTGAGCGACTTTAACTTTATCGATTAAAGTCAATTCTACTCGTATATTCGTTATCTTCATGTGAGTTCATATATTCGCACTTGTAACCGCATATGATCTTCTACTCAACGCGTCAGCTACCACGTTCGTACTTCCACGATGATATTGAATGGTACGATTGTAATCTTCAACAGCTCGAGTCAACGTCTTTGGCGCATGCTACGTTTATTTTTGTTGAAGAAATATTTGAGGGTTTAAGAAATGGGTTTTGTACTTGGGTCAATACAAAATTCGATTTCACGCTCTAGGGGCAGGCTAAGAAGTCTTCAAGAATACGTCAGGAAATTTATTAACAATAGAAATATCATTCAAAATTGCGACTCTCGTCCAAGACTTGGATAACACGTCACATTGATATCTATTAACTTGTCACCGTTATTCACGACGTCGCCTACAGAAAGTCTAGCTTCGGTGCATTTCACACTAGGAAGTCAACAACGAATAGACCGAGCTCTTTACTTATGGCTTGATATGACAATGATTGACTTTAGTGGTTTGGTTACTTTGAATTCGCAAAATAGGTTGGTTAGGTGTATGAAAGCTAACAACCTTACAAAAAGCATGATGAGTAGTTAACCAATCGATTCCTAAAATCACATCAAAGGCAAGTATTTTCAAAGAGATACGATCGATAGGTAACGTGAAAGTGTTGATTTGAACAATATTTATAAATAGTGGAGGTAACGAAGGTTTCTCCCAATAGATATATCAAAGTCTAACTTCTTCGGAGTTAACTTCAAACATTGAACACAACTAGGTGAAATAAAAGAATGAGTAGAACCGGTATTTAATACGGTATAGACTTCGCAAGAGTTTATGACTACCATACTCGTGTTAATTTTATTCAGGTTCCTCGTCACGAAAAAAAAATGCTCTCTCTTAAAACTACCGGCTTTGGCTTGTCTGGGACATCCTTTGGCATCACTATCCCAGCTGGAATTGACTTCACCATATGACAAAATCGAGCTAGGTGACCTTCTCTTCCGCAATTAAAACGCGTTTTGGATTGCTGCGTACAGTTTGGACGGATGTGTCCCTCATGTCCGCATTTGAAACATACAACCGGTGGTCGTTCTTCTTCCTTTGAAACGGGTGCTGGTGCCGACGTCTTTACGTCATTGTTGAACCTTCTCTTCATGAAATGTCCATTCTTATTGTTTTGGCCATGATTACGACCGAAGTGGTTACCATTTCTGACATGTTGATTCCCTCCATGCTTACTGTCACCGCTTGGATGACTGTTATCACCGGTATTATTATTTTTTCGGCTGCTCTCTTTTGGTTTGGTTGACTAATTATCGCGCTCCAATAACTGAGCCATATTAACAACATCTGAATACAAACACGGTTTATGAGAGATAAGATATTGACGTATCTCCGGCTTCAAACCTCTTAAAAACATTCGCGTCATTCTCTCTTCATTATCCTCCAAGTGGGACGCAAATTGGGACAACTCGGCAAACTTGGCTTCGTACTGCAACACGGTCATGTTGTTTTGCTCCAACTTGATAAATTTCACCTCCTTCATGTGACGAATGCTTTCGGGAAAGTACTTGTCGTTGAACAATTCTTGAAACTTCTTCCAAGACATCTTGAGTGCGTCAGGATGGGTACGTTTTACAGATTCCCACCAGTAATCTTCCTCTTCACGCAATATAAAGGTGGGAAAGGGAACCTTTTGCTCCTCAGAGCATCCCAAGACATCAAATATCTTGGTGATCTGCTTTAACCACGTCTCCGCCTTAAGTGGTTCTGGCTTTCCCAAAAACTCCGGTGGTCCCAGCTCTTTGAATTGCTTAGCGGTGACCAACCGTGGGTTTCCATTGTTTCCTCTTGCATTATGAACAGGAGCCGTCTTCGCCTGCTGTTGCATGAATTCTAAAAAGCTCCTAAATGTATCGTTGTTCGTCAGTTGATCAGTGTTGTTGTTTACAGGAGGATTATTGCCATCCTGTTGTACATTGTCCTAATTATTGATCTGTGGAGAATCAACAGTCTCCTGTGCTCCATTGCTATTCTCAATATTCTCGGATGTCATTTTCAGATACTGCCATAAAACAAAGGTTAATTGACATGTAACATATTATCCCTATATTCTGACCGACCAATTAAATGCCAAATAAACTTAGGTAGGTCATACTAGCGAAGGAATTCCTCGTCTCTCCCCTCCTTGTTCTATTCTCACATCTTAGCCAGGGATCTTATCCCTAATCTTTGATACCAACTGTGACGCCCCCAAAATTAGGTATACATCACCCATCTTGAGTCGCCAGATACATGGTACAGAATTCAAATACAACTTAATTATACAACAGTTGTGTAAAATACGACAAAACATAGGCTGTGAGTTTTAATACAAATACTGTCCTCTGAGAGTATACAAACTCAATGGAATCCTCATTACATTTATTATCACACGGTTTCACAGAATAGTGAGGACTACTAATGCTCCATCTAGGACCATCACTCTGTTTCCCGACTAGTCCCCGCTACGTTCTCATTTCCTGAAGAGAACAGTGAAAGAAAGGGTGAGCTCAACTAGCCCAGTAAAAAATATTATAACTAAGATAATGCAGAATAAATTATCATTAGCCTTAAATAGTGTTAAACTGATACAATATAACAAACATCAAGTTTAACTGCAGCGGAACAAACAATCCATTAAAAGAGTCGATTAGAGAATAAAATCTACTATATTTTATGATTTAAAAGGTTTTTCATCACTTTTATCGCTGGGACTCAGCTTAATAAATAATCCACATCATCGAATCACCCCTGCACTACGGCCAAGGATATTTGTGTATTCGTTAATGGTCATTATCATGCCAACAACTGTCCATCAATACACTACGGGCCAATGATGACTTTTACCACATCATTTGTAACATTACGGTCATGATTACACCAAATAATCGCTGGTCATAATCATACCAAGTCCATCTATGCACTACAGGCCACAGATGACTTTCAAAATATAAATTTGAGGACGATGACAACGATATAAGAATTCAATAAAACAAGTTCAAGAATTAATTTGTCCAAGAACCAATAACGTCCAAATTGTCAACATGATACTGTTTTGTAGAGTAAAATTCAAAAATGCTCAGAAGAATATTTCCATGAAAAGATACTAGATGAAGCGCAATTATCAATGATATTCCACTAATTTCATGGAGTATATAAGTTAAAACTTTAACCAACTGAGTATAATAAAGAACGGAATAACAAAATAAATCACCATGCATGCGGTACTTTGCATAGACAGGTTATTCCAACAGAATATTAAATAACGGAACCAGGTCAGGCGAAATTCACACCGACAGGATGTTCCAACAGAATAATAAAGAATGGAATAACAACAGAAATCACCATGCATGCGGTACTTCGCATAGACATGTTATTCCAACATAATACTAATAAGGACGGAATCAGGTCTGGCGTAAAACGCACAGATAGAATATTCCAACATAATAATAATAAAGACGGAACCAGGTCCGGCGTAAAACGCACAGACAAGATATTCCAACAGAATAATAAAGAATGGAATAACAGAAGAATTTCACCAAGTATAGGGTATCCCGCGTATACATGTTATTCCAACAGAATAATAAAGAATAGAATAACAGAAGTTTTCTTCATGAATAAGAAAGAAAGAATACCCCTTATGAGTACAACAAATAATATTTCCTACTTTAAGAAAGAAGAGTACTGGATCTAGAAGTAGTGAAGTAGCAGAATACTTTTCTTTTTTCTCTCTATAGTTTTTCTCTCTAGAGTTTTAGTGAATTCGTAAGAAATAATGAATGAATGAGCTTCTATTTATAGAAAAATAGACTGCATAGTAACTAACTCATGAACGGTCCAGATTGATTTACTTTAATCTGACGGTCCATATTTAAAGCAAAATCTTTTAAATAAAAAAATAATATATTTTATTTATAATCTAATAAAACGAATAACTTTATAAAAATTTTTACTATGCAAATACTATGCAGGCACTATGCAAATACTATGCATAATAAAATATAATATATTCTAATTATTGTCTAATAAAACAGATAACTTTATAAAAGTATTCTGTTTTATATAAAAATATTTTACTCTAGAAAATACTATGCAGACACTATGCAACAATATGCATAATAAAATATAATATATTCTATTTATAGAATAACTTTATAAAAGTATTCTGTTTTATATAAAAAGATTTTACTATGCAAAATACTATGTAGACACTATGCAACACTATGCATAATAGAATATAATATATTCTATTTATAGAATAACTCTATATAAGTATTCTATTTTATTACATTAATAATACCAATAAAACAAAACTGAGTGACTTATCACGTAAGCATCAATAATCAATACCGTATGCTACCATGCAACCACGCGTATTACTGTACTTTTACTACCGAGTAGTTCAACAGTATTAACGGTAAAACTTTCGCCGTTATTTTCATAAAATATTTTTGTCGTTTTCTCAATCAAAAAATGATTCCGTTGTAGGGTCCATCAATGATTGTGTCGTTGCACGAATATTCCCTGATAAAACAAATATTCCCCGACCAATCGAATATAATATGACAACTTGCATACTTCGCAAAATTTATAAATACTACCCACAACTATAACATTATATCAAATCCACACCATAATATAGAAAAAATATTTTGAGAAAATTAAATCTTTATTCATAAAAATCTGGGGTATGAAATATAAGGTCGATACCGAAGGATTACTACGGTACGAGGGAAGAATCTGGGTTCCAGCAACACCAGAATTGAAAGACGAAATCTTGACCGAAGCTCATAGCTCAAAATATTCGATTCATCCAGGAAGTACGAAGATGTATCAAGATCTGCGCTGACATTTTTTGTGGCCGAATATGAAAAGGGACGTTGCAGAATGCGTGGCGAAATGTTTGACATGTCAAAGAGTAAAAGCCGAACATCAAAGACCCAGCGGATTACTTCAACTGTTTGAAATACCGAAGTGGAAGTGGGAACACATCACGATGGATTTTGTGGTGGGTCTTCCAACTACTCAGAGAGGATGCGATGCAATTTGGGTGATAGTGGACAGACTAACAAAATCAACGCACTTTTTACCAATAAAGATAAGGTTCAATCTTGATCAGTTGGCAAGATTGTACATCAAAGAGATCGTTTCGAGACATGGAGGGCCAATGTCAATTGTGTCCGATAGAGACCAGCGATTCACTTCAAATTTTTGGAAGAGATTACAAGAATGCATGGGAACTAATTGCGAATGAGTACGGCTTATTATCCACAAACAGATGGTCAATGCAAACGAACGATCCAAACATTGGAAGATATGCTGAGAGCATGCATCATGGATTTCAAATGAAGATGGGAATAGCAATTACCGTTGGTGGAATTCGCCTACAATAATAGTTATCACGCGAGCATCGGCACGCCACCTTACGAAGCGTTATACGGCAGAAAGTGTAGAACTCCACTGTGCTGGGATGAAGTTGGTGAACGTCAACTGATAGGACCAGAACTGGTGCAACAAACTGCTGAGGTTATCAAACTCATCAGGACAAGATTGGTAGCAACTCAAGACCGACAGAAGAAATATGCTGATCAACAAAGGCAAGATCGTGCATTTGAAGTAGGAAGCTATGTATTCCTAAAAGTTTCTCCTTGGAAGGGGAAAATTCGTTTCTGTAAGAAGGGAAAGCTAAGCCCGAGGTTTATTGGACCCTTTGAAGTGCTGCAAAAAGTTGGATAGGTAGCTTACGAAGTAGCTCTACCTCCAGAGTTGGAAAACATTCACAATGTTTTTCATATTTCGGTGTTACGACCATATAAATCTGATTACAATCACATAATCGAGTACGAACCGTTACAGTTCGAGAAAGATTTGACTTATGAAGAGGTTCCTATCCAGATAGTTGACAGGAAAGAACAAGTGCTCAGGAATAAAGTGATACCTTCTGTGAAGGTGATATGTAGAAACCACAATGCTGAAGAAGCAACGTGGGAATTAGAAGAAAAAATGATAAAAGAGTACCCTGAGTTATTTGTTTAATCTGTGTCTTCAATTCTGGGGACAGAATCTTTGTAAGTAGGTAAGAATGTAAAGAATGTGTTCTTTGAGTTGTGATTCTGGAGACAGAATCCTTATAAGAGGGGAATTGTAATAACTGGGAAAAATAAAAATAAAAATAATAAAAATTATTTAATTTTAAACCATATTAATTGGACTTTATTTTTTTTATTTGGGCTATTACTTTGTTTGGGTCAAATTAATAAGTAAAATTTGTGGACTATATAAGTAAATGGATTATATTAATTTGGGCCTTTATATTAATTGGGTTAATTTATATTTGTGTAAAAAAAAATAATTTAAATCCAATTAATTACGAGGATTAATAAATATAATTAATAAATAGGCAAACCCTAACTACTCCTTTTATTTGATACGAACTACTAAAAAAAAAAATTGGTTGCGACTGCTTTCCTTCATTTATACGAACTGGGCAAAAAGTGAAAGCAATTTTTGGGAGTAAAGTGAAAGTAATTTTTTGGAGTAAAGAAAGCATAACCAAGGTTAGTCTGCAATTTGAATTATATGCTTTCTTCATGAAATTGTTTTATCTAAGTTTGCTAATAATAATAATAATAATAATAATAATAATAATAATAATAATAATGATGATGATTTGATCGGTGAAAAGGCTGCAGAATAGATATTTGCTGCAGAATGAAGTCTACGACCGTAATGTGGAACTTCAGGACACAGTTGAGGAGTTGCAGGAGATAGTAGCTGAACAACAGACTGCAATGACACAGAAGGACGATGACATCCAGGATCGAGATGAACGTCTAACTAATGCTGAAGAGAAGCTGATGCAGACTGAAGGAGAGAAGGAACAACTAATCGAGATGGTTATGGAACTGAAGAACAAGTTGTAGGAGGAATCTACTAAGAGGGCGAGAGCTGAAGACGCATACGAGGAAGCTTATCAATGAACTGGAAGAGCAGTAAGGGACGCACAACCAAAGAGGATGAAGATGGAAGAGATAGATAAAGTATTCAATACCGTGATCACTCGAGCTTAAGATCGGGTCATGGGTTATCCAATTTAGTTCGAGACTCTGCCATCATACGTGTTAGATCGCCGAACCATGTTCCGTGTTATGGAAGAAGAGCGTCAAAAGGCTACTGAGTATCTTAATAGATCATCGTAGGAAATGTATCTGTTTTGCAAGTAATAAGTGTTAAATAATGTGTTAATCCCTAGTGTTAAGTAACCATGGGTATGAGAATGATGATGTTGTCCTGTAACTTTTGTAGTTCAGGAAAGGAATGTAAATAGCAGTGATGCTATTGTTTTTATGTTTTCGAAAAGGTGATGAATAAATAAAAGATATTATTTTATTCAAAAGTGTTATGTGGTTGTTTCTTTTATGGAAGAAGGATTAATTAGAAAGTACTTAACGAAGTTGGGTAATAGTCTAATAGTTTTTTTTAACAGAAAATGTCTCCCAGACGTGAACCACCCCGTCAGAGAACCAATACGAGAACTAACAATAATGATGTTGAAGATAATTCCGTCCAACAACTAGTGACATTACTAACAGGAGCGTTGCAGCATCAACCTCAGAACCAAAGAACAACGTTTAAGGATTTCAAGGCGGTTGGACCACCTGAATTCCGTGGGTCCACGAATCCGGTCGAGGCAAAAACTTGGATTATGGAAATAGAGAAAGTATTTGAAGTCGCTAGGGTAGTGGATGAACAGAAGACTGCCTTTGCAACATTTATGTTGAAAGCAGAAGCTAGTTATTGGTGGCAAGCCAATAAAACTCGGGAAGGACCAGGAGTGATGACTTGGGATAGGTTTAAGGAGTTATTCTTTGAGACCTACTTCCCAGAGAGTCCGAAGAGTCAGTTAGAGGTTCAGTTTTTGGAACTGAAGCAGGGAGCGATGACGGTGTCTGAGTATGCCGTGAAATTCAACGAGTTGGCGAGGTTTGCGCCATATCAGGTCAGCACAGACGAGCGTAATGCGAAAAGATTTGAACAGGGACTGAAGCCCTGGCTGTACAGTAGGGTTTCCCTGTTCCAGTTTAAGACGTTTGCAGCAGTGATGGAGAAGGCAGTTCTCGCTGAAGGGGGAGGAGAGGCAGTGATAAAATTCAATCAAGAGAAGAAGAAGAAGAAGAAGAATGAGGTGGAAGTGAAGAATGGTAGCGGAGGCAATGGAAGTGGCAACAACAACAACTTGAAGAGGAAATGGAACGGAAACGAGGGTACTGTAAAGCAGTAGGGTAACCAACAGTTTAGGAAGTTTGAAGCATGTGCTACATGCGGGAGATTACATAAGGGTGTGTGCTTGATGGGGAAACGTGCATGTTTTAACTGTGGCCAGGAGGGTCAGATCGCCTCAAATTGCACCCAACCCAAGAAGAATGTCTGTTTCACATGTGGATCCAAGGATCATTTTTCTCGTGAATGCCCTCAGAAGAAGGTCGGAGAAACAATAAGAAGTAAGGGATTCAGCAGTGGAGGTACTTGGGCCATTGCTGGACCTACAACATCAAATAAATCCACAGCCAGAACTTTCAACATGACTGTGCAAGATGCTGTGCAATCAAAAGATGTGGTGTCAGGTATTATCCCAATCAACGATATTAATGCTTATGTATTATTTGATTCGGGTGCTACATGCTCGTTTATATCCGATGAATTTGCTAAGAGGTTAGAATTGCCTAGAGAAGAACTGAATTTCCCTCTGAACATAGAAATTGCGAATAGGGAAGTGATTCCTGTTAGGTTCGTATACAAGAGCTGTAGGGTGAACATAAAAGGGAATATAATGATGGTAGATTTAATTCCGATTAGACTCGGGGAATTTGATGTAATTTTGGGAATGGATTGGCTGTTCAAATATGGAGCAGTAATTGATTGTCACAAGAAGTGTGTAAACCTTATGACTCCATCAAAGGTAGTTTTCCATGGTAGCAAATCGCCTAGACAAATGAAATGTCTGATGATTATGCAGGCCAAGAAGTTGTTAAGTAAAGGTTGTGTGGGTTATTTGGCTTACATAGTCGATACTCAGAAGAAGGGTGTAAAATTGGAGGAGATACCAGTGGTTAGAGAATTCGTAGATGTATTTCCAAAAGATTTTCCAGGACTTCCGCATGACAGAGAGATTGAGTTCGTAATCCACTTAGCGCCAGGAACTGCACCGATATCGAAGGCCCCGTACAGAATGGCTCCGGTAGAAATGAAGGAACTGATGGTGCAACTGCAAGAACTGCTGGACAAGAAGTATATTCAACCAAGCGTATCACCGTGGGGAGCGCCGGTATTATTCATGAAGAAGAAGGACGGATCAATGCGTCATTGCATTGATTTTAGGGAGTTAAACAAGGTCACTATTTAGAATAGGTATCCGTTGCCTAGTATAGATGACTTGTTTGATCAGTTGAAGGGTGCTAAATACTTCTCGAAAATAGATTTGAGAAGTGGGTATCACCAATTGAAGGATAGAAAGGAGGATATACCTAGAACGACATTCAGAACTCGGTACGGACATTACGAGTTTCTGGTGATGTCTTTTGGTTTAACAAATGCCCCTGCCGCGTTCATGGATTTGATGAATAGGGTATTTAAACCATTCTTAGACAAGTTCGTATTGGTGTTTATCGACGACATTCTGGTGTATTCCAAAACTCAAGAAGAACACTCGGAACATTTACGTTTGACATTGGAGACACTAAGAAAGGAAAAGTTGTATGCGGAATTCTCTAAGTGCGAATTTTGGCTCGATCGTGTACAATTTTTTGGTCATGTAATTGACAAAGATGGGATTTCAGTGGATCTATCAAAAGTAGAAGCTGTAATCAATTGGGAACAACCAAGGACACCTTCGAAGGTGAGGAGTTTCTTGGGACTGGCCGGTTATTATAGAAGATTTATACAAGATTTTTCCAAGATAGCCACTCCGTTAACAAATTTGACACGAAAAGCTGTGAAATTCGTTTGGACGGAGAAATATGAAGAGAGTTTCCAAGGTTTAAAGAAGAAGCTAAGTGTTGCACCTGTGTTAACACTACCAAATAGTACAGGAAATTTTATGGTGTATAGTGATGCCTCACACAAAGGATTGGGTTTTATGCAAAACGACAAAGTTATTGCCTATGCATCAAGACAACTGAAGGATTATGAGAAAGGTTATCCGACTCATGATTTAGAATTGGCTGCATTAGTATTTGCTCTTAAGATATGGAGACACTATCTGTATGGAGAGAAATGTGAGATCTACACAGACCACAAAAGTCTGAAGTATATTTTCACTCAGAAAGATCTGAACATGCGTCAGAGAAGGTGGATGGAATTAATAAAAGATTATGATTGTGAGATCTTTTATCATCCAGGCAAAGCGAATGTGGTTGCAGATGCTTTAAGTAGGAAAGGTCAGTAGAAATTGATGCTGATAACAACTCAGGAGGAGCTCATTTCAGCAATGACAAAGTTAGAACTGGAAATAAAATTTCCACAGGAATCCGACGAACGACTATTTCAGTTAGAAGCAGGTCCAACTTTACTGGACAAGGTGAAGAACGCTTAGTTACAAGATGAAGAATATGGGAAGATAAAAGAGAATATGGTTGATGGAGGCGGTACGAAATACAAGGTCGATACCGAAGGATTACTACGGTACGAGGGAAGAATCTGGGTTCCAGCAACACCAGAACTGAAAGACGAAATTTTGACCGAAGCTCATAGCTCAAAATATTCGATTCATCTAGGAATTACGAAGATGTATCAAGATCTACGCCAACATTTTTGGTGACCGAATATGAAAAGGGACGTTGCAGAATGCGTGGCGAAATGTTTGATATGTCAAAGAGTAAAAGCCGAACATCAATGACCCAACGGATTATTTCAACCGGTTGAAATACCGAAATGGAAGTGGGAACACATCACGATGGATTTTTTGGTGGGTCTTCCAACTACTCAGAGAGGATGCGATGCAATTTAGGTGATAGTCGACAGACTGACGAAATCAGCGCACTTTTTACCAATAAAGATAAGGTTCAATCTTGAACAGTTGGCAAGATTGTATATCAAAGAGATCGTTTCGAGACATGGAGTGCCAGTGTCAATTGTGTCCAATAGAGACCCGCGATTCACTTGAAATTTTTGGAAGAGACTACAAGAATGCATGGGAACTCAATTGCGAATGAGTACGACTTATCATCCATAAAAAAATGGTCAAAGAGAACGAACGATCCAGACATTGGAAGATATTCTGAGAGCATGCATCATGGATTTTAAAAGGAAATTGGGAATAGAAATTACCGTTGGTGGAATTCGCCTACAATAATAGTTATCACGTGAGCATCGACATGCTGCCTTACGAAGCGTTATACGACAGAAAGTGCAGAACTCCATTGTGCTGGGATGAAGTTGGTGAACGTCAACTGCTAGGACCAAAACTGGTACAACAAACTGCTGAGGTTATCAAACTCATCAGGAAGAGATTGGTAGCAGCTCAAGATCGACAGAAGAAGTATGCTGATCAACACAGGCAAGATCGTGCATTTGAATTAGGAAGCTATGTATTCCTAAAAGTTTCTCCTTGAAAGGGGAAAATTCATTTCGATAAGAAGGAAAAGCTAAGCTCGAGGTTTATTGGACCCTTTGAAGTGCTGCGAAAAGTTGGAGAGGTAGCTTACGAAGTGGCTCTGCCTCCAGAGTTGGAAAACATTCACAATGTTTTTCATATTTCAGTGTTACGACCATATAAACCCGATTATAATCACGTGATCGAGTACGAACCGTTGCAGTTTGAGAAAGATTTGACTTATGAAGAGGTTCCTATCCAGATAGTCGACAGGAAAGAACAAGTGCTCAGGAATAAAGTGATACCTTCTGTGAAGGTGATATGGAGAAACCACAATGCTGAAGAAGCAACGTGGGAACTCGAAGAAAAAATGATAAAAGAGTACCTTGAGTTATTTGTTTAATCCGTGTCTTCGATTTTAGGGACAAAATCTTTGTAAGTAGGGAAGAATGTAAAGAATGTGTTGTTTGAGTTGTGATTCTGGGGACAAAATCCTTATAAGAGGGGAATGATGTAACATTCTAGATTTTTAAATGTAAGTTATAAATATTTATTGATTTATATAAATATTTATTGGATGTGTTTATTATTGAATAAGTAATTTTTCAATTTTATTGAGTTGATTTAGTTAATTATTTATTTGCTAAATAATTAATGTGATTAGTTAATTATTTATTTGTTAAATAATTAATGTGTTATGTGGATTGAGTTATGCGATTAAGTAATTTATTTAATAATTTGTTATTAAATAAAGTGTAACAAATAACTATATTATAAGAGTTATTAAAATAAATTAAAGTAATATTAATTTAGTTTTTGCCAAACAAGGTGTAAGTATATTAATCCTTTAACTTTTAAATGGGTTGCCAAACAAAGCCTATGGCTTTTGGATTTCTTTTTAATTTAAATAATTAAATAAATAAAATGATAATATGTAAATATATATAAGTTATGTAACTGATAATTTAATACAAATCATTAGTGAGCATCAATTTTTTAAAATAATTGAAAAGACGTACGTTGGTTTTTTTTATTTTAGTATACCTATACTGTGAATTGGAGTGTTTATCATTTTACGCTTTGAGTTAACTGATTAACTGAGAGAAGAAAAAGAAAGGAAGTTCAGAGAGTTTAAGAGGAAGGAAGCCAAGTGTGTGATTGTCCAAAGCAAGTTCGGTTAACAAGTATCTTCTTAAGCAACAAAAAGGTATTTTCGTATAATCTTAATACTATATAACTATATATGTGTTACATTATATAGTTCGTGAATTAATATATCTCCGTGTTTTTGAATTTCACAGTAGAATACGTTTTACAAGATTTTCTGTAAATTGAGTTTTATAATTTATGATGATAATATGTGTAATTGTAATTGTTATAGCTAGCATGTATATATAGGTGTGTATGTGTTGTATGCTAAATTACCATTGAGAAAGAGAACTCGGTTTTTACAGTGGAAAATATATATATACGAACATATGATTTCATGATAACAAAAATTGTGAACTAATACGCGAATTGAACTTTATATATGTTAATTGGAATATATGTTGGTATGCTAGTTTTCCAAAGGTAATAATTTGGTTATAAGCATAGAATACCGTTCACTGTAATTTATATTTATCAACAATGCAGTTTTGTTTTAATAACAGTGTTTCAAAGAATTAGTCTATGATATTGTTAATTAGTGGTTGGTAATTGGTATATGGATGATTGTTAACAAGTATGTGTAATTTATATTAGTTATACAGGTTGTTTGGGGCAAATTGTTGTTACAAATTTAAGACAGTAGCTTTGGCTCTGTTCTTCGTTTTGGTTCTGTGCGTTTCGGCGCCCCAACGTCAAAATTCACGCTCCGGCGTCAAGTTTCACGCCTTAGCGCCAAAATCAGCGCCCCAGACAGACTTCGCGCCGCAGCGCCGAAGTCAGCGCCGGAGCGCCGGACTTTGCACCGCAACGCCGAGTCCCTATATAAATCTCGCGCCGGAGCGCCACATCAGCGCCGCGGAGCCACTTAACAGAAAGTTCATAAACGACTTTTGTCTTGTACAAAAGTCTGATTTTTTAAAAGAAATGATATATGATAAATGTTGAGTATGTATTTTGGTATTATAGTATATTAATACTGAGTGAACATGGAATTAATAATTAACAAATATTGTTTTTAGTTTTAATGGATAAAATTTGATTATACAATTTATAATCAAAGCATACGTGATGTAGAGATATAGTATGTTGTTACTGACTGATTATGTCATGTTAACATATGTATATAGGATAATTGTGTTTTGGATTATAACGGTTTAATCTACGCGCAAGGCAAGTTCTCTAACTCCATACTCTCGTTGAGTTAGTTGTGTTTATACAAGATTTCTAATCCTAAAGCTTCGTTATGCAAATTTCATATGCTATACTTTATTTAGTAAAGTATTTCCATTAAGCAACTTAATTGTATCCAGTTATTGATGATGATACAAGCTTCCCATCTCCACACTTTCGTTGAGATAATTATTATGATTATGCAAGTTTTTTTCTTCCTACCTCTAAACTTGTTATATTAGCATGCAAGTATCGTTATTCTGTTGAATAAGTTTATTGTTCAAGTTATTATTTGTTGTGCATGCTTGATAATAAATTTTAAGATATAACCTTAGCTTAATATTGTTCAAAACAAGGTATGATAGATTATTCAATTGTTATGCTATTAGAATTATTCCTAAATCATGAACTCAGAACGAAATGTTTATTCAGTCAGGATTATATAATAACATAGTGTTATTATCTTTTATTCAACTAATCCTTAGTTGATGTCCGTTGAATTCCAAATTTCCTTGAAGTGTATCTAAACCAAACTATCTTTGGGGCTGACTTGTACTCAAAATACTGAGATGAACAACCCTATTTATAGGGGTTACGCTTAGTTTTGTACTTTGCGTTGAAATGTTTGTATACAATACATGTACGAAGGGTTGATCCGCCTAAGTACCTTAAAGTCATTATGGTCGTATGACCGTAAAAGTTTAAGTTTAAAGATTACTTATAACTTTGGACAAGGTTCGTGGTCATTAGACCCTCAGTGAATGTTTAAATTATTAATAGAACTCATTGTTCAGTTCTATTGAGCCCTTGAATGGGCAAGGAATGTTAAGATGTTAATAGGACTTATTATTTAGTTCTATTGAGCCCCTGAATGGGCAAGGAATGTTTAAGATGTTAATAAAACCTATTGTTCAGTTCTATTGAGCCCCTGAATGGGTAGAGAATGTAAAAGTTATTCATTGTTATTTCAAGTGAACCTTGTTTGCTCACTCTTGCCTGTAAAATCCTTACAGCTAAAGATGGAAAGGGTGACGTACCTAGCACCAATAAAGGAAAGGGAAAGATAAACAAGTACTGAAGACTTGTAATAGTTTTGATAGTTTTATTATTAGACTTTGGTTTAAAGATTGTAATGAAGTTTATTTAAATTTTTAGCATGAATGATTGTTTGTAAAGGTTAGATAACCCGGGAGATATTATTTTATGTAATTCCTGTATGGGCAGGTTTATTATTCAATTTTATTTATGATTGGGTTGTTATAACTGAATGTTTGATTACGTGAACACCAAATCTTGAGGTAATGAAGTACTGAGATTTGGGGGTGTCACATTCATTTATCACGACTACGATCCACGGCTATCGATTCCGTAACCAGCCTTTGCATTCTTTTAGTCTCGTTTAATCTTTCTGTTCAATCTTTACTAAAGGTTTAACTTGCTTGCTTAAGCGTAATTTTAGGTGAACTATATGCTCATACTTTTTTCTTTCACATCCCCCAATAATTAAGAATTAAAAATCTCATTTCTGGGCATTGCCCTACACCGGCGCTGTGGCGCCGTGCCCCTTTCTCTCTCTCGCGCTGCGGCGCAACCTACGTCTCCCTCTTCCCTTGGTCTGGCGTTGCGGTGCCAAACTCTTTGTTATCTCTCACGTTGCGATGCCAATTAATAGAACCTGAGGCCCGAACTCGCGCTGCGGTGCTACTTCTCAAAGCTCATTCGGTGATGTGGCGACGAGCCTAAACCTAGGAAATTTTTTAAGCGTTGCATTAATTTTGAGATACGTACTTTATGATCTCATAACTTCTTCGTTATAACTCGGAACGAGGTCGTTCCAAAGCCATTCTCTTCCTTATCTTACGTACTTCCATACCCCTTGGACAACACTTTGTTTTGAATCCGTTAATGTGCCACTCGATTGGCTTGATATTCCCTCGTCGTTCATTTTTATGCTTTTAACGTTCTTCGCTCGTTCGTCCGTAATTCGGTCATCCGAACTCGGAACTCGTTCATTCTTTAGTCCATGACTCACGTTTTCTACATTCTTTTACTTTCTTATGAAACCCTACACGTTCGGTTTCATTTACTAACTTTCTAATTCTCGTTCATCTTTTACGAAAATTTCGCCATAACTTCGTTATAGCTAAGTTTTAATCCGTTCTTCATGAACGTTTCTACCGTTCCTAACCAAGAAATATGCAACTAACTTATACACGATGGTTTTAAACTTGTCCATCAACAAAAATTATCCTACGATGGTTTTAAATTTGTCCATCAACAACATTCTTCGTGTTCTTCGCGTTCTTCATTTGTTCTTTATTTTAATCGATATTTTGGATTACGATTCTACTTTTTCTTGGAATTTGATGTTATAGATCATCATTCCTTACTTATTTCACCTACTCATTCATAAGATTCATTCGGATCGCTCAAAACCCTTACGAATCTTATACTTCATTTAGAAATTTATAAACTAAATTTCTAATTCTTATTTCTTCGTTTTCTCATGATTTCAACCATATGAAATCATTTCTAACCTCTTTTACTTCTTATTCTCATTAAGCTATGTTTTTGAAATAGAAAACTTAAAGAAAATATTAGAAGAATATAGGGTTCGGATTACCGTTCTTCTTTAATCCTCTTCCGTTATTCAAAGCCGACGATTTGCAAGCTTTTCTATTTCACCATCACTTTTGATCCAAGCATTCATGATCAAACTCTTCCTTCTCCCTCTTCATCCGAGCTCTCTCTCTCTCTCTCAAGTATAGGATTTTCAAAATCTCAAAATAATGAAATTAAGCTTTCAATTTATAGAATTTCCAAAGCTAGGGAAATTTGGTCATTTTGCCCCCTTAACCTCCTTACTATTTCTATGCTTAGCCACCTAGTTTACTTGGCCACCACCCTTACTTGGTGGCCAAGTGGCCGGCCCACATGCCCATTGGTTTCCCCATTGGTTCTTACCCATCCGTTTACCCATCGGTTCGATCCGCGGTTAATCTTCTTGGTTTGGGCTTTAACCCTAATTCTTATTGGGCCTATATTGGGCTTGATTTCACAAATCATTGGGCTTGGCATAATCCAAGTCCAATTGGATTCTACAAAGTCCATGAACACAAAGTCCATTAAGACTAATCGTATTCTACGCATTCCATTCTTGTATTCTCGTATTCTCTTCGTATATCGTTCGTACAATATTCATATTATACGTCGTACTAATCTTCGTACTATACTCGTATAATAACTAGTATTATACTCGTATTTCTCACACATAATAACTCTAATTATTATACGAGATCATAAAATTCTCGGGACTCACTTTTCCTAACCCTTAGGTTTTGAGTCCGCAGGCGAAAACTTCGTTTTTGCCATAACTGGAATATTATTGAATATTCCATCACGTCTCAACATTTTACGTAATCATTAACTTCTCGGAATTTCAAAATAAATCTTCGAGCAGAAACGGATGAATAGTGCCTATTTCGTCTTTTTCCCCGAAAAACTTTCATTTTGTCTTGAAAATTCTTACTCGTTCAATCTAGCTCGTAGCCAGTATACTCCCGACTTATAATCATCCTAGGTTATAGAATGATTAATAAACACATAGCACAAATAGTATTAATAAAAATTCATTTTATTAATAACTAATTCTTTAAACCTAAATTCTGGATAATCCAAAATTTCAGGCTGTTACATTCTTCCCTCTTTATAAAAATTCCGTCCTCGGAATTTCTTAAGATAGGGGGAAAAATTTGTCTCCACATAAGGAAATAAAGTTACTACCAATAGTACCTTCAAGTCACGACCTTTTGGGAGCCTGTGGTGGGCTAGATGACCCAAGAAGATACTATTGGGCCAGTGGTTTGAGGCCTTATTTGGATGGATTTGATTCGATTCGGACTTGGGATTTGACCCAAGATTTGTTCCAGACTCGGAATTTGACCCGGGTTGTTTCATATGGTATCAAAGCCGACTCTCGAAAGCTCGGGTCGGGTCATTTGATCGGGTTGCCGGAGGTAGGGACACAAAGGCTGGTGGTATTATCCCTCAATGGAGAGATGAAGGTCCGGAGGTGGGGACACGAAGCCAACCGGTATTATCCCATAATGGCTAGAGAGGCAAAGATCTTTGGGCTGTGTGTGTGATCGGTTCTGATGGGGACGTCAAAAATTTAAGTGGTGGAGTTTGTAACACCCCAGTCCCACATCGAAAGATAGGGGAAAAATTTGTCTGCATATAAGGAAATAAAGTTACTACCAATAGTACATTCAAGTCATGACCTTTAGGGAGCCTGTGGTGGGCTAGATGACCCAAGAAGATACTATTGGGCCAGTGGTTTGAGGCCTTATTTGGATGGATTTGATTCGATTCGGACTTGGAATTTGATCCCAAGATTTGTTCCGGACTCGAGATTTTACCCGTGTTGTTTCAAAACCCTTACCCGGGTTCTCACATTCTTCCCTTCTTCACAGAATTTCTTCCTCGAAATTTTTAGCTTACTATTCTTCTCAACTTCTCTTCAAAGAAGTTCTTATCTCTCCATCATTCCTAATCCCCATAACCGATCAAGAATCATGAAGTAGAAGGAATAACGAAGAATATAAAATATCCTTTAAAACATTTCATACTTTTGCTGAGGGGTCAAATGGACCATGAACTCTTACTAGGTTAAACAACCTTTCGCCGTAAACCTTTCTTTCCATGGTAAGTTTACAATCACAAAGAAGGTAAACTACCTCTTCCATACGTAGGTGATCAACCTATCGTATAACCCCATTTCGGGGTATGTTCACCAGAGACTTAATATCAAAAATTTTGGAAATCTCTTGAAACATTTGTCTAGTCAACTCAATTGGCATTAACTACTTCTTTAAATTCTTTTGCAATACATCAAAACGATTCATGACGTCATGATACTGCACTCTTCATAGTACGTTGAGGACTTCGTCAGTTTATGACTTCGTCATTATACATCATACCATAGCAGGTTGTTGATCCTATGATCAAATTCCACACCAGGTTTAATTGCATTAATAACTCCATCCTTTTACCATCCTTGCATCAAATGCACTGATGATATAAAATTCATTTTGATATTTCAAATCAATTTCTGTCTAGCCGAAACAATTAGCATAGACATACCATGAATAGTTCTTTTAAAATCCATTGGTTCCAAAAGTCGAACAGATTCTTTCATTTTCCAAAACGCGCACATTAGCACTATTTCAAGAAATTTCGAAATCTAACATAACTAGATGACTTGGAATATCTTATTCTCCATCTTCCGTTATTGTCTTACTGCGACAATACTTAAACTTCTCTAGCACCTTAAATGCTAAGTCTACTGAAAATACTTCATTTTCAGTCTAAACATATTTATACCATAGTACAGTCCTTCAACTTACCACACATTATGAGTTCAGGAACTTTCCAAAATAATATGAGTTTAAGAACATCCAGACAGACCTTAGGCGTCCATTCGCTGAAACATTCAAAAACATACCATATTATTATGAGTCACGAACTTACCATAAGTATGAGTTTCAAGAACTCGCACCTACCTTATCGTTCTCTACCTATCAAGTATATACATGAGAAAAGATTGACCTTCTCGTCATATACATCTTAATAGCGCAACCAATTCCAATAATTATCGCTGTAATAAACTGAGTAGTTGTTACAACAAAGCACAAACCTCTGCCCATAACTAAGGTTCATACAACTCAGCCATCACATGAGTCCTCAATTGAAATCTTACAACTTCTTCTCTTTCTTTACTCAATGCGAATTTTCTTTAATTCATATGCTATCCTTTACAACTCAATCTGAGTTCTTCTTTCCGTACTACTTCGTAGTACCATTCATTCATAGCATTAGCTATAAATCATTCATCTTTTAACATCTCATCTGTTACTACAATTTACTATGATCATGTGGTGATCTTCTTCCTTAATCATTTAACTCAATGATTTTCTTATCCTTCTCTCTACGATTATAGTCTTTGGTACACATACCTAAGATTTATAACCTATTAGCTTTGATACCACTCTGTAACGCCCTGAAATCCGGTCTATTTTCACATCCGGATTTCGTACGTCACGATCCCATCTTCTTCCAAACATACATCATTATATAGCTAAATATAACGACATACATTCTCAAATCCCAGGTTCTATAACCATGAAACCTCTTTCATTACAAATAATGATAATTACATTATTATTTACATCTTGTACAAGTGACTTTTATCCGCCACCAAGGATACATAATCGTTCATTAAACTATTCTATAATTTAATTCTATCATTCTATATTACAAGTCTTCGCTTGATCTTCACGCTCATTCATATAATGAATGGCACATCGTCTGGATATCGATTAACTTGATCTTTACGAGATCCTTAAGTTCTTTCTAACATCGTACGCTGAAAATGTTTTTTCATTTAAAGCAACTGTAAGCATTCAATTGCCCAACAAGTCATAACAGTTGATAAAACAACTTCAAGAGTTTAAACATTCTTTACAACTTCGATAACCGAACAAAGGTTATGATGAAGCTTGAATAATAGGAATAGTCTCGATTCCTATCATCTTAAAACCATATTCACTTTCACTTTGAAATGCTTTCATTCCTCCACCTTTTTCATACAAATCCTGTTTGGCTAGAATCATTAGCGCAGACTTAATAATAACGGTTCATGTATAAACAGAACATACTTGTATTAGGGTTAGGAAACTTGCCTCGTGCGTAGATTACACGTTAATTAAACACGTTCCTTGAATTTAATCCTACATATCATTTCCATTCACAACTATAGTTAATTATAATTCAACTAGTCATCATAAATTCATTCTTTTGTCTAACTTTGATTATGACTATACTTAGTCAATTTATCACATTCATTGTCGCATAATTTACACTTCACGAATAACAAGCTAATTATGTATTCAATAATTCAATCTATATGAAATTATGTTATTTACATGCTAAGCATCTATTTTAACATCTCATTAAACTTCTAACATATTTCTATGTTCTTTAAATTAAGTTGCTATCACATTGTTAGACTTGAACATTTTTTTAAAATTTCATTTTTGAACATTCTGGAGAGTGGCGCTGCGGCGCCACTGTAGTACTGTTTCTCAGTGCTGCGGCGTGGCCCGCACTGCGGCCTGGTCAATGGCGCTGCGGCGTGGCTAGCGCTGCGGCGCGACTCTTATGCCTGTAATCGGCGCTGCGGCGCGGCGTACCAGACACAGAAATGGCAATTCACGAAAAATCGCAGAACATGACAATTTCTACAAATTTTCTTATTTCTACACGAATTCAGACTTACCCATTCATAATAATACACATATAATCACTACTTAACCCTTCTAGCATGATTTTAACATGTTAAAACACATAATTAACAGGATTAAAACATGAAATTTTCACTGTTCTTTGTGTTCTTGAAGGTTTTGAACAAAAACATAAAATTTAACACTACGGATTCGTTATAACACCGAATCCATTTATTTAAGGTTTGGTCTCTTCGTATCAACATGCATAATAACATTCAAGTGTAAATTTTTCAAAACAATTTATGTTTGGCATATTAAAATCACGTATAAGGGCCATATGGCCATAACCCATACTCTGTAATTTTGAAGCAATCATATACGATGTATTTTCATGAAACAGATGATATGGTTTATACAATATATATAATCAAATATGATATGATATATTTTAACACATACATAACCCATAATCATACTATTTTCCCATTACAGAGACTTTACAAAATTTTGAAAGCCATATTTATGAAAACTCAAACAACGTAATTAACAATTGGGTTGAAGAGATTACTCACAACTTAGGGTAGATAGGAGAGATGAAACTTTCTCAATCAATCAAACAACTCACAATTCCCTCAAATTCTTAATTCTCTCTTTCTGTGATTTCCTTGTTAAACTTAGAAAAAAAATGAAGAGAAGAAGACGTATAATAAAGGAAGCAACTGACGCATTGAGGTCAGTTACCCTATCATGGGTAACTGCTATTAACTCCCCCTAAGGCTTTGTTTGGTAAGCAATAACATTTTTCAAAACCATTTAATTTAATTAAACTTCTTATACTATAGTTTAAATCACGTCACACCCTTACACAATAATTCAAATATCTTATTTAATTTGATTCAAATAAAATATAATAATTTATCATTAATTCACATAATCAAATAATTAAATTCTTATTTATTAATAATGTCAAATTATTACATCTCTAATTAATTATTAAATTAATTAAAATAACATTAGACTTATTAAATATTTCTTTTAATTTAATAAACTCACATAATTACATTGTAAGACCCCGAATTTTTTTTAATAAATGGAATTTCCTTTATTTATTATGTTGAAATAGTAAGGGTTGATTTGATTAATGTGGAAAGTTATGGGTAAAATGCGCAAATATTTTAAAATAAGCAAGTGGTTATAAAATATTCATTATTGTCGGGGAATATTCGTTTGGTCGTGGAATATTCTTTTTGTCGGGAATCTCCGTACGACGGCGCAAGTCATTTGTGGGCCCCATAACAGAAAACGGTTGGATGAAAGAAAACGACAAAGATTGAGTTTTATAAATAATGCCGTAAATTGTTACCGTTAACACTGTTGGGTTACCTGATGGTTAAAATACAGTAATATGCGTGGTTGCACAGTAGCACACGGTATTGCACAGTATTGTTGAATTATTGATTCGTACGTAAGAAGGCACTACTCAATAATTGTTACAGTAATTACTGTTCATTATTTTATTTTATTGATTCAATAATTGCTACGTTGATATTTATATTATTATTGTTTCAATAATTGTCACTGCACAGTATTTTCCATTATTAGATCAATAATTCATATTATTTGAATAATATTATCAGATAACATTATTGGCGATGTCTAAAAAGTTCTGTCTAAGGAGAGGTTTGGTTACCTAATGGCGCGCCAGTAAGGAGAAATCCTTATTGGAAAGCCCCCCTCTATCCTGGGAACGGTATAGTTGTCAGTACTGTGATTCTGTAATATTATTTATGAATAATTAATTATTGATTTATATGATAAAGAAAATATTGTTTTTATGTGGATATAGATGGAGAAGATTTTTAATGTGACAATTGTTGAAAATTGAAATTTTATCTTTTTCTGATAAAATAATTTATTTAAATATATTATTTTAATAATATATTAACGGTGATATTTTTACAATGAATGTGGGATATATGAGTATATGAGGAGGAAGAGTATTTTTGTGACATTAAATGATTAACACATATTTTGTGTGTCGGTGGACCCCAATTATTGACCGAAATTTGATTATAGCTTGTAAAATCGCCCGTTTGTTGATTTCGGTCAATTTTTGTTTGGAATTTGGAAAAACTTCCTTCTGCAAAGTTGTAGATAATGGAATTTCCTATGAAAAGTCGTGAGTTTTGAATTTTTCTGACAAAGGGGCTATTTATTGTGAATTATTGAAGTTCCGGAGTTCTGAAATAATTGATTTTTGGAAGTTTTAATTATTATTTTTAAGAAAAACATTTTCTTGCTTGGTGGGTTGTATTAAACATGTGCAAGGTGGTTGATTTCAAGTCTTCAAAGGTGGGCTAAGGAATTTATAATATATATATTAATATTTTATCATTTAGTCTCCTTTGGCGTTCTAGCATTTTCCTATAAATAGAGGGCTAAGTTAAAATTGAAAATCACACCAGGAACAAAGTTTTCTCTCTTTATCTCTCTATATATCGAGCATATTCTTGTGAGTATACTTTGAGTGTTGCTATACGGTGCGAGTTTCTGTCAGCACTATACCGAAATTCAGTCAGAATTACGGTTATTTTGAGGTAAGGGATGTTGTTTCTTCTTAAATGATATTATCTTCTTCAATATCATTATGCCGAAATATTGTTCTGAACTTTTTATCAATTTGGAACTTTTTCATGTCGGAATTACTATTCATGAGCTACTATTTACGAGTTACTATTCATGAGTTACTATTCACGAGTACTATTCACGAAGCGTGATGATGTTTTTGTGAAATTTCTATCTTTTGGTGTCGGAGTTACTATTTACGTGTACGACACTATTCACGTATACTACACTATTCACGAATACGGCACTATTCATCGAAAAATGAAATTTCTTCTTTTTGTCCAAAATATCTATTTTGGCTACTATCTTTGATTGTATCCATGTTTTGATCGTTATTTTTGAGTTCTTCTTCAAAATCAGTTGTTATGAAGTATTATTGATCTTGGACAAACTGCTGTACGAATCCCTAATATTTGTCCTTCTATCTCACTGGATTCGTTCTTAAAAATGTTTTTCATCATCCGCAGTCCTTAATGGTGATACTTGATGAATATCTTTGGCCTGTAGTGCAAAGATGAATGATTAAACTGATGAATCTCTTTGGCTCGTAGTGCAAAGATGAACAGGTGTTGAGATGAACATGACCAACTGGTGATACAAATAAATATCTTTGGCCTGTAGTGCAAAGATGATTAAAGATGTATATTGATTGCTGTTACAGGGATGAAATATTGATGATGGACTTTTAAATCTTAGAAGACAGTAGAATTCATTCTCTACGTGACTCTTCTAATGGATTACTGTTTCCGCTGCATTTGTTGATCTAAAACTTGTTGCCTATTATATTTTATCAGATTTTTTCCTGTTGAAGACTAACGATAATTTGTTGTATATTATCTTAGTCATAATATTCTTTACTGGGCTAGTTGAGCTCACCCTTTCCTTTTTGTTCCATTTTTCTTCTCAGGAGGTGAGAACATAGTAGGATCGAGTCGGGGTATGGAGTGATGGTTCTAGGAAGATGTTTTAGCAGTCCTCACTATTTCTATAAAATAGTGTTTGAATAATTGTAATGAGGACTTATTTGCGTGTGGATATTGTCTAGAAGATAATATTTGTATTTAAACTCACAGTATGTATTGTCGTATTTCACACGACATTTGTATTATTGAAGTTGTAGTTTGCTTTATGTGCCATGTATTTGGCGACTCAGAATAGGTGTTGTATACCTGTTTTGGGGGCGTCACAGTTGGTATCAAAGCTTAGGGATATGATCTCTGGCGGAGATCGGAGAATAGAACTAGGAGGGTAGAGACAAGCAAATCCTTCGCTAGTGTGTCCTACCTAAGCTTATTTGTTAGTTGGTCAGTATATAGGGATATTATGTGATATATTGATTTCCTTAATTAACCCTTGTTTTATGACAGTATTTGAGAATGTCGACTGAGAATATTAACAGTGGAATAAATGAGACCGTGGAGACGCCTGTACTCACCAACGAGGAGAACGTGCAACAGGCTCACAATATTCCTCCTGTAAATAACACCACTGATCAGACAATGAACGACGTGATGTTTAGAAACTTTTTACAGTTCATGCAAAATCAGACGAGGGAGACTCGTGTACAAAATACGGGTGGAAATGATAGTAACGCGCGGTTTGTCACGGCCAAACAATTCAAAGAGTTGGGACCACCAGAATTCTGGGGAAAGCCGGATCCGATTAAGGCGGAGACGTGGGTCAAGCAGATTACCAAGATATTCGATGTCTTGGGATGCACGGAGGAATAGAAGGTTCCATTCGCCACTTTTATGTTCCGTAATGAGGCAGATTACTGGTGGGAATCTGTGAAGCGTACCCATCCAGCTGCACTAAGCATGTCTTGGGAAACGTTTCAGAAAATGTTCAATGACAAGTACTTTCCTGAAAGTATTCGTCATATGAAAGAGGTAGAGTTTATTAGACTTGAACAGAACAAAATGACGGTGTCTCAGTACGAGACGAAGTTCGCAGAGTTATCCAAGTTTGCGCCTCATTTAGTGGAGAATGAGGAACGTATGACACGGATGTTTTTGAGAGGTCTAAAACCCGAGATTCGTCAATACCTTATATCTTATAAATTTTCTCTGTATTCAGATGTTGTAAACAGGGCTCAGTTATTAGAGCGAGATAGTGAGTATACTCAACCGAGGGACCATAACCAGGGTCATATCGGTGACAACAGTCATCAGAACGATGATAACCAGCGAGGAGGAAAGAATACGGATAAAGGCGGTAACCACTCAGGTGGTAATCGTGGACATGATAATAGGAGAGGTGAGTCAAGTGGAAATTTCAGAAAAAAGAGATCCAACCACGACGGGAAGACATCAGCAGCAGCACCAGCACCAACAACAAATTCTAGGGGAGGAGAACGACCGCCAGTTAAATGTTACAAATGCGGAGAGGAGGGACATATAAGTCCAAACTGTTCACAGCCTTCCAAGGTATGTTTTAGTTGTGGAAAAGAAGATCACATAGCTCGATTTTGTCCTGTAACGAAATCAAGTCCAGCTGGAATGGTGGCACCAAAGGCGGATACGGAAAAGACAAAGTCAACGGTTCCTGGAAGAGCGTTTGTCGTGACCGGTCAAAATGCGAGAAACCCGAACGAAGTTAGCACGGGTTAGTTAATTATAAATTCTTGCGAAGTTTATACCTTATTAGATACCAGTTCTACCCATTCATTTATCTCTCCTGCTTATACTCAACGTTTAAACTTGACTCTGGAGAAAATT
Organism: Panax japonicus; assembly: GCA_020205505.1. Taxonomy (NCBI): domain Eukaryota; kingdom Viridiplantae; phylum Streptophyta; class Magnoliopsida; order Apiales; family Araliaceae; genus Panax; species Panax japonicus. The sequence continues at coordinate 18,913,640 of CM035104.1, forward strand.
AGACTTTGACTTATTTGTTAAAACTCCGTTAGGAGAAACTTTCGTTACATCCGCTGTTTATAAATCTTGTTTGATCCAAGTTGGCATCATCACATTACCTGTTGATCTTATCTCTTTAAAGATACTTGCTTTTAATGTGATTTTTGGGATTGATTGGTTAACTACTCATCATGCCAAATTGATTGCTTTCGTAAGGTTGTTAGTTTTCATATTCCTAAGAAACCTATTATTCGAATTCAAGCAACCAAACCATTGAAGTCAAACTTTTTCATATCAAGCCATAAAGTCATTCGTTTATTGAAAAACGGATGTCAAGCTTTCTTAGTCATGTCATGGACTTGAACAAAAATACGTCAGATTTGAGTGATATTTCTGTTGTTTGTTAATTTCCTGATGTATTTCCTGAAGAATTTCTTGGCCTACTCCAAGAGCGTGATATTGAATTTGTATCGACTTTAAATCCGGTACAAAACCCATTTCTAAAATATCATATCGAATGGCTCCTATTGAACTTCAGGAGTTAAAAATCCAACTATAGAAGTTGATAACCGAGCCTCTATCTGGTGACTTCTTTTGTGGAATACACCGAAGCCAGACTCTCCGTAGGGGACGCCATATTCGTCCGATAGTAAACTGATAGGTTTCATTGTGACGTGCCATCCAAGGTTGGGATATGAGTCACAGTTGAGATCAACCTAAGTCAGTAATCGAAATACATAGCTTTCTAGGCTTAGTTGGTTATTATCGGAGATTCGTGAAAAGATTTTCTCAAATCACTAGTCCATTAACTCAGCTAACTCGTAGAGATACAAAATTTGAATGGAGCAAGGAATGTGGGAATAGCTTCGAAGAACTCAAGAGGAGACTCATTTCTGCACATGTTCTGACCATTCCATAATGGAAAAACGAACGTGGTAGCTGACGTGTTGAGTAGAAGATCGTATACGAGTACGAGTACGATATTTTCAAAGACTCATTTCGTATAACTTACAAATAATAGAGATGGAGATGAAAACTCTAGGTACCCACGTGATGATATACGAGTATAATCGACTTTAATCGATAAAGTTAAAGCTGTTCAAGCTACACACCGGAGCTGATGAATTTGAAGAAAGAGGTGCAAGAAGTTATTATTTTAAAAGCGAGAATCAGTGATGTAAGGAAAGCTAAAACCTTCGATTTATTAATCCATTTGAAATTCTCGATCGAATAGGAACTGTGACCTATAGACTCGCTTTACTACCAAGTATGTCGCGTGCTTATAACATTTTTTACGTACCGATGTTACGTAAATATGTGGACGACCCAAACCATATTATTGAGTTAGAACCAGACAAGATATCCGAAGATTTAACATACAAGGAGATACTTGTTGAGATTTTGGATAGGAAAGAGCATGTCTTACGCATGAAGGTTATATTACAAGTTAAAGTTTTGTGGTGAAACCATGCAATTGAGGAAATGACATGGGAGTTGAAATCGGAAATGAAAGCGAGGTACCCTCACCTGTTCGAAACACCAGGTACGTACGTCAATTTCGAGGACGAAATTTCATAAGGAGGGGAGGTTGTAAGACCCCGATTTTTTTTAATAAATGGAATTTCCTTTATTTATTATGTTGAAATAGTAAGGGTTGATTTGATTAATGTGAAAAGTTATGGGTAAAATGCGCAAATATTTTAAAATAAGCAAGTGGTTATAAAATATTCATTATTGTCGGGAAATATTAGTTTGGTCGTGGAATATTCTTTTTGTCGGGAATCTCCGTACGACGGCACAATCATTTGTGGGCCCCATAACGGAAAACGGTTGGATGAAAGAAAACGACAAAGATTGAGTTTTATAAATAACGCCGTAAACTGTTACCGTTAACACTGTCGGGTTACCTGATGGTTAAAATACAGTAATATGCGTGGTTGCACAGTAGCACACGGTATTGCATAGTATTGTTGAATTATTGATTCGTACGTAAGAAGGCACTACTCAATAATTGTTATAGTAATTACTATTCATTTATTTATTTTATTGATTCAATAATTGCTACGTTGATATTTATATTATTATTGTTTTAATAATTGTCACTACACAGTATTTTCCATTATCAGATCAATAATTCATATTATTTGAATAATATTATCAGATAACATTATTGGCGATGTCTAGAAAGTTCTGTCTAAGGAGAGGTTTGGTCACCTAATTGCGCGCTAGTAAGGAGTAATCCTTATTGGAAAGCCCCCTCTATCCTGGGAACGGCCTGGTTGTCAGTACTGTGATTCTGTAATATTATTTATGAATAATTAATTATTGATTTATATGATAAAGAAAATATTGATTTTATGTGGATATAGATGGAGAAGATTTTTAATGTGACAATTGTTGAAAATTTATATTTTTTCTTTTTCTGATAAAATAATTTATTTAAATATATTATTTTAATAATATATTAACGGTGATATTTTTACAATGAATGTGTGATATATGAGTATATGAGGAGGAATAGTATTTTTGTGACATTAAATGATTAACACATATTTTGTGTGTTGGTGGACCCCAATTATTGACCGAAATTTGATTATAGCTTGTAAAATCGCCCGTTTATGGATTTCGGTCAATATTTGTTTGGAATTTAGAAAAACTTCCTTCTGCAAAGTTGTAGATAATGGAATTTCCTATGAAAAGTCGTGAGTTTTGAATTTTTCTGATAAAGGGGCTATTTATTGTGAATTATTGAAGTTCCGGAGTTCCGAAATAATTGATTTTTGAAAGTTTTAATTATTATTTTGAAGAAAAATGTTTTCTTGCTTGGTGGGCTGCATTAAACATGTGCAAGGTGGTTGATTTCAGGTCTTCAAAGGTGGGCTAAGTAATTTATAATATATATATTAATATTTTATCATTTAGTCTCCTTAGGCGTTCTAGCATTTTCCTATAAATAAAGGACTAAGTTAGAATTGAAAATCACACCAGGAACAAAGTTTTCTCTCTTTCTCTCTCTATATTATCGAGCATATTCTTGTGAGTATACTTTGAGTGTTGCTATACGGTGCGAGTTTCTGTCAGCACTATATCGAAATTCAGTCAAAAGTACGGTTATTTTGAGGTAAGGGATGTTGTTTCTTCTTAAATGATATTATCTTTTTCAATATCATTATGCCAAAATATTGTTCTGAACTTTTTATCAATTTGGAACTTTTTCATGTCGGAGTTACTATTCATGAGTTACTATTCATGAGTTACTATTCACGAGTACTATTCACGAAGCGTGATGATATTTTTGTGAAATTTCTATCTTTTGGTGTCGGAGTTACTATTTACGTGTACGACACTATTCACGTATATGATACTATTCACGAATACGGCACTATTAATCGAAAAATGAAATTTCTTCTTTTTGTCCAAAATATCTATTTTGGCTACTATATTTGATTGTATCCATGTTTTGATCGTTATTTTTGAATTCTGCTTCAAAATCAGTTGTTATGAAATATTATTGATCTTGGACAAACTGCTGTACGAATCCCTAATATTTGTCCTTCTATCTCACTGGATTCGTTCTTAAAAATATTTTTCATCATCCTCAGTCCTTAATGGTGATACTTGATGAATATCTTTGGCCTGTAGTGCAAAGATGAATGATTAAACTGATGAATCTCTTTGGCCCATAGTGCAAAGATGAACAGGTGTTGAGATGAACATGACCAACTGGTGATACAAATGAATATCTTTGGCCTGTAGTGCAAAGATGATTAAAGATGTATATTGATTGCTGTTACGAGGATGAAATATTGATGATGGACTTTTAAATCTTAGAAGACAGTAGAATTCATTCTCTACGTGACTCTTCTAATGGATTGCTGTTTCCGCTGCATTTGTTGATCTAAAACTTGTTGTCTATTATATTTTATCAGATTTTTTCCTGTTGAAGACTAACGATAATTTGTTGTATATTATTTTAGTCATAATACTCTTTACTGGGCTAGTTGAGCTCACCCTTTCCTTTTTGTTCTATTTTTCTTCTCAGGAGGTGAGAACATAGTAGGATCGAGTCGAGGTATGGAGTAATGGTTCTAGGAAGATGTTTTAGCAGTCCTCATTATTTCTATAAAATAGTGTTTGAATAATTGTAATGAGGACTTATTTGCGTGTGGATATTGTCTAGAAGATAATATTTATATTTAAACTCACAGTATGTATTGTCGTATTTCACACGTCATTTGTATTATTGAAGTTGTAGTTTTTTTTATGTACCATGTATTTGGCGACTCAGAATAGGTGTTGTATACCTGTTTTGGGGGCGTCACATACATACTTTGAATAATAATTATTCTCTTCATTAATTTAATAATATAACACATATAATTAAATTAATCTACCACAATTGCATCAATTAATTATTTAATCTAATAATTAATCATCGAAAATATTTATTTAATTCAATAAATATTAAGAATTAAATTACAAAAATTTCGTTCGTCACATGTTCGCTCCACACCAAGTTGATACGAAAGCAAGAAAGGCATGGAGGTTTGAGCTGGGCTTAAAATCCTGGTTCTACAATAAGGTGGCGGTGTTGCAAATTGGTACTTTTGCATCACTCTTGGAAAAGGCTATCATAGCCAAAGAAGGAAGTGAGGCCACGAGTCTCTACAATAAGGAGAAAAAGAACAAGGTTAAGGTTGAGGGAACTGTTAAGGTGGAAGGAAACAGTGGAAGTGCAAGTGGAAAAAGAAAGTGAACAAGTTCTGGAAATATTGGTAATAGTCAAGGAGGAATAAGGAAAAAGGTGGAACCATGTGGAAATTGCGGGAAGAATCACTCAGGTGAGTGTATATGGCAAAGGATTGTCCGAAAAGAAACGCTGATGGTGGAAATACGAATGCTGTGAAAAGCAGTAGAAAACTGGAGATCACGTATCCAACTCTGACAAGCAAGCAAACTATTATGACCTTCAATATGACAGTTCAAGATATGGTAGCAGCCGAGGATGGAATTCCAAGTATTATTTGAATAAATTTTATTTTCTTATATATGGTTTTCTTATATATAGTAAATTGTTTTATTAAGAAATTTTGAAGGAGGAATTTGAGTTCTATAAATTTCTGTTTAATCAGATAGATAAGCTTTATGCTGAATAAGTTAAAATCAATTCGATCGAATCAGATCGAGATCTACTTGCAATGAATGTTTATATTATTTACCCTTGTGGGTATAAGTTTTGAAACGGTGATTCTAGGGACGGAATCCTTATAAGAGAGGGTGAATGTAATAAGCCAAGATTTTGATATAATTAAATAAGAAATTTTGCGTATAATTTTTTTTATTATTAATATAAAGGTGGGAATATATGCAAGGTAAAGTGTATGTGTATATGTGATAAATAAAAATTTATTTATTACATGAATGATTTCAAATAATTTTTTTTTAGAAAAAAAATGTTGATCATTATAAATTATATTCTTATAATAAATTAATTTTGTAGTAAAAATATTTTATTATTTATTTTCTATGAAAATATGATTAATGAATTATTTAAATAATATATGAAATAATTATTAGAATTATTATAATAATTATTTTATTATATGAATTTATCAAGATTAGTTAAGTTAATTATTTTAACTTAATTAATAATGGTATATATGATGTAAAGTGTGAATATAGATCAAAACCCTAAATTTTGATCTATGTTATGCAATTTCAAGATTAATACAATTATTGTATAATTGTATTTCAAAGGAAAGTATATTTAAGTTATGAATAATAAAAAATTATTTTCTTAAGAAATTTTAATATTAAATATAAGTATTAACTATATTTGTATTCAAATATATGTAAGTACATTAATTCGATTTATGATTATCGATTTTAAATATAATTATGATTATTGACATAATTATATGAATATATATTAAGAATTTAATTATTTATTGTATTTAAATATTAACATAATAATTGATTAGGTTGGTATTTATTAAATGAAAATGTGTATATTATGTGATTATGAATAATTATTAGGAAGACCTAATTCATAATTTGGGAACCCTAATAATATCAAGAAACCCTAATTTTTGTTAAAACCCTAATTTTAATTAGTGTGTTCTAATTAAAATTTTATTAAAATTTAAACTTAATTTTTCAAACCCTAGAAATTATTTGGGAAACGTTAAGTGTGACGCCCCAAAATAGGTATACATCACCCATCTTGAGTCGCAAAATACATGGTACAAAATTTAAATACAAACTTCTTTTATACAGTACAACAAAACGTAGATGAGAGTTTCGAACACGGATAATGTCTCGTAGATAGAATCCAAACTCAAATAAAGTCCTCATTACAATTATTATCACACTATTTTACTGAATAGTGAGGACTACTAATGCAAACAGTTGGACCATCACTTTGTTCCCCGACTAGTCCCATCTATATTCTCATTTCCTGAAGAGAACAATGAAAAAAAAGGGTGAGCTCAATTAGACCAGTAAGAAATATTATGACTAAGATAATACATAATAAATTATCGTTAGCCTTCAACAGTGTTAAACTGATAAAATATAATAAACATCAAGTTTAACTGCAACGGAATAAGCAATCCATTAGAAGAGTCAAGTAGAGCATGATATCTACTATATTCTATGATTTAAAAAGTTTATCATCAATTTTATCGATGAGACTCAGCTTAATAAATAAACCACATCATCGAATTATCCCTGCACTACGGGCCAAGGATATTCATGTAATCATCAATGATCATGATTATACCGAATAATTCATGGTCATAATCATACCAACAACTGTCCATCAATGCACTACAGGACAAATGAGGATTTTTATCATATCATTTGTAACATTACGGTCATGATTATACCGAATAATCCCTGGTCATAATCATACCAATCAATAGTACATCTTTGCACGTAAACCACAAATGACTTTTATCACAATATAAGCATGAGGATGATGACAATGACATAAGAATTCAATTAAAAGAAAGCAAAGGATAAATTTTTAAAGATTTATAACTTAATTTATCAAGAATTCAATAATGTCCAAATTCTCAACATGATAATGCTTTGTGGAGTAAAATTCAAGATTAAAATTGTATCAAAAATGATTTGGATATCAAAGAAATCAATTTTTTGTCATGAATAATTTCCCGGGCGAATAGTACCCCACGAATAGTACTTTGGGAATAGTACCCTGTGAATAGTACTTTGTGAATAGTACTTATGAATAGTACTTTGTGAATAGTACTCGTGAATAGTACTTTGTAAATAGTACCCCCTGAACAGTACTTTGTGAATAGTATCCCATGAATAGTACTTTATGAATATTACCGTAAAAATAAATACTACTCATGGACAGTACTTCGATATGAAAAGCTTAAAATTTAACAAGAATGTGTAGAAAATATCCTTGTGAAATGATACTAGATGAAACGTAAATTTTAAGGATATTATACTAATTTCACGGAGTATAGAAGTAAAACTTTAACAAAATGAGGGTATAATCAGGAATACGATATGAAATAATATTACTCACATACTATAGAGTATGGAAGAAAATATTTTTCTTATGAATACTGAACAAAATAATATCCCTTACCTCAGAAGAAGACTGGATACTAGAATAGTGAGGTAGCAGACTTCTCTTCTACTTTCTCTCTAAAGCTTCTCTCTCTATAATTTCCCTTTCTATAATTTCTCTTATGAGTCTTAGTGAATTGGTGAGAATGAATTAAGAATGAGCTTCTATTTATAGGAAAATATAGTTTCGATAATTGCACGTTTTGGGGCTCAAAATATTACAGTATAATACCTTCATCTTTACCTTCATTTTTAAATTAGTCCTACAAGTATTATCAAACTTGCACCACCTCCCCTAATAGTACATCTTGTGAATCAATAGTATAATCATGTGAATTAATAGTACAATCATGTGAAAAAATAGTTACAGTATAGTACATTCATCTATACCTCCCCTAATAGTACATACATGTGAATCAATAGTACACACATGTGAACAAATAGTTATAAGCATATGAATTAATAGCAATTAATTGCTCATTTATCCGATTGGTCAATATAACCTCCAGACATCCATTATTATCGAAATAGATGTCGATTTCCACTAACACTTATAATCCCAACATAATGGAAATATCAATTTCATCTTTAATCAATACGAACTTATTCATCATTAATATTATAACTCATAATATTTAACAACCTGATCATTCCTAGGAAAGAGGGGGCTTTCCGAGAAGGATTTCTCCCTATTGTTGCGCAATTAGGTGACCAAACATCTCCTTGATAGAACTTTCTAGACATTGTCAATATTGTAAATAATAATATGAATAACTTTGTCGTCTCAATTATTGATTTAATAATATAAAATATTATGCAGATGATATTGTGACAATAATTGAATCAATAATATGAGAGATATGATGCATCAATTACTGTAGCAATAATTGAGTATAATTGAGTGACTTCTTACATAAGCATCAATAATCAATACTGTACGCTACTATGTAACCACGCGTATTACTTTACTTTTACTACCGGGTAGTTCAACAGTTTAACGATAAAACTTTCGCCGTTATTTTTATAAAAAGATAATTATGTCGTTTTCTAAATACGACAATACTTCCGTTGTGGAGTCCACCAATGATTGTGTTGTCGTACGAATATTCCCTGTTAAAACGAATATTCCTCGACCAATCGAATAATATATAACCACTTGTTTACTTTGCGAAAATTGTAAATATTACCCACAACTATAACATTATATCAAATCCATACCATAATATTCAAAAATATATTTCGAGAAAAATTAATCTGTATTCATAAAATATGGGGATCTTACAACCTCCCCTTCTTATGAAATTTCGTCCTCGAAATTAGGGTGCGTACCTGGTGTGTCGAAGTGGTGAGGATACCTTGACTTCATTTCAGATTCTAATCCTAGGTCATTTCCTCAACATCGTGGTTTCTCCACAAAAATTTGACTTGAGGTATAACCTTGGAGCGTAGAATATGATCCTTCTTATCCAATATTTTAACAGGTACGTCCTCATACGTTAAATCTTATGCTATCTCCTCCGGTTCTAATTCAATAATGTGGTTCGGGTCTTTCACATATTTAGGTAACATAGATATGTGAAAAATGTTATGAACACGAGACATACTTGGCAGTAAGGCGAGTCTATAGGCCATAGTTCCTACTCGATCGAGGATTAGAAATGGGCCAAGGAATAGAGGATTGAGCTTTCCCCTCTTTCCAAATCTCATAACTCCTTTTCCATTGAGCAACACGTAACAACACATGATCTCCAATCTTGAATTCTACATCCTTTCGATGAAGATCAACATAACTCTTTTGTCGATCTTGTGAGGTTTTTATACGTTATCGGATCGTTAGAATCTTTTCTGTAGTCATACGTACCAACTTCGGTCCCAACAACATTCCTTCACCCACCTCATTCCAGCATACTGGAGAACGACACTTTCTTCCATACAACGCCTCAAATGGAGCCATACCAATACTTGTTTGATAACTGTTGTTATAGGAAAACTCCACCAATGGTAAGAACTTGTCCCAACTTCCTTTGAAGTCAAGGACACAGAGTCTTAATAAATCTTCAAGAGTTTGAATAGTCCTCTCTGACTGCCCGTCCATTTGAGGATGATCATGTCGAACTAATTCGTAAATCCGTGCCCATAGCTTTTTGTAAACTAGCCCAAAATCGTGAAGTGAATCTTGGGTCTTGATCAGAAACTATGGATACTGGCATACCATGCAATCTTACAATCTCGTTTATGTACATACGAGCAAGATGTTCAAGTGTATAAGTTTCTCTTATCAGTAAGAAATGAGCAGACTTGGTCAATCTATCAATAATGACCCAAATCGCATCTATGCCTTGAGAAATCTTGGGAAGACCAGTAACGAAATCCATGGTAATGTGCTCCCACTTCCATTCTGGAATTTCAAGTGGTTGTAATGGACCTTTTGGCACTTGTTGCTCCGCCTTGACTCGTTGACAAGTTAGACACCTTTAGATAAACCCCGCTATCTCTCTCTTAATATTTCTCCACCAAAATTTATGTCGAAGACGACGATACATTTTGGTACTCCTAGGATGGATTGCAAACGGTGTGTTGTGCGTCTCCATCATGATTTTATACTTCAAGTTAGAATCGTTAGGAACACAAAGTCTAGAGTTGACTTGAAGTATTCCTTCTTCATCGATTCTTGCTTCTGGAATAACACCTTCTTGCACTTTCTTCCTCATACGCATCAGCTACAGGTCTGCAGCTTGAGCAGCTTTAACCTTATCGATTAAAGTCGGGTCTACTCGTATATTCGCCATCATCACATGGGTCCCTAGAGTCTTTAACTCTATCTCCATCCTTTGTAAGTCATACAAAATGGGCCTTTGCGTTGACAATATCGCTGTAACATTCCAGAATTTTTAATTTAAATATTAAATATTTATTGAATTATATATAAATATTTAATGAATGTGTTTATCGTTGAATAAATATTTGTTTAATTGATTTGATTTGATTTGGTTAATTATTTGTTAAATAAATAAATAATGAGTTAAGAAAATTATTATTATATTGATATTTCAATTTGATGGTTAATTATTTGTATTGAGTTATGTGATTAAATGATTTATTTAATTAATTATTATTTGAATTAATTAAATTAAGTATGAAAGTTTGATTACATATAGTGTGACAAATAACTATTGTATAAGGAGTTATTAAAATAAATTAAAGTAGTTTTACCCAAACAATGCTTAAGGATATAAACTCTTTAATTTTAAATGATTTGCCAAACAAACTTTATGGCTTTTGGATTTCCTTTTTAATTTTGAATTATAATAATAATAAAATAAATAAATAGAATATAAATATATTTACAAGTTATACGTTATTGTAATTATAACTGATATAATTATTAAACTTATTATGGCCATAGCTGTTTTATATTTACGTTGGTTTATCAGTTGAGTTATGTTAGTATCCTAGAATATTACTGAGAGCTTGACAGAGAGAATTGAGAAAGAAGCAGTGAGAGAATTGAGAGAGAACCTAAGAGTTTCAAGTAAATTCCAGTGATCTTAGCAAGAATTACACACAAATTAAAGGTATTTTTACATAACCTTAGTATTGTATATATATATATTTATATATATATATATATATATATATATATATTTATGTGTATCACGACATAGTGTTGTTCATGTTCTGTGAATTCAAAATTCTAAGTTTATGATTATACAACTGAGTACTTGTAGTTATATGAGTTTTTGATGCTTAGAAAATGTGTTTAAAGCAAAATTGTATGCTAATTTTGTTTGACAGTAGGAAGAAAATAATGTCAGTGTATGATTTTTTCATATGGCTTATGTAAGTACCAATTTTGATGGTCAGTTCATATGTTAAACTGTAAATTGAGTCTTGTATATGTTAGTTCATTAAGAAACGAGCATAACATAATTTGAACGAAGTAATTTGGCCAAGTATAGAGATTACAGTGATGATTTTTGCAAGAGATGTCAAAAATGGAATTTTAGTATGAAAATATGAATTTTGAGAAATTAAAATAGTTAGAAGTGTTGTTAAATTGTGCTAAGTGGTTGAATATGTTAACAATCATGTTTATGATTGTTGTATATTTATTCTACGTGTTAGTTTCACTGTTTGGTGGGTAAAATTCGTGCTAGTTGGGCTAAAAATAGCTACTGTTCATGCCGAGTCTGCCTCTGTCTGTGCACTAGCGCAGCTGCGCTGGTGCCAAGGCAAAAAACTAAGCAGCTGCGCAGGTGCAGTTGCGCTGTGTATGGCGCAATTGCGCCACACACTAATATGAAGCAGAGCAGTCTTCTATTGTTGCTGCTGCTGCTGCAGTTTCGGGATAGCGACATACGTTGGTCTAGTGATGTGTTAATATAATAAACATGTACTAATATAGCTAAAACAGAATCGTGTTATGTGGTTAGTAGATTCAAACTTTGAATAATTAGTAAGTGATGAACGTGGTATATTAGGACTTAGTGAGCATGATGAATAGTAAACATGTGTTGTGAATGTTAACACTTGTAATTTCTGATATTTACATTGTATCTTAAGACTTGTGCTAAAATAGTAAGTCTAACTAGAAATGCGTGTTGTGTTGGAACTTGAATGTTAGTATATCTAATAGATGATGGTTCTAAACCTATATGTAGGTGAATGTGAGTTAGTATTATAGCTTACACTCGAGGCAAGTTTCTAACTCTACACTTTCGTTGAGCTAGTTTGTTTATTGCTAGACAAGTTTACTTGTCCTATTTTAACTGTAATCTCGTAAGATTTTGTATCTAGTTGTTCATGATGATACAAGTTTTCTAAACCTTATTTTGATGTTAAGCAAGTTATCCTTGTCTTTAGCTTGTCAAATAGCATGCAAGTTTATATAATCTAATATACTGTTGTTGAATAGTTGTTATTGTTTAAATTGTTATTCGTAATGCATGTTTAGTATTCAATTCTAAATAACCTTGGCTTAATATTGTTCAAGCTAGGTAATGATAGTTATTCAACATTTATGCTAGTAGATTATTCCTAAAGCGTAACTTTAATACACAATGATTTATTCACAGTATAGTGTGATTTCATTTTATTCAACTAATCCTTAGTTGATGTTCGTTGAACTCCAAATTACCTTGAAATGTATCCAAACCAAACTTACTTTGGTGTGGACTTGTACTCTAAATACTGAGATGAACAACCCTATGCTTAGTCCTTATAGTCATATGACTGTTAAAATTAAAGTTGAAAGATTACTTATAACCGTGGACATGGTTCGTGGTCATTAGACCCTCAGTAGTATATTTTAGAATGTTAATAGAACATATCATTCAGTTCTATTGAGCCTATTATTTGGCAAATGTTGTAAAGTTATTCATTCTTATTTCAAGTGAGCTTTGTTTGCTCACTCTTGCTTATATAACCATTACAACTAAGTATGAGAAGGTATATGTACCTAGCACCAGTAAGGGCAAGGGGAAAATGAACAATTTTGAAGATTTGTAATATGTTGACAGATATTTATCAGAATTTAATTTGATTGATGTAATAAAATATTTATTTAATTTCCGCATTTGAATGATTGTAATTAAATGTTAGATAACCTGGGAGATAATGTTTTTATTAATGTAATCCTATATGGGCAGGTTTTATTATTCAATTATATTATGATTGGGTAGTTAGATATGAGTGTTTTGATTAAGTGAACACCAAATCATGAGGTAATGAAGTACCGAGATTTGGGGTTGTCACAAGTTGGTATCAAAGCCTTAGGTTATGAACCTTAGGTGGGGAAGAGCCTTAGGAAGTAACCTTTGAAAAGATAATGGGGATTAACTCATATCGAGTTTTAAGGAAGAAGTAATAAAACACTTATGTTCTTATGTGTTTATAACTTATGTGTTCGTGAGTGTCGAGTAGTAATGATTAATAGTTAAAACTTAAAATTTTGTTGTCAGGATGACTAATGTTAGAGAATCTAGTCAGGATAGGGAGGAGGGATCTCAGATGCCTATAGAGGAGGAGCCTCGCGACATTCAGGTTGTGTGGGAACGACTACTGCCACAGGAGTCAGCCCCGTTGGTCACAGTGGTTGAAGATGAGGATGATGATGTGGAGAAGGATGAGGAGGATCCTGTTGAGTTACCACAGGAGGATGAGGATGACGAGGACGTGGATGAAGATACTCCACTAACCTCGATAGATGCTCGTATATACAATGAAGTCTACAACCATAACGTGGAACTTCAGGATACAGTTGAGGAATTACAAGGGATAGTAGCTGAACAACAGACTGCAATGACATAGAAAGACGGCGAGATCCAGGATTGTGAGGAACGACTAACTAATGTCGAGGAGAAACTAGTACACACAGTAGGAGAGAAAGAACGACTGATTGAGGTGATCGCTGAACTGAAGAACAAACTGAAGGAAGAAGCTACTAAGAGAGCAAGAGCTGAAGATGCCTACGAGGAAGCTTTTCAACGAATCAGAATAGCAGTAAGAGACGCACAAGCAAAGAGGATGAAGATAGTGGAGATGGATAAAGTATTCAACACCATGATTAATCGAGCTCAAGATCGGGTCATGGGATATCCTATTCAGTTCGAGACGCTGCCATCATACATATTAGATCGCAGAACAATGTTTCGGATCATGGAGGAAGAACATAGTAAGGCTATGCAATATCTTAGTAGAACATCGTAGTTGTTATACAATTAATAAATGTTGAATAAATTATAAATCTCAAGTGTTATGTAACCTATGTGATATGATGATGATGTTGCCTTGAAACCTTTGTAGTTCAGGAAGGTTAATGTAAATAGTAGAGATGTTATCCTTTTAAAGAGATTATGAATAAATAAAAGTTATTATTTCATTCAAAGTATTATGTGTTATGTAGTTATTTCTTTTGTGGAGGCAAGTTAAGTAGAAATTAATTAAAAGAGTTGAATAATAATATAATGAGTGTATTTTTAAACAGAAAATGCCTCCCAGACGTCAACCACCACGACAGAGAACCACTGAAAGAACCAATAACGACAATGTTGATGCTAACCCCATTCAAAAAATAGTGACGCTACTGACAGGAGCGTTGCAAAATCAACCACAGCACCAAGGTACGCCGTTTAAGGATTTCAAGGCGGTTGGACCACCTGAATTCCGTGGGTCCATGAATCCAGTTGAAGCACAAACCTGGATTATGGAGATAGAAAAGGTGTTCGATGTCGCTAGGGTAGGGGATGATCATAAGACTACTTTCGCAACATTCATGTTGAAAGCAGAAGCTAGTTATTGGTGGCAGGCCAATAAAACTCATGAAGGGCCAGGGGTGATGACCTGGGATAGGTTTAAGGAAATATTCTTCGAGACCTATTTCCCAGAGATTTCAAAGAGTCAACTAGAAGTACAATTTTTAGAACTAAAGTAGGGAACGATGACGGTATCTGAGTATGCCACTAAATTCAACTAGTTGGCGATGTTTGCGCCATATCAAGTCAGCACGAATAAACGCAAGGCGAAGAGGTTTGAACAGGGACTGAAGCCCTGGTTGTACAATATGGTTTCCCTGTTTCAGTTGAAGACTTTCGCATCAGTGATGGAGAAAGAAATACTCGCTGAAGGAGGAGGCGAGGCAGTGACAAAGTTCAATTAGGAATAGAAGAAGAAGAAGAATGAGGTGGAGATTAAGAATGGAGGTGGTAGTAGTGGAAATGGCAACAACAACAACTTGAAGAGGAAGTGGAATGGGAACGTGGGTACTGGAAACCAACAGGGTAACCAGCAAAACAAGAAGTTTGAGGCATGTTTTACATGCGGAAAGTTTCACAAGGGTGCGTGCTTGATGGGGAAACAAGTATGCTTCAATTGTGGCTAGGAGGGTCACATAGCCCCAAATTTCACTCAACCTAAGAAAAACATGTGCTTCACGTACGGATCCAAGGATCACTTTGCTCGTGAATGCCCTAAGAAAAAGGCTGGAGAGACAACCAGAAGCAATGGAGGTAACAATGGAGGTACATGGGCCATTGCTAGACCTACAACATTAAACAAAACCACAGCCAGAACCTTC
The DNA here is from genome assembly GCA_020205505.1 of Panax japonicus. Classification (NCBI taxonomy): domain Eukaryota; kingdom Viridiplantae; phylum Streptophyta; class Magnoliopsida; order Apiales; family Araliaceae; genus Panax; species Panax japonicus. The sequence goes on from CM035104.1 coordinate 18,929,298, forward strand.
AACATGACTGTACAAGATGCTGTGCAATCAAAAGATGTGGTGTCAGGTATTATCCCAATCAATGATATAAATGCTTATGTATTATTTGATTCGGGTGATACTTGCTTGTTTATATCTAATGAATTTGCTAAGAGGTTAGGATTTCCTAGTGAAGAACTGAATTTTCCTCTGAACATAGAAATTTCGAATAAGGAAGTAATCCCTGTTAGATTTGTATACAAGAACTATAGGGTGAACATTAAGGAGAATATCTTGATGGTAGATTTGATTCCGATTAGACTTGGAGAGTTTGATGTTATTTTGGGAATGGATTGGCTGTTCAAATATGGAGCGGTAATTGATTGCCAAAAGAAATGTGTAAACCTTATGACTCTGTCAAAGGTAGTGTTCTATGGTAAAAAGTCGCCTACACAAATGAAATGTCTAACGATTATGTGGGCCAAGAAATTGTTGAGTCAAGGTTGTGTGGGCTATTTAGCTTACATAATCGATACTCAGAAGAAGGATGTGAAACTGGAAGAGATACCAGTGGTGAGAGAATTTGGGGATGTGTTTCCAGAGGATTTGCTAGGACTTCCGCCTGACAGAGAAATTGAGTTCGTGATCGACTTAGCGCCGAGAACAACACCAATATCGAAGGCCCAGTACAGAATGGCTCCGATAGAGATGAAGGAACTGATGGTGCAATTGCAATAGTTACTAGCCAAGAAGTATATTAAACTAAGCATATCACCGTGGGGAGCGTCGGTGTTATTCATGAAGAAGAAGGATGGGTTAATGCGTCTTTTCATTGATTATAGAGAATTAAGCAAAGTTAATATTAAAAACAAATACCCGTTGCCAAGAATAGATGACTTGTTTTATCAGTTGAAGGGTGCTAAATACTTCTCTAAAATAGATTTGAGAAGTGGGTATCACCAATTGAAAGTGAGGAAGGAAGATATACCTAGAACGACATTCAGAACTCGGTATGGACATTACGAGTTTCTGGTAATATCTTTTGGTTTGACCAATTCCCCTGCTGCATTCATGGATTTGATGAACATGGTGTTTAAACCATTCTTAGATAAGGTTGTAGTGGTATTCATCGACGATATTATGGTGTATTTGCGAATTTTGGCTAGATCGTGTGCAATTTCTTGGGCACGTGATTAACAAAGATGGGATTTCAGTGGATCCATAAAAAATGGAAGTTGTAATCAATTGGGAACAACCAAGAACACCGTCAGAAGTGAGGAGTTTCTTGGGACTGGTCGGTTATTATAGAAGATTTATTCAAAATTTTTCTAAGATAGCCACTCCGCTAACAAATTTGACAAGGAAAGTGGTAAAATTTGTTTCGACGGAGAAGTGTGAAGAGAGTTTTTAAGATTTGAAGAAGAAGATAAGTGTGGAACATGTGTTGTCGTTAGCAGATAGTACAGGAAACTTTGTGGTGTATAGTGATGCCTCACATAAAGGATTGGGTTGTGTTCTTATGCAGAGCGGCAAAGTTATTGCGTATGCATCACGACAACTGAAGGATTATGAGAAAGGTTATCTGACTCATGATTTGGAATTGGTTGCAGAAGTATTCGCTCTGATGATATGGAGACACTATCTCTATAGAGAAAAATGTGAGATCTACACGGACCATAAAAGTCTGAAGTATATTTTCACACAAAAGGACCTAAACATGCGTCAAAGAAGATGGATGGAATTGATAAAAGATTACGATTGTGATATCTTTTATCACCTGGGTAAAGCAAATGTGGTTGCAGATAGCTTTAAACAGAAAAGGTCAGGAAAAATGGATGTTGTTAAACAACCAGTAGGAGCTTATTTCAGAAATGGCAAGGCTAGAGTTGGAAATCAAATTTCCAAAAGAACCGACGAAAAATTATACCAGTTAGAAGCTAGTCCAACTTTGCTGGACAAAGTGAAGAATGCTTGGAAACACTCAAAATTTTTTGCACACCTGTCAGTGACATTGTAGGAATACAGATTCATCTTTCAAAGATAACCTTGGAAGACAGCTCCATCCAGTCTGGATACTATCGAAAGTTCAATCTTAACCCCGGAACACACACCGGGAGTAACAATTTCAACCTCGGAGATAACCCCGAGGCATGCAGTTCCAACACCAAAAATTCCACCGGAGAAGACCGATTAATCTCAGAGCTAACCCCGAGGTATCCAGTCTTAGTCCCAATAATGGGAATACCAGCTACCAACCTTGGTGATAACCCCAAGGAGTGCAGTTCCGACGATAACACCAGAAATGTTTGTTTTAAGTGCATGAAATCAGCTTTAACCTCGACACTCACACCGAGGCACTCAGGACCAAGCCCTAAGATAACACCGGGAAGACAGGCACACCTCATAGATGATACTGAGGACCTTCAACATTTGCAGTAGTCCAATCTCAGAGATAACCCTGAGCAACGTCTGCTTTACTAGCCCAAATCAGAGATAACTCCAGTGAGGGGCAAAGTCATCATCTCGTCATTTCAAGGCCACATCACGTCGTCTCAACATCTCATACATACATTTCTACACAACAATGTCCCACAAGAATCAAGAAAAACCAATCCCGAGTGACTATTACGCAGTGTAACGGATGAAATTTGAAGCTTGAAGACCGGAGGGCACCATCTCATCTTCTTAACTTCGTACAACCTCTAATCCCATGCCATTCTGTAACTCTCGACAACGGCGGTCCAAAATAGGTCCTATATACCTCAGTCGGATGCCCGAATTGTAATATTGAAAGTTCAAGCAGACATTACAGTGCTTATGTGCACGTACTCCTAGACGACGCGACCCGCAAAACCCATGATAACCTGGGTAGCCTCAGGTACACCTACGGCCTAGACGCAAGTACACCTGTGACTCCCCCCCTCTATAAATAGAGGGCTTGGGGTGGCCATTTTTTAAAAAAAAGGCGAGGAAGCCTTGTCAAATTTGCTCCGTACTCTCTCTATACTTAGTGCTTTCTCATTTTATACATTTGTGAGCTCACATATAGCTACTTTTGTACTGGCTGGAGCCGATTATTCATCCCTTTAAAGATATAGAAGTATTTTTTGGCAGCCCACTGTAAGCCTTCTCACACACCTTAAAGCCTTTATCTTCATCTTTGCACACACCCTTCTTCACATTGAGAGTCGTGTTGCGTGTGTTTGCCCGAACTTTCGTGGAATTTATTTCGTGGTAGTTGATCGCTTTTACAGCTTTCTTTACGTTTTGTCCTTCCTAGAGTTTACTTCATGGCAGTTGATCGCTTTTACAGCTTTATTTACGTTTCGTCCCGCCTGGAGTTTCCTCCGTGGCGGTTGATAGCTTTTACAGCTTTATTTATAATTTTCTAATCCCCCATGGAGGTGCTTCGTGGTGGCTGATCATGTCTGTATATATATATATTTATAGTTTTATATATATACCTACTTACTGCTTTCATACAAATTGTGGTATCATGTGAGCCTAGGAATCATGTGATCACAGATTCAGCCTATTGGATCTAGATTCGGTTCCCGTGATGGACATTTTCAGCTGTAAGCAGCTTGTAAATTATTTTGCGGTGTCTGAATTTCCTCAGATAGTTTTCATACCTACGAGGAGGTCGGCATTATTTTGTACATTATTTTCTTATAGATGTTTCACATCTCAAAAATAAAATCAATCCAGTTGAACACTTAATAAAATGGAAGTGTAAAAGGTCTCAATTACTATTGAGCACAAGAGTTTGAAAAACCTCTTTTATAAACCATCACTGACATATCTTGCTAAAAATTGAATTTTTACATAAATTCAAACCCTGTGTATATAGGTGCGAACGAGGCCTCACACCACTTTCAAATAAACAGCACATTGACCCACACACACACACATATTCAGATAATAGTTTCTTGAAAAGAGGCGGTCACCGTGGTAACACGGATGTCGGGGGGGGGGGGTGCCTAACACCTTCCCTCCGCATAATCAAGTCCTCGGTCCCTAATGAATCTCGGTTTAACCGACCCGTTTAGTAGTGTCACATCACTGGGTCAATGTGTAAACTTTTCTCGGTTATGTTGGTACAACCATTTAAAAACTAAATGGCGACTCTTAACAGTCCATTTGCGACATTATACATGTCAGACCTTTTTCACTTATTTTTTCAAACAAGTCTCACCTAACATGAGAACACCAAAGAACAAGTAACGGAAAGGGACAACTAAAAATGCCGTCGTCGACAGGTGGCGACTCTGCTGGGGACTCCAGTAAGAGGACTTAAGCCGCTATTTCAAATTTTTTCAAAACTATTATCTACTTGTGTGTGGATGTTGTATTTACATTTATGATGAATGTGTACGAATGAATTTACTTATTGCACTTAGTGCTTTGCACCATATTTGCTTGTGATATTAGTGCTTCGCACATGTAATCATTTCCATGCGGTGAGACGCGATGTATGCGAATGTATGTTGTGTGGTCCCTCCACCAGGAGGCTATCTTGTCGGTGTTTGATTACTGTACTCGTAGGAAGACTAATTCCCGCGAGGCTCAGGTAAGACACCACCCAAATTCGCTCCAGTTGAAAGACTGGATTAATCTCCTGTTAAGTAAATTGCGATGATTTGGGAACCTTCATGCCAAAAAGCCGCGAGAGTAACCTAAGATATGTCAGCCTCTGATCAACCCAATACGGAGGAAAGTCTCTTCATGCTTTCTCATTTTAATTACTTATAAACACAATTACTTGTAATTTCATTCCATATCTATCTCCATGTAATGAGAAGTATGAAGAAATGTGTACACATACATAACATGCTATCCTGTATTACAAACAGCTGACATCCGTTTTGCAGGATAAAATTCCTAAAACGGAAACATCATATAGCATGTTATTTTTATACATTCCCTAAAGACTAAACTATGCAAGTCTTTCGCAGGGAACCAATCAGACCCACTACCCGGTCAAGATCCAAGAAGGCTGCAAGCCTACAGTCAATCATGTCATCATCTGACCAGACTGACCTTAATCCAGTGTCTCGCAAATAATTCGATGGATTAAGCAATCAAATTACAGATTTGGCTGTTCTGCTTAAAGAACTACTCCAGTCTACTCAGGGTCCAAAGATACATGTACATGCTGAATCCTCTACACAAGGGGGAACCCAGGACATTACGATACCTGAACTGCAATTGGATAAGACCAACAAAATTCATGACGCCACCCATCTCATAGGAGATCCAGACACCGGTGACATCAAAAAGAAAGTCCTCCAAATGGAAGAGACCCTTCGTGCTAGTAAAGGAATTGGAACACACAAGAGTGTTCATATGCTGACCTATGCATATTCCCTGGTGTTCATTATTCAGAAAAGTTTAAAACTCCTGACTTCAAAAAATATGACGGGTTAAGAGATCCCTACTCACATTTGAAGGTGTTTATTGGAGAACTCAGATCTTATGCAGAGGACGAGAAGCTCAGAATGCAGCTGTTCCAGAAAAGTCTAACTAGAGAAGCCCGTTCGTGGTATACCAGATTAGACAACTCAAAGATCCATAGCTGGGAAGAGCTAGCACACTCCTTCCTCACACAATACATCTTTCAGTCTCAGATGGCTCCTGACTGGTATCAAATTACCAAGGTCAAGAAATAGTCTAACGAGTCTTTCAGAGAGTATCCTCAAAGGTGAAGATGCCTGGCTGCCCAAGTTATTCCTTTCATGACAGAATCAGAAACGGTCATGACTTTCATAGACATACAAGAAGCTCATTTATATGAAAGAGTTTTAGCCGGCATCGGTAAACCATTTTCTGAAATGGTCAAACATGGGGAGATGGGATTGAAGTCAAGAAAAATTCAAGACCTAGCTGCCCTTAAAGCTGTTGCTGAGCACTTCCAATCCAGAAATTATGGAAACAACCCCCGGAGGGTCCATAAAAAGAAAGAGGAAGATGTTTCCCTGTTACTACAGGGTCAAAAAGGCAATCAGAACATGCCTATCAAAAGGAGAAGTTACACTCCCTTTCAAGCACAGTCTTCATACCCTCCAATGCCAAAAGCTGGTGAAGTCAAACGCCATCGAGTGTTCACACCCTTAGGGGACTCACTTGAGAATATTCCCACTCTTCTGACAACACAGCATAAAATCACGCATCTTCTTCTAACAGCCAGCCCTGATGGACGGGGTTTCAATGTTACTCAAAATTGTGCTTATCATGCCAGGGCACCTGGACATGATACTCAGGATTGTTGGGTCTTGAAACACAAGATCCAAGACCTGATAGACAACGGTGAGATCGTGGTTACCAAACCAGATCAACCTCACGTACAAGACAATCCTCTTCCTCAACACAAAGAAGAAGAGGTCACCATGATTAATTAGAGTAATGGACAAAGTTCCAATTTCAATGGCGAATTATCTCATACCACCAAAGACGGGGTTGACAAATGGGATTATACCAAATTCCAATTTGCAATGGAACGTAAGATGAAAGCTCTGTGCAAGCAAATTGAACAATTGGCAGAACTAGTGACTTATCAGCATCAAGTAACACGCCAGTTGTTCAGCCAGGAGCATGATAGTCTCCTCCCTCTTGTCACAAATATACTCTCGTCACCTTCAGAAAATGAAATGCTGGAGGACAAAGTGATAAGGAGAGCAAATGCCAAAGCCTGTCGGGATTTCTCCAAAAAAAGAGAATTTACATACCTGGGCCAACCTATGGAGGAAATCCTGCAGATTCTAATCAATGAACGAAGAATCACTTCCCTTCTTCCTCCAGTTAATCCCCATTCTGGATGGTTCAATTCTGATGGAGTATGTCAATATCACTCCCATTTTCGCGGTCACAACACAAAAGAATGCTGGGCACTCCGCCACCTTATCAGAAATCTAATTGACAGTGGTGTCCTGCAACTAGCAGACGATGATACTGTGCTACGTGAGAGTGAGAATACCTGTCCTACTAAGTGGAAGTGGTTGTTAGCAGTCATATCCACAAAAACTTATAGGACTAACAAATAACTCACCATACCTGCAATTCAACTCAGAAGAAACAACAATCCTTTGAAAGTGGTCGCTCCAGAGCCAATCAACTTACCATTCAGAGCACAATATCCTATTGTTAGCTTACACAAAGTGCCATGGAATAATGGAGAAAGTGAAGGATCCACCTCACATACAACTGCTGCAGTGTCGAAGGAAAATCCACTTTATCTTCCCCAAGCGGGTGATGAATTCTACCATCAAATCAAAGGGGAAAATACCCATGGAGAAGATTGAAAAATTGCTCTGCACTATGGGTCATAACGAAGCCAAGGTGGTTTTAAGCTTAAAAGAAGCTCCACACAAAATCTCAATTTTGGACTTGGTCCTAACTTCCAAGGATCACCGGATAATCTTGCTGAAGGTTTTAGGAGAATCCTATCTACCAAAATCATTGGATGCGAAAAAATTTCAACATTTGGTTGATCACATTTTCAACAACAATATGATATCCTTCACTGATGATGACATACCGCCCGAAGGGACCGGTCATTGCAAGTTGTTGCACATTGCGGTCTTGTCATCCAGATATATGCAAGCTGGAGTCTTGATAGATGGAGGCTCATCTCTAAATATCTGTCCATACGCTACCTTGTTGTAGATGAATATCAATCTCAACCGAATTCGGAGAAGCCATAGGGTCATCAAAACTTTTGATGGAGCCCGCCGGAATTTGGTCGAAGTAATTGAACTGCCAATCGAAATTGGTCCCCATACATTCTGCGTGTCTTTTCACGTACTCAAGATAGACTCAGGATACAACCTGTGTGACGCCCCCAAAACAAGTATACATCACCCATCTTGAGTCGCCAGATACATGGTACATAAATTCAAATACAACTTAATTATACAACAGTCATGTAAAATATGACAAAACATAGCTGGGAGTTTAAACAAGAATATTGTCATCAAGACAATATCCACACTCAATGGTGTCCTCATTACAATTATTATTACATTATTCTGTAAAATAGTGAGGTTTACTAAAGCCATTTATCCTGGACCATCACTCCATTCCCCGACTCGTCCCAACTATATTCTCATTTCTGAAGAGAATAATGAAAGAAAGGGTGAGCTTAACTAGCCCAGTAAGAAATATTATGACTAAGATAATGCAGAATAAATTATCCTTAGCCTTCAATAGTATAACAACTGATAGAATATAATAGACAACAAGTTTTAGATCAACAACTGCAGTGGAAATAAGCAATCCATTAGAAGAATTAAGTATAGCATAAAATCTACTATCTTCTATGATTTAAATTTTTTTTCATCAACTTTATCGCTGAGACTCAAATTAATAAATAAACCACATCATCGAATCATCCCTACACCACGGCCAAGGATATTCATGTAATCATCAATGGTCATGATTATACCGAATAATCCCTGGTCATAATCATACCAACAACTGTCCATTAATGAACTACATTCCAATGATGACTTTTACCACATCATTCGCTACATTACAGTCATGATTATACCGAATAATCCCTGGTCATGATAATACCAAGTCCATCTATACACGTAAGCCAACGATGACTTTCATCACAATATAAACATGAGGATGATAACAATGACATAATGATTCAATAAAACAAGTTCAATGATAAATTTTAAAGATTTATAATTTAATTTATCCAGAAATCAATAACGTCCAAATTGTCAATATGATACTGCTTTGTAGAGTAAAGTTCAAGAATAATATTCATGTGCCAAAAATAATTTGGACAGAAAAAATATATTTTTCGGGTGAATAGTACCCTGTGAATAGTACTTTGAGAATAGTACCCCGTGAATAGTACCCCGACACGAAAAGTATCCCGAATACCCGACTGAATGATACTAGAGTGAATAGTAATCGGGTGAATAGTAACCTATGAATAGTAACTCGTGAATAGTACTCTGACACGAAAAGTGCCCCGAATACCCGAGTGAATAATACTAGAGTGAATAGTAATTGGGTGAATAGTAACCCGTGAATAGTAACTCGTAAAAGAAAAAAATACCAAAGAAAATGATATTTCATGATGAGTATAAAAGAAATGATATCTCATAGAAGTATAATAGAATATACAAAATTGCAAATGGATTTTCACCCGCCTATGCGGTAATCCACTTAGACATATCATTTCCACAATTTAATAAAGAATGAATACGAAGGATCATTCACCATGCACGCGGTAATCCACATAGACATGTTATTTCAATAGAATAATAAAGAATGGAATCAGGTCATGCGTAATCCGCATAGACAGGATATTCCAACATAATAATAAGGAATGGAATAACAACAAAATTCACCAGGCATGCGATAGACCGCATAGACAAGTTATTCTAACAGAATAATAAAGAATGGAATAACATAAGAATTTCACCATGTATGCGGTACTTCGCATAGACAAGTTATTCCAACATACTAATAAAGAATGGAATAACAACCCTTACGAGTATTAAAAGAAAATAACTCTCTTCATGAATCTGAAAGAATAATATCCCTTACCTCAAAAGAAGACTGGATACTGAAATAGTGAGGTAGCAGACTTCTCTTCTTCTCTCTCTATAATTTCTCTCTATAATAATTGCTCTATAGCTTTAGTGAATTGGTGAAAAATAATGAAGGAATGAGCTTCTATTTATAAGAAAATATAGTTTCGATAATTGCACCACCTCCTTCATTTTTAATTTAGTCCTAAAAGTATTATCAAACTTGCACCACCTCCCCTAATAGTAAATCATGTGAATTAATAGTAAATCACGTGACTCAATAGTTCTAAACATGTGAAAAAATAATTACATTATAATACCTTCATCTATACCTCCATTTTTAACTTAGTCATGCTAGTATTATCAATCTTGCACCACCACCCCTAATAGTACATGAATGTGAATCAATAGTACACACATGTGAACACATAGTTATAAGCATGTGAATTAATTGCAATTAATTGCTCATTTATCCGATTAATTACCCGATTGATTAATATAACCTCCAGACATCAATTATTATCGAAATAAATGTCGATTTCCATTTACACTAATAATTCGAACACAATGGAACTATCAATTTTATCTTTAATCAACACAAACTTATTCATCATTAATGTTATAATTCACAATATTTAACAACCAGGTCGTTATCAGGAAAGAGGGTTCTTTCCGATAAGGATTTCTCCTTATTAGCGCGCAATTAGGTGACCAAACCTCTCCTTGACAGAACTTCTAGACATTGTCAATATTGCAAATAATAATATGAATAACTTTGCCGTCTCAATTATTGATTTAATAATATAACATATTATACAGATGATACTGTGACAATAATTGAATCAATAATATGAGAGATATGATGCAACAATTACTGTATCAGTAATTGAGTATAACTGAATGACTTCTTACGTAAGCATCAATATTCAATACCGTGTGCTACTATGCAACCACGCTGAGGCGAGCCCGACAGAGAAAAGGCGGATCCATCGACTTACTATGAAATTTTACCTAAGTAGAGATGCACTCTATAAAAGAGATGTAGGACAAGGTCTCCTCAGATGTTTAGACAAAGATCAAGCTCAAAGGCTTATGGATGAGATCCATGGTGGAGTTTGTGGCCCCCACATGAGTGGCCCTCTCCTTATTAAGAAGATCCTTAGGACAGGACATTACTGGCTCTCTCTCAAAGTTGACTGCAATGACCACGTCAGGAGATGTTATCAGTGCTAGATTCATGGGAATGCTATCCACGCCCCTCCACGGGAACTCCACAATATGAGTTTGCCTTGGCCCTTCTCAATGTGGGGAATGGAAGTTATCAGGCCCATTGAGCATAAAGCCAGTAATGGACATCGATTTATCTTGACTATGATCGACTACTTCACCAAGTGGGTAGAAGCAGCCTCCTTCCCCAAGGTTACCAAAGAAGTCATCATTGCTTTCATCAGAAATAATGTCATTTGTCGATATTGACAACCCAAGGTGATTGTATCAGACAATGCTAAGAACCTCAACAACAAAATGATGGAGGAACTATGCAGCAAATTCCACATCAAACATCTTAACTCTATCATCTATTGTCCGAAGATGAATGGTGCTGTTGAAGCGGCTAACAAAAAAATTAAGAAGATTATGCAAAAGATATCTGCCAATCACAAAGAATGGCTTGACTTATTTCCTTATACTCTGTTAGCCTATAGAACATCAATGCTCACTTCCACTGGGGCAACCCGCTATGCCTTAAGCTATGGGATGGAAGCAGTGCTTCCCATAGAAGTTAAAATGGAATCCTTCAGAGTGTTGATAGACGCTCAGCTGGATGAAGATCAATGGGTACAAGACAAGTTTCACCAATTGTCTCTAATAGACGAAGGTGAACCGCGACTATCTTCCATGGTCAATTATATCAACAGAGGATTGCCAGATCCTACAACAGAAAAGTCCAGTTACGGCAGTTTAAACATCATGACTTGGTTTTAAAGAAGATCATTGACAATCAAGATCAATCTAAGGGAAAATTTACCCCTAACTGGGAAGGCCCGTTTGTTGTCAAGGAAGTATTGACAGGAGGTGCTCTCATATTGCAAGAAGTGGACGCTGATGAATTTCCACAAATTATCAACTCGGACGCCGTGAAACGGTACTATGTCTGAAGTTACCATCAAGCAAACATCCTGGTGTTGGATCAACAGATCACCAGTCATTCTGGTTCTTTAACCCTTTACCACATACAACTCTTTTCCACACTTTGCCCCTCAGGGAAACATAATCTTCAAGTCAGTAGCCTGGCTTCAGTGCGTTCCTACGACTTCAGTTATCCTACCAGGGATTGAACCTTTTCGCGCTTACAGTTTGTTACCCCAAGCATGGGATCAAACTTTTCACGCCTGTAGTTTATCCTCAACTTAGGATCAAACTTTCTCTGCCCCGCAGTATGACCTGCACATGGGATCACGTTTTTCAACTCACCTTGAGGGGTGAACTACGCCGACTTGATCTCCTCTTCAATAGGAGTACGTAGGCAACCATTTTACATGGTCCGGTCGTAATAAAACAAAAACAACAAAAACATTTCTACCCCTTTCTCCTTTTAAAAACAAAAACAAAAAAATTCCTACACCATTCCTGCCACATACAGTGTTGAACCTCTTACACCAGGTTCAAACTACACAGACCTGATCTCCTCTTCGGTAGGAGTACGTAAGTAGCCATTTATGGTTCGATCTCATCCCCCTTACCAAAACACAAACCCTTGTCAACTGGTACTGGGATCATCCTTCAATCCACTATGTTTCATTCGACTTCAGACCAAAAGGGTGGAATTACCTGAACTCCTCCTAAATAGGAGATTCGGCGACCATCTAAGTTGCGATTGTGCCTCAAAGAGCAACACCAATCCATAAGAGATGAAATTATCTAGGCTTCTCATAAATAGAAGTACTGGCGACCATCTGTGGTGCGGTCAATCTCAGAGAGGAAAGCCACACTCCTCTCCACATCTCCATACAGAAACCAGTCCCAAGGCACCAAAGATGGTAGGGATACACACAGATCAATGATTCATTTTAAACTATCCAGTGATAACTCAATGTCCATTCCTCAAGGAGGAATTCAGAATATATCAAGATCACAAGCCTTGAAGAAACATGCAAAATATCAAGCAAGCCACAAACATATCTAAAAAGGAAGTGATAAAAAATATATTTCCGTGCTATATATAATGTTGTTTGATATACATAATGTAAACTATATAGGACAAAATGGCTATGCTAGTTTGTTTAGGAAAATATCAAGCCCATCTACAACTCAAGATATATGTGAGCTAACAAACCCAACATGGCATCCCTCTCAGAAGAAGGAGGCGAAGCTGTGGTCTCCTGTACGAGGGTATCCACACGACCCAACAGATCTGCAGCCATCTGCATGGTGACCATATGCTCATGATGGGTGATGTATACCTATTTTGGGGGCGTCATATAGTACTCCGTGAATAGTATTTTGTGAATAGTACTCATGAATAGTACCCATGAATAGTACTTTGTGAATAGCACCTTGTGAATATTTTTTTGCGAATAGTGCCGTAAAAATGAATACTACTGATGCATAGTACTCCGACATGAAAAACTTACAATTTAACAAGAATGTACAGAAAATATCCTTGTGAAACGATACTAGACGTAGCACAAATTTCAAGGATATTCTACTAATTTCACGGAGTATAGAAGCAATACTTTAACAAAATGAGGGTATAATTAGGAATACGAGACGAAATAATATTACTCACATACTACAGAGAATGGAAGAAAATATTATTCCTATGAATACTGAACAAAATAATATCACTTACCTCAGAAAAAGACTGTATACCTGAATAATGAAATAACAGCCTTCTCTTCTTCTTTCTCTCTATAGCTTCTCTCTCTATAATTGCTCTTGTGAGTCTTAGTGAATTGGTGAGAATTAAAGAAGAATGAGCTTCTATTTATAGGAAAATATAGTTTCGATAATTGCACGTTTTAGGTCTCGAAATATTACAGTATAATACCTCCATCTTTTCCTTTATTTTTAATTTAGTCCTGCAAGTATTATCAAACTTGCACCACCTCCCCTAATAGTACATCTTGTGAATCAATAGTACAATTATGTGAAAAAAATAATTACAGTATAGTACCTTCATCTATACCTCTATTTTTAATTTAGTCATGCAAGTATTATCAATCTTGCACTACCTCCCCTAATAGTACATGCATATGAATCAATAGTACACACATGCGAACAAATAGTTATAAGCATGTGAATTAATAGCAATTAATTGCTCATTTATCCGATTAATTACCCGATTGGTCAATATAACCTCCAGACATCCTTTATTATCGAAATAGATATCGATTTCCACTAACACTAATAATTCTAACATAATGGAACTATCAATTTAATCTTTAATCAACACAACTTATTCATCATTAATATTATAACTCACAATATTTAACAACCAGGTCATTCCCAAGAAAGAAGTGGCTTTTCGATAAGGATTTCTCCATATTGTCGCGCAATTAGATGACCAAACCTCTCCTTGATATAACTTTCTAGACATTGTCAGTATTGCAAATAATAATATGAATAACTTTGTGGTCTCAATTATTGATTTAATAATATAAAATATTATGCAGATGATACTGTGACAATAATTGAATCAATAATATGAAAGATATTATGCAGCAATTACTATATCAATAATTGAGTACAATTGAGTGACTTTTCATGTAAGCATCAATAATCAATACCGCGTGTTACTATGTTACCACGCGTATTACTGTACTTTTACCACTGGGTAGTTTAATAGTTTAATGGTAAAACTTTTGCCGTTATTTTTATAAAAAGATAATTATGTCATTTTCTAACTACGACAATACTTTCGTTGTGGGGACCACCAATGATTGTGCCGTCGTACGAATATTCTCTATTAAAATGAATATTCTCCGACCAATCGAATATTATATAACCACTTGCTTACTTTGCAAAATTTGTAAATATTACCCACAACTATAACATTATATCAAATCGACACCATAATATTCAAAAATATATTTTGAGAAAAATTAATCTTTATTCATAAAAGTTGGGGATCTTATAACCTCCTCTTCTTATGAAATTTCGTCCTCGAAATTAGGGCGTACCTGGTATGTCGAAGAGGTGAGTATACCTTGTTTTCATTTCAGATTCTTACATCCTGTTCATTTCCTCAATATCGTGGTTTCTCCACAAAACTTTGACTTGAGGTATAACCTTGGAGCGTAGAATATAATCCTTCTTATCCAAGATTTTAACAGGTACCTCTTCCGATATCTCGTCCGGTTCTAATTCAATAATGTGGTTCGGGTCTTTCACATATTTACGTAACATAGATATGTGAAAAACGTTATGAATACGAGACATACTTGGCGGTAAGGCGAGTCTATAGGCCACAGTTCCTACTCGATCGAGGATTAAAAATGGGCCAATGAATTGAGGATTGAGCATTTCTCTCTTTCCAAATCTCGTAACTCCTTTTCATGGAGAAACACGTAACAACACATGATCTCCAATATTGAATTCCACGTCCTTTTGATGAAGATCAACATAACTCTTTTGTCGATCTTGTGAGGTTTTTATACGTTGTAAAATCGTTTGAATCTTTTCCGTAGTCATACATACCAACTCCGGTCCCAATAACATTGCTTCACCCACCTCATCCCTGCATACTGGAGAATGACACTTTCTTCCATACAACGCCTCAAATGGAGCCATGCCAATACATGCTTGATAACTATTGTTATAGGAAAACTCCACCAATGGTAAGAACTTGTTCCAACTTTCTTTGAAGTCAATGACACAGAGTCTTAATAAATCTTCAAGAGTTTGAATAGTCCTCTCCAACTGTCCATCCGTTTGAGTATGATATGCCGAACTAAATTATAAATCCGTGCCCATAGCTTTTTGCAAACTAACCTAAAATCGTGAAGTGAATCTTGGGTCTCGATCAGAAACTATAGCTACTGGCATACCATGCAATCTTACAATCTCGTTTATGTACATACTAGCAAGACATTCAAGTGTATAAGTTTCTCGTATCGGTAAGAAATGAGCAGATTTGGTCAATCTATCAACAATGACCCAAATCACATCTATGCCTTGAGAAACCTTGGGAAGACCAGTAATGAAATCCATGGTAATGTGCTCTTACTTTCATTCTAGAATTTCAAGTGGTTTCAATGGACCTTTTGGCACTTGCTGCTCCGCCTTGACTCATTGACAAATTAAACACCTTGAGATAAACCCTGCTATCTCTCTCTTTATACTGCTCCACCAAAATATATGTTGAAGATCACGATACATTTTGGTACTCCCAGGATGGATTGCAAACGATGTGTTGTGTGCCTCCATCATGATTTTATACTTCAAGTTAGAATCATTAGGAACACAAAGTCTAGAGTTGACTCGAAGTATTCCTTCTTCATCGATTCTTGCTTCCGGAATAGTACCTTCTTGAACTTTCTTCCTTATACGCATCAGCTCCAGGTCTATAGCTTGAGCCGCTTTAACTTTATCGATTAAAGTCGGTTCTACTCGTATATTTGCCATCATCACATGGGTCCCTGGATTCTTTAACTCTATCTTCATCCTTTATAAGTCATACAAAATGGGTCTTTGCGTTGACAATATCGCACTCGTACCCGCATATGAACTTCTACTCAATGCGTCAGCTACTACGTTTGTTTTTCCAGGATGGTATTGAATGGTATTATCATAATCTTTCAATAGCTCAAGTCATCGTCGTTGCCGCATGTTGAGTTCCTTTTGAGTGAAGAAATATTTGAGGCTTTCATGATCTTATAGATTTCCACTCTCTCTCCATACAGGTAATGTCTCCAAATCTTAAGCACAAAAATGACAGATGCCAACTCTAGATCATGAGTATGATAATTCCTCTCATATTCTTTTAGTTGTCATGAGGCATAGGCTATGACTTTCCCATGTTGCATGAGAACACACCCTAAATCTTTGCCTGAAGCATCGCTGTATATGACAAATCCCTCTGAACTAGTTGGTATTGTAAAAACAGGTGCTGAAATGAGCCTCTTTATAAGACCCCAACTTATTATTAATGAAATTTAATTTTCTCTATTTATTATTTTGAAATAGTAAGGGTTGATTTGATTAATGTGGATAGTTATGGGTAAAATACGCAAATATTTCAAAATAAGAAAGTGTTTATAAAATATTCATTGTTGTCGGAGAATATTCGTTTGGTCGTGGAATATTCTTGCTGTCAGGGAATATTTGTACGACGGCGCAGTCTTTTGTGGGCCCCATAATGGAAAACGATTGGATGATGAAAACGACAAATATAAGTTGTTTAAAAATAACGGCGTAGTTGTTACCGTTAATATTATTAAAATACTCGGTGGTTAACACACAGTAGCACACAGTATTGCACCAACTATTGATTCTTACGTAAGAAGGCACTACTCAATAATGGTTACAGTAATTATTGTTCAGTATTTTATTGGTTTAATAATTGCTGCGTTGATATTTTATATTGCTGTTGTTTCAATAATTGTCATTACACAGTATTTTTATTATCGAAGCAATAATTCATATTATCTGAATAATATTATTAGATAACATTATTGGCAATGTCTAGAAAGTTCCGTCTAAGGAAAGGTTTGGTCACCTAATTGCGCGCCAGTAAGGAGAAATTCTTATTGGAAAGCCCCCTCTTTCCTACGAACTGCCTAGTTGTCAATATTGTGATTCTGTAATATTATTTGTGAATAATTAATTATTGATTCATATGATGAGGAAAATATTTATTTTATTTAGATATAGATAGAGAAAATTTT
Organism: Panax japonicus; assembly: GCA_020205505.1. NCBI lineage: Eukaryota > Viridiplantae > Streptophyta > Magnoliopsida > Apiales > Araliaceae > Panax > Panax japonicus. The sequence goes on from CM035104.1 coordinate 18,946,690, forward strand.
TAATGTGACAATTGTTGAAAATTGAAATTTTATCTTTTTCTGATAAAATAATTCATTTAAATATATTATTATATTTAAATAATATAATATGATGATATTTTTACGATGAATGTGAGATATATGAGTATATGTGGAGGAGGAGTATTTTTGTTACCAAAAATATTTAAAGCATGTTTTATGTGTCGGTGGACCACATTTCTTGACTAAAATTTGATTTTAGCCTGTAAAATCGCCCGTTTGTGGATTTTGGTCAATTTCTATTTGGAATTTGGAAAAACTTACTTCTGCAAAGTTGTAGGGAATTGAATTTCCTATAAAAACTCGCGAGATTCGAATTTTCTGATCAAAGGGCTATTTATTGTGAATTATTGAAATTCTGAAATAATTGATTTTTGAAAGTTTTAATTATTTTTATTTACAAAAACGTGTTTTTCATTTTGTTTCCCTCATTTAACATGTGATAGGGGCTGAGTTCAGATGGTAAAAGTATGCGTATGAAGTTTTGGAAAAAAATATAATAATATTTAATAAATTTTCTACTTTGGTGTTCTAAGCATTTTCCTATAAATAAGGTGCTTAGGTTAGAATTGAAAATCACACCAGAAACTGAAGTTTTCTCTCTCTATATTATCGAGCATAGTCTTGTGAGTATTTTGAGTATATTTTTAGTATTGCTATACGGTGCAAGTTCAAGTCATAGCCTATATCCGGTGTTTCAGCTAGAAGTACTGATCTTTCGAGGTAAGGGATATTATTTGGAACTTATTGTGTCGGAGTTACTATTCACGTATACGACACTATTCACATATACGACACTATTCACGAATACGACAATATCTATTCTGGATACTAGCTTTGATTGTATCCATGTTTTGATCATTCTTAAATTTTACACCAATATGATTATTTTTGAGGTATTTTTGGACATGGATAAAACAAAGTACGAATCCTTAATCCTTAATCCTTGTCATTTTGTTTCACTGGATTCGTTTCTTTAAAAATATTTTTCATCATCCTCAGTCCTAAATGATGATATAATTGAATATCTTTGGCTTGTAGTGCAAAGATGAATGATTTCTGATGAATATATTTGGCCCGTAGTGCAAAGATGAACAAGTGTTTAGATGAACATGACCAACTGATGAATATCTTTGGCCTGTAGTGCAAAGATGCATATTTGATTCCAGATATATATTGATTGATGTTACAGGGATAAAATAATGATGATAGACTGTTAAATTCATACATATTAGTAGATTTCATCCTCTACGTAACTCTTCTATGAATTAATATTTTCCGCTGCGAATATTGATTTAAAACTTGTTGTTTAATGTATTCTCTCAGATTTTTCCCTGTTGAAGACTAACGATAATTTGTTGTATATTATCTTAGTCATAATATTCTTTACTGGGCTAGTTGAGCTCACCCTTTTCCTTTTCGTTCCATTTTTCTTCTTAAGAGGCGAGAATATAGCAAGTACGAGTCGGGGTATGGAATTAAGGTTCTAGAGAGAGTTGTTTATTAGTCCTCACCATTTTTATAAAATAATGTATCAATAAATGTGATGAGGATTTATTTGAGTATAGATATTTTCTAGAAGATAATATTTGTATTAAAACTCATAGTTTTACCGTTGTAATAATAAAGTTGTAGTTATTTCTGTACCATGTATTGACAACTCAGAATGGGTGATGTATACCTATTTTGGGGGCGTCACAGTTGGTATCAGAGCTTAGGGATATGATCTCTGGCGGAGATCGGGGAATAGAACTAGGAGGGGAGAGACGAGTAAATCCTTCGCTAATGTGTCCTACCTAAGTTTATTTGTTAGTTGGTCAGTATATAGGGATATTATGTGATATATTAATTTCCTTAATTAACCCTTGTTTTATGACAATATTTGAGAATGTCGACTGAGAATATTAACAGTGGAAATGAGACCATGGAGATGCCTGTACTCACCAACGAGGAGAACATGCACCATGCTGGCAATGTTCCTCCTGTGAACAACACCACTGAGCAGATGATGAATGAGGGGATGTTTAGAAGCTTTTTGCAGTTCATGCAAAATCAGACGAGGGAGACTCGTGTTCAAAATACAGGAGGAAATGATAGCAATTCACGGGTTGTCACAGCCAAGCAGTTCAAAGAGTTGGGACCACCAGAATTTAAGGGAAAGCCAGATCTGATCATGGCGGAAACATGGGTCAAGTAAATTTCCAAGATATTCGATGTCTTGGGATGCACGGAGGAACAGAAGGTTCCATTCGCCACCTTTATGTTCCGTGGCGAGGCAGACTACTGGTGGGAGTCTGTGAAGCGTACCCATCCAGCCGCACTCAGCATATCTTGGGAGACGTTTCAGAAAGTATTTAATGACAAATACTTTCCTGAAAGTGTTCGGCATATTAAGGAAGTGGAGTTCATCAGATTAGAACAAAACAACATGACGGTGTCTTAGTACGAGGCAAAGTTTGCTGAGTTATCCAGGTTTGCACCTCATTTGGTGGAGAATGAGGAACGTATGACGCGGATGTTTTTGAGAGGTTTGAAACCCGGCATACGACAATATCTCATTTCTCATAAATTTTCTCTCTATTCAGATGCTGTAAATAGGGCTCAATTATTAGAGCGAGATAACGAGTACGGTCAACCGAGGGACCACAATCAGGATCATACCGGAGATAGCAGTCAACAAAACAACGATAACCAGCGGAGAAAGAAAAAGACGGACAAAAATGGTAACCACTCTGGTGGTAATCATGGCCATGAAAATAGAAGAAGCCAGTCAGGAAGAGATTTTAAAAAGAGGAGATTTAACAACGACCATGTTAAGACGACAGTGCCGGCAACAACTGGTTCTAAGGGAGGAGAACGACCACCGGTCATATGCTATAAATGCAGGAAAGAGGGATATATCAGTCCAAACTGCCCATAACAGTTCAAGGTATGTTATAATTGTGGAAAGGAAGGACATATCGCTCGAGATTGTACGGTAGCGAAACCTAGTTCAGCGGGGACAATGACTCAAAAGACTGTCCCAGAAAAGTCAAAGTCAACAGTTACTGGAAGAGCGTTTGTTGTGACTGGTCAAAATGCGAGAAACCCAAACGAGGTGATCACGAGTAAGCTATTTATACATTCTTGTGAAGTTTATACCTTACTTTATACCGGTGCTACCCATTCATTTATCTCTCCTGCTTGTGCTCAACGTTTAAACTTGACTCCGGAGAAATTAGACTTTGACCTATCTCTGGAAACTCCGTTAGGAGAAACTTTCATCACATCCACTGTTTATAAATCTTGTTTGATTCAAGTTGGCCCCATCACCTTACCTATTGACCTTATCTCTTTAAAGATACTTGCTTTTGATGTGATTTTAGGGATTGATTGGTTAACTACTCATCATGCCAAAATTGATTATTTTCATAAGGTTGCTATTTTTCATATTCCTAACCAACCTGTTGTACGAATTCAAGCAACTAAACCATTAAAATCAATCACTGTCATATCTAATCATAAAGTTATTTGTTTATTGAAAAACGGATGTCAAGCATTCTTAGCCCATGTTATGGATTTGAATAAAGACACATCAAATTTGAATAATATTCCTGTTGTTATTGACTTTCCTGACGTATTTCCTGAAGAACTTCCCGGTCTACCCCCAGAACGTGAAGTTGAATTCTTTATTGATCTTGAACCTGGTACAAAGCCCATTTCTAAAACCCCATATCGAATGACTCCCATTGAACTTCAGGAGTTAAAGGTCCAACTACAGGAGTTGTTGGACATCGGTTTCATTCATCCTAGTACATCTCCTTGGGGTGCTCCTGTTTTATTCGTAAAGAAGAAAGACGGTAGTATGCGACTTTGTTTTGATTATCGAGAATTAAACCATGTCACCATCAAGAATAGGTATCCTCTACCTCGTATTAATGACTTGTTTGACCAGTTGCAAGGAGCACAATTCTTTTCAAAAATCGATCTTCGTTCTGGATATCATCAGCTGAAGATTAGAACTGAGGATATTCCAAAGACTGCCTTTAGAACTCGGTTCGGGCATTATGAATTTTTAGTCATATCTTTCGGACTGACTAATGCTCCTGCGACTTTCATGGATATGATGAATCGAGTATTTAAGTAATATTTGGATCAGTTTGTTGTTATCTTTATTGATGACATCCTCATATATTCCAAAAGTCGTGAAGATCATGAGCACCATTTGAAGCTGGTAATCCAAAGGCTTCGTGAAAATAAGCTATATGCCTAGTTTAAGAAATATGAGTTCTGGCTTGAGGAGGTAGCATTCCTTGGGCACGTGGTGTCGAAACATGGAGTATCTGTTGATCCGGCGAAGATTGAAGCAATACAAAGTTGGGAGCAACCGAAGTCGGTACTGAAGTACGTAATTTTTGGGCATAGCTTGTTATTATCGGAGATTCGTGGAAGGGTTTTCTCGAATTGCTACTCCATTAACCCAGCTAACTCGGAAGGATACAAAATTCGTTTGGAGCGAAGAATGCGAGAAGAGTTTCCAAGAGCTCAAGAGGAGACTCATTTCAGCACCTGTTCTAACAATACCATCTGGTACGGATGGATTTGTTATCTACAGCGATGCTTCAGGCAAAGGGTTAGGATGTGTTCTCATGCAACGTGGTAAAGTCATAGCCTATGCCTCGCGACAACTTAAAGAGTATGAGAGGAATTATCCTACTCATGATCTAGAGTTGGCAGCAGTCGTTTTCGCCCTAAAGATCTGGAGGCACTATCTATATGGGGAGAAAGTGGAGATATATTCAGACCATAAAAGCCTTAAATATTTCTTCACTCAAAAAGAACTCAACATGCGGCAGCGACGTTGGCTCGAGCTATTGAAAGACTATGACCACACTATTCAATACCATCCTGGAAAAACGAATGTGGTTGCTGACGCATTGAGTAGAAGATCATATGCAGGAATGAGTGCGATGATGTCAAGTATACGCATAGAGCCAACTTTAATAGAAAAAGTTAAGGTTGCTCAAGTCACCGACCCGGAGCTGATGCATATGAAGAAGAAAGTACAAGAAGGTGCTATTCCGGAAGCGAGAATTTATGAAGAAGGAATACATCGAGTCCACTACAGACTTTGTGTTCCTAACGACTCTGATTTGAAGTACAAGATTATGATGGAGGCACACAATACACCATTTGCAATCCATCCTGGAAGTACTAAAATGTATCGTGATCTTCGACATATATTTTGGTGGAACAATATGAAGAGAGAGATTTCAAAGTTTATCTCGATGTGTTTAACTTGTCAACGTGTAAAGGCGGAGCATCTAGTACCTAAGGGTCCGTTGCAACCACTTGAGATTCTGAAATTGAAGTGGGAACACATTACCATGGATTTTGTTACGGGTCTTCCTACGGTTTCTCAAGGCATCAATGCCATTTGGGTTATTGTTGATAGATTAATCAAGTGTGCTCATTTCTTGCCGATACGGGAGACTTATTCCCTTGAACGTCTTGCTAGTATATATGTAATTGAGATTGTGAGGTTGCATGGCATGCCAATATCCATAGTTTCGGATCGTGACCCAAGATTCACTTCAAGATTTTGGGTTAGCTTGCAAAAAGCTATGGGTACGGATTTACGATTCAGTTCGGCATACCATCCTCAAACGGACGGACAATCAGAAAGGACTATTCAAACTCTTGAAGATTTATTAAGACTCTGTGTCCTAGACTTCAAGGGCAGTTGGGATAAGTATTTACCATTGGTGGAATTCTCCTACAACAACAGTTATCAAACAAGTATAAGTGTGGCTCCATTTGAAGCATTATATGGACGAAAGTGTCGCTCTCCAATATGTTGGGATGAGGTGGGTGAAGCAACATTGTTGGGACCCGAGTTAGTACGTATGACTACCGAAAAGATCCAAATGATTAGACAACGTATACAAATGGCACAAGATCGACAAAAGAGTTATGCGGATCTTCATCGAAAGGACGTGAAATTTAGTATAGGGGATCATGTATTGTTGCGAGTTGCTCCATGGAAGGGAGTTACAAGATTTGGGAAGAGAGGAAAGCTCAATCCACGATTTATTGGTCCATTTCAAATTCTTGACCGAGTAGGAAATGTAGCCTATAGACTCGCATTACCTCCGAGTATGTCTCGTGTTCATAATGTGTTTCACATATCTGTACTTCGTAAATATCTGAAAGACCCAAACCACGTTATAGAGTTAGAACCGGACGAGATAGCTGAAGACTTAATGTACGAAGAGGTACCTGTCAAGATCTTGGATAGGAAGGAGCATGTCCTACGCACAAAGGTCATACCACAAGTTAAAGTTTTGTGGAGGAATCATGCTATAGAGGAGATGACCTGGGAATTGGAAACAAAAATGAAAGCGAGGTATCCTCACCTTTTCGAAACACCAGGTACGTACGTCAATTTCGAGGATGAAATTTCATAAGGAGGGGAGATTGTAAGACCCTAACTTATTATTAATGAAATTTAATTTTCTCTATTTATTATTTTGAAATAGTAAGGGTTGATTTGATTAATGTGGATAGTTATGGGTAAAATACGCAAATATTTCAAAATAAGCAAGTGGTTATAAAATATTCATTGTTGTCGGCGAATATTCGTTTGGTCGTGGAATATTCTTGCTGTCGGAGAATATTCGTACGACGGCGTAGTCTTTTGTGGGCCCCATAACAAAAAATGATTGGATGAAGAAAACGACAAATATAAGTTATTTAAAAATAACGGCGTAGTTGTTACCGTTAATACTGTTAAAATACTCGGTGGTTAACACACAGTAGCACACGGTATTGCACCAATTATTGATTCTTACGTAAGAAGGCACTGCTCAATAATGGTTACAGTAATTACTGTTCAGTATTTTATTTTATTGATTTAATAATTGATGCGTTGATATTTTATATTGCCGTTGTTTCAATAATTGTCATTACACAGTATTTTTCATTATCGAAGCAATAATCATATTATCTGAATAATACTATTAGATAACATTATTGGCAATGTCTAGAAAGTTCTGTCTAAGGAGAGGTTTGGTCACCTAATTGCGCGCCAGTAATGAGAAATTCTTATTGGAAAGCCCCCTCTTTCCTGGGAACTGCCTGGTTGTCAATATTGTGATTCTGTAATATTATTTGTGAATAATTAATTATTGATTCATATGATGAGGAAAATATTTATTTTATGTGGATATAGATAGAGAAAATTTTTAATGTGACAATTGTTGAAAATTAAAATTTATCTTTTTCTGATAAAATAATTCATTTAAATATATTATTATATTTTAATAATATAATATGATGATATTTTTACGATGAATGTGGGATATATGAGTATATATGGAGGAGGAGTATTTTTGTTACGAAAAATATTTAAAGCATGTTTTATGTGTCGGTGGACCACATTTCTTGACTAAAATTTGATTTTAGCTTGTAAAATCGCCCGTTTGTTGATTTCGGTTAATTTTTATTTAGAATTTGGAAAAACTTCCTTCTCCAAAGTTGTAGGGAATTGAATTTCCTATAAAAACTTGCGAGATTCAAATTTTCTGATCAAAGGGTTATTTATTGTGAATTATTGAAATTCCGAAGTTCCGAAATAATTGATTTTTGAAAGTTTTAATTATTTTTATTTACAAAAACGTGTTTTTCATTTTGTTTCCCTCATTTAACATGTGATAGGGGCTGAGTTCAGATGGTAAAAGCATGCATATGAAGTTTTGGAAAAAATATAATAATATTTAATAAATTTTTTACTTTGGTGTTCTAAGCATTTTCCTATAAATAGGGTGCTTAGGTTAGAATTGAAAATCACACTAGAAACTGAAGTTTTCTCTATCTATATTATCGAGCGTATTCTTGGGAGTATTTTGAGTATATTTTTAGTATTGCTATACGGTGCAAGTTCAAGTCATAGCCTATATCCGGTGTTTCAGCTAGAAGTACTAATCTTTCGAGGTAAGAGATATTATTTTTTTAAAATGATATTATTTATTCTAATATCATTATGCCAAAGTATTGATCTGAAATTTTAATCAAATTTGGAACTTATTGTGTCGGAGTTACTATTCATGTATACGGTACTATTCACGTATACGACACTATTCACGAATACGACACTATTCATCGAAAAATAAAAATTTTCCTTTTTTCGTCTAAAATATCTATTTACACCACTATGATTATTTTTGAGGTATTTTTGGACATGGATAAAACAAAGTACGAATCCTTAATCCTTAATCCTTGTCATTTTGTTTCACTGGATTCGTTTCTTTAAAAATATTTATCATCATCCTCAGTCCTAAATGATGATATAATTGAATATCTTTGGCCTGTAGTGCAAAGATGAATGATTTTTGATGAATATCTTTGGTCCGTAGTGCAAAGATGAACAGGTGTTTAGATGAACATGACCAACTAATGAATATCTTTGGCCTGTAGCGCAAAGATGATTATTTGATTCCAGATATATATTGATTGATGTTACAGGGATAAAATAATGATGATGGACTGTTAAATTCATAGATATTAGTAGATTTCATCCTCTACGTAACTCTTCTATGAATTAATATTTTTCGCTGCGAATATTGATCTAAAACTTGTTGTTTAATGTATTCTCTCAGATTTTTCCCTGTTGAAGACTAACGATAATTTGTTGTATATTATCTTAGTCATAATATTCTTTACTGGGCTAGTTGAGCTCACCCTTTTCCTTTTTGTTCCATTTTTCTTCTCAGGAGGCGAGAATATAGCGAGTACGAGTCGGGGTATGGAATGAAGGTTCTAGAGAGAGTTGTTTATTAGTCCTCACCATTTTTGTAAAATAATATATCAATAAATGTGATGAGGATTTATTTGAGTATAGATATTGTCTAGAAGATAATATTTGTATTAAAACTCACAGTTTTACTGTTGTAATAATAAAGTTGTAGTTGTTTCTGTACCATGTATTGACAACTCAGAATGGGTGATGTATACCTATTTTGGGGGCGTCACACTCTTCTTGAGTTCTTGAAAACTCTTCTCACATTCCTCGCTCAAACTGAATTTTGTATCTTTTCGAGTCAGCTGAGTTAATGGAGTAGTGATTCAAGAAAATCCTTCCACGAACCTCCGATATTAACCTGCTAAGCCGAGAAAGTTACGTACTTCGGTCACTGACTTAGGTTGCTCCTAGCTTTGAATTGCTTCAATCTTTGCCGGGTCAACAGATATTCTTTGATTTGATATTACATGCCCAAGGAATGCTACTTCCTCAAGCCAGAACTCGCATTTCTTTAACTTGGCATATAACTTGTTTTCACGAAGCTTTTGGAGTATCAGCCTCAGGTGTTGCTTATGATCTTCATGGCTTTTGGAGTAAATGAGGATGTCATCAATAAAGACGACCACAAAGTGATCCAAATATTCCTTGAATACTCGGTTGATCATATCCATGAAAGCAGCAGGAGCATTAGTCAATCCAAAAGACATGACTAGGAATTCGTAATGCCCATACCGAGTTCTGAAAGCAGTCTTTGGAATGTCATCAGTTTTAATCTTCAACTGATGATATCCAAAACAAAGATTGATATTTGAACAGAATTTGGCGCCTTGTAACTGGTCAAACATGTTATCAATGTGAGGCAACGGGTACCTATTTTTGACGGTGACATGATTCAACTTCCGATAATCAATATAAAGTCGTATACTTTCGTCTTTCTTCTTCACGAATAGAACAAGAGCTCCCCAAGGAGACGTACTAGGTCTAACAATTCATGCAGTTGGGTTTTTAACTCCTGAAGTTCAATAGGAGTCATTCGATATGGGGCTTTGGAAATGGGTTTAGAACCTGGTTCAAGGTCGATACCAAACTCAATTTCATGCTCCAGGGGTAGGCCAAGAAGTTCTTCGGGGAATACGTCAAGAAATTTATTAACAATAGAAATATCATTCAAATCTGACGTATTTTTATTTAAATATGTGACATAGGCTAAGAAAGCTTGACATCCGTTTTTTAATAAATGAATAAGTTTATGGCTTGATATGACAGTGATTGACTTTAGTGGTTTGGTTGCTTGAATTTGCATAATAGGTTGGTTAGGAATATGAAAGCTAACAACCTTATGAAAATAATCAATTTTTGCATGATGAGTAGTTAACCAATTAATCCCTAAAATCACATCAAATGTAAGTATTTTTAAGGAAATAAGATCGACAGGTAAGGAGAGGGTACCGATTTGAACCAAACAAGACTTATAAACAGTGGATGTAATGAAGGTTTCTCCCAATGGAGTTTCAACAGATAAGTCAAAGTCTAATTTCTCTAGAGTTAAATTTAAACGTTGAGCGCAAGTCGGAGAAATAAAAGAGTGGGTAGAACCGGTATTAAATAAGGTATAAACTTTGCTAGAGTTTATGATTAGCTTACTCGTGATCACCTCGTTCAGATTTCTCACTTTTTGGGAGGTTACGACAAACGCTCTCCCTTGAACTACCAATTTTGTCTTGTCTGGGACGACCTTTGATACCTCCATCCCAGCAGGACTTGATATTGGTGCACGATAAAATCGGGCAAGGTGACCTTCTCTTCTGTAATTATAACACCCTTTGGATTGCTGCGTATAGTTTGGACTGATATGTCCCTCCCCTTCACATTTATAACATACGATTGGTTGTCATTCCCCTTCCTTAACAACAAGTGCTGGTGATGATGTCTTTCCATCATTGTTGAATCTCCTCTTCCTGAAATTTCCACTTTTATTATCTTGGCCATGATTACCACCGAAGTGGTTACCATTTCTGGCATGTTGATTCCCTCCAAGACTTCGATGACTGCTACCACTGGTATTATCGTTTTGTCAGCTGCTCTCTCTTGGTTGGGTTGACTCGTTATCGCGCTCCAATAACTGAGCCCTATTTACAACATCTGAATACAAACACAGTTTGTGAGAAATTAAGTATTGACGTATCTCGGGTTTTAAACCTCTTAGAAACATCCGCGTCATTCTCTCCTCATTATCAACCAAGTGGGACGCAAACCGGGACAACTCGGCAAACTTAGCTTCGTACTGTGACACGGTCATATTGTTCTGCTCCAGCTTGATGAACTCTACCTCCTTCATGTGATGAATACTTTTGGGAAAGTACTTGTCGTTAAATAATTCTTGGAACTTCTCCCAAGATATCTTCAGTGCGGCATGTTGAGTACGCTTTATCGATTCCCACCAGTAGTCTTCCTCTCCTCGCAACATAAAGGTGGCAAAGGGAACATTTTGCTCCTCGGAGCATCCCAAGACATCAAATATCTTGGTGATCTGCTTTATCCACGTCTCCGCCTTAAGTGGTTTTGTCTCTCCAATAAACTCCGGCGGTCCTAGTTCCTTGAACTGTTTAGCGGTGACCATTCGAGAGTTGGCAGTGTTTCCTCCTGCATTTTGAACTAGAGTCATTCTCGCCTTATGTTGCTTGAATTGCATAAAGCCTCTGAACATCCCATCGTTCATCATTTGGTCAGCGTTGTTGTTTTCCTGAGGATTATTTCCATCCTGATGCACATTATCATGGGTATTGATCGTTGGTGACTCAACGGTCTCATGTGCTTCTTTTCTTATCTCAACATTTTCGGATGCCATTTTCAAATACTGCCACAAAACAAGGGTTAATTGACATTTCACATATTATCCCTATACTCTGACCGACCAAATTAAATACCAAATAAACTTAGGTAGGTCATACTAGCGAAGGAATTTCTTGTCTCTACCTTCCTAGTTCTTGTCTTATATCTCAGCCAGGGATCATATCTCTAAGCTTTGATACCAACTGTAACATCCCCAAAATAGGTATACATCACCCATTCTGAGTCGCCAAATACATGGTATAAAATTTAAATACAAATTAATTATACAACTATCGTGTAAAATACGACAAAACATAAGTTGAGAGTTTTAATATGAATATTGTCTTCTAAACATTATTCAAACTCAAATGGAGTCCTTATTACATTTATTATCACACTATTTCACTAAATAGTGAGGACTACTAATCCAAACATCTGGACCGTCACTCCGTCCCCCGACTAGTCTCCGCTATATTCTCATTTCTTGAAGAGAACAGTGAAAACAAAGGGTGAGCTCAACTAGTCCAGTAAGAAAAATTATAACTAAGATAATGCAGAATAAATTATCGTAAGCCTTCAACAGTGTTAAACTGATAAAATACAATAAACATCAAGTTTAACTGCAGCGGAACAAGCAATCCATTAGAAGAGTCAAGTAGAGCATGATATCTTTTATCTTCTATGATTTAAAAAGGTTTTCATCAACTTTATCGTTGAGACTCAGCTTAATAAATAAATCACATCATCGAATCTTCCTTGCACTACGGGCCAAGGAAATTCATGTAATCATCAATGGTCATCATTATACCGAATAATCCTTGGTCATAATCATACAAACAACTGTCCGTCAATGCACTACACGCCAATGAGGATTTTTACCACATCATTTATAACATTACGGTAATGATTATACCGAATAATCCCTGGTCATAATCATACCAATCAATAGTACATCTATGCACGTAAGCCACAAATGACTTTTATCACAATATAAGCATGAGGATGATGACAATGATATAAGAATTCAATTAAAAGAAAGCAAAGGATAAATTTTAAAGATTTATAATTGAATTTATCCAGAATTCAATAATGTTCAAATTGCCAACATGATACTGCTTTGTGGAGTAAAATTCAAGAATGATACTGTATCAAAAATGATTTGGACCGAAAAGAAATCAATTTTTGTTATGAATAGTACTCCAGGTGAATAGCACCCGGGTGAATAGTACCCTGTGAATAGTACTTTAGGAATAGTACTCCGTGAATAGTACTTTGTGAATAGTACTCATAAATAGTACTTTATGAATAGTACCCCGTGAATAGTTCTTTCTGAATAGTACCATAAAAATGAGTAGTTCTTTGTGAATAGTACCGTAAAAATGAATACTACTCATGGACAGTACTCCGACATGAAAAATTTAAAATTTAACAAGAATGTGCAGAAAATATCCTTGTGAAACGATACTAGATGAAACACAAATTTCAAGGATATTCAACTAATTTTACGGAGTATAGAAGCAATAATTTAACAAAATGAGGGTATAATCAGGAATACGAGACAAAATAAATATTACTCACATACTATAAAGTATTGAAGAAAATATTATTCCTATGAATACTGAATAAAATAATATCCCTTACCTCAGAAGAAGACTGGATACTTGAATAATGAAATAGCAGACTTCTCTTCTTCTTTCTCTCTATAGTTTCTCTCTCTATAATTGTTCTTGCGAGTCTTAGTGAATTGGTGAGAATGAAAGAAGAATGAGCTTCTATTTATAGAAAAATATAGTTTCGATAATTGCACGTTTTAGGGCTCAAAATATTACAGTATAATACCTTCATTTTTTCCTTCATTTTTAATTTAGTCCTGCAAGTATTATTAAACTTGCACTACCTCCCCTAATAGTACATCTTGTGAATCAATAGTACAATTATATGAAGAAAAAAATTATAGTATAGTACCTTCATCTATACCTCCATTTTTAATTTAGTCATGCAAGTATTATCAATCTTGCACCACCTCCCCTAATAGTACATGCATGTGAATCAATAGTACATGCATGTGAATAAATAGTTATAAGCATGTGAATTAATAGAAATTAATTACTCATTTATCCGATTAATTACTCGATTGGTCAATATAACCTCCAGACTTCCATTATTATCGAAATAGATGTCGATTTCCACTAACACTAATAATCCCAACATAATGGAAATATCAATTTCATCTTTAATCAACATGAACTTATTCATCATTAATATTATAACACACAATATTTAATAACCAGATCATTCCTAGGATAGAGGGGGCTTTCCGATAAGAATTTCTCCCTATTGTCGCGTAATTAGGTGACCAAACCTCTCATTGATAGAACTTTCTAGACATTGTCAATATTGCAAATAATAATATGAATATCTTTGTCATCTCAATTATTGATTTAATAATATAAAATATTATGCAGATGATACTGTGACAATAATTGAATCAATAATATGAAAGATATTATGCAGCAATTACTGTAGTAATAAATGAGTATAACTGAGTGACTTCTCACGTAAGCATCAATAATCAATACCATGTGCTACTATATAACCACGCGTATTACTGTACTTTTACCACCAGGTAGTTCAATAGTTTAACGGTAAAACTTTTGTCGTTGTTTTTATAAAAAGATAATTCTGTCGTTTTCTAACTACGGTAATACTTTTGTTGTGGGGTCCACCAATGATTGTGCCGTCGTACGAATATTTCCTGTTAAAATGAATATTCCCCAACCAATAGAATATTATATAACTACTTGCTTACTTTGTAAAATTTGTAAATATTACCCACAACTATAACATTATATCAAATCCACACCATAATATTCAAAAATATATTTCGAGAAAAATTAATATTTATTCATAAAAGTTGGGGATCTTACACAAAGTGCATTGACCGGCCCTGACTTTATGTTTCTAGGTAACCATAAATTTACCCAGAAACGTCTGACAAGATGTTCATATGCATAAATCTGTCAGGTGTTTGTTGATTTGATTATGTTGTTGTATCTAAGTTGTAGTATGGTATATGGACTATAGATTCGTGCCTTTAGATCACCTAAATGACAAACATGATTAATGTAGTGGATGGTCAAAGTAGAATGTATGATCACGATTTATTTTTTCCGGGTAACCTAGAAAACTCAAGAACATGTCTTCAGACATGCTTTGACCGACTCAGATCTTGAGTTTGTGATGTAGTTAGACTGATTTAGTATATTATATATGTTCCTTGACATGTGGACTATAACATGGAACCATTTAAACACCAAATCATTACCTGAAAATCAAGTTGTGGAAGCCCAAAAGTGACCACTTGAGACTGTCTGGGTTTCTGGGTAACCCAGAAAACCCAGAACACGTCTGATAGATAGTTTAAGCCTCTAGATCTTGCAACTGTGTTATATTTTGATCCTGATTATGGCTGATACATGTAGTATTACATCAATACTACATGATCTATCCTTTAGCAGGCCCAGA
The DNA here is from genome assembly GCA_020205505.1 of Panax japonicus. Lineage (NCBI taxonomy): Eukaryota > Viridiplantae > Streptophyta > Magnoliopsida > Apiales > Araliaceae > Panax > Panax japonicus. The sequence goes on from CM035104.1 coordinate 18,961,844, forward strand.
AACATTATGAACTGAAAATTGATGTTTGTCAAACAAGGCACCAAGAACACCACTGCCTTTGAATGTTCTTGAGGCTCAAGAACACCTAAGGCGACAGTTTTTGTCGCTAAAGGCTTTAGCGATAATTTTATTAATATTAATTAAATTAATTTCCAAAAAGTATTTAAAAATAAAAATTAATTTCTAAAAATTCTGAAATTAGTTTTAAAAATTATTTTAAGTTATAAAAATTAACTTTTAGTAATTTGACATATTTTTTATTAATATTATTATTTTATTTAATATTAATGATATTAAATTTATTTAATAAATGTATTAAATAAATTAGTTAAAAATGATTTTAAATGATGATAAAGTATTTAAAAATATTTTAAGTTATAAAACATAACTTTTAATATTTTAAGGTAAATTTTATTAATAATTTAATATTAATGATATTAGATTTATTTAATAATTATATTAAATAAATAGTTTAAAAAGGGTTTTATTGATTTAAAAATGAAATAAAGGATTTAAAAATATTTGAAGTTATAATAAATGACTTTTAATATTTTGATGAATAAAGCATTATTATTTAAATATTAATGTTAATTATTTAAAAATGATTTAAAAATCATTTAAGGGTAATATTAATGTTTTAAAAATATTTTTAGTTAATATAAATAACTTTAATATTTTGACAAGGATTTCATTAATATTTTAATATTATTTAAATATTAATGATAATAAGATTATTTAGTATTTAAATTATTTAAAAATGATTTCAATGATTGAAAAATCATGATAAATGATAATAATTATTTGAAAATTATTATAAGACACTGAAAAATAATATGACTCGATAATTATCTGATAAAGTCGTTGATACACGGAATTGTTTTTAAAATTGATCCGGACCTATATAGTTTGTGTGACACCTCCAAAATAGGTATATATCACCCATTTTGAGTCGCCAAATACATGGTACAGAAACAAATATAACTTCAATAATACAATTGTCGTGCAAAATACGACAACACATACACTGTGAGTTTGAATACAAATATAGTCTAATAGAGAGTATACAAACTCAAAAGGAGTCCTCATTACAATTATTGATACATTATTTTAAAAAATAGTGAGGACTACTAATACATATATCATGAACCATCACTCCATACCCCGGCTAGTTCCTGCTATGTTCTCACCCCCCGAGAAGAAAAATGGAACAAAAAGAAAAGGGTGAGCTCAACTAGCCCAGTAAAGAATATTATGACTAAGATAATATACAACAACTTATCATTAGTCTTCAACAGGGAAAAATCTGATAAAAATATAATAGACAACAAGTTTTAGATCAACAACTGCAGCGGAAACAGAAATCCATTCAAAGAGTCAAGTAGAGAAAGAATTCTACTGTCTTCTAAGATTTAAAAGTCCATCATCAATAATTTATCCCTATAACATCAATCAATATACATTTTGAATCAAATATTCATCTTTGCACTACAGTCCAAAGATATTCATTTGTATCATCAGTTGGTCATATTCATCTCAACACCTGTTCATCTTTGCACCACGGGCCAAAGATATTCATCAGTTAATAATTCATCTTTGCACTACGGGCCAAAGATATTCAGTAATATCATCATTTTGGGACTGAGGAAGATGAAAAATATTTTAAAGAACGAATCCAGTGAGACAAAAGGACAAATATTAGGGATTCATATTTCAGTCTATCCAAGTTCAATAATACTCCATAATAAACTATAGTGGATTGAAATTCAAGAATGAAGATCAAAACATGGATTAAATATCAAGAATAAGGGTCACAACAGATAACTTGGAAGAGAAAAAAAAAATTCTCTTGTAAACAGTACCCGTGGACAGTAACTATGAACAGTACCCGTGAATAGTAACTGTGAACATTACCCGTGAACTGTAACTGTGAACAGTACCCGTGAACAGTACCCGGTCATGAAATGTTCCAAATTTGATAAAAATTTCAGACCAATAATCCTATGAAATGATATTAGATGAAATGAAATTTCTAATCATTTCAGGAATTGTAGAAGCAATACTTATCATAATAAGTTCAAATTTAAGAATACGAGATGAAATAATATCACTTTCGTAATATGGAGTATGAAAGAAAATAATATTTCTCATGAGTGTTGCAATAAAATAATATTTTTACCTTAGTAGAAACTGGATTTGACTGGAAAATTGGATATTATTTTGAGAAAATCTTGCAGAAAAACTACGCTCAAAATATTTTTATATTCAAGAAAATACTCACAATACTTTAGAATAAGAATTTCTAATTATGAAGGTGTGTTTGAGGAAGGAGGGTTACCCCTCTATTTATAGTGAATTCCTCGGAGGAAAAATCAACATGATGCTGCCTAACTTTTCATGCCTAACTATGCCTAACTCTTAATTGTTCAATATTTGCTGCCCACTCTTTGAAAATTAGCTAGCAGGAATCATATTCACCAACCCACTTCCACCAATCAATGGCCTAACAAAATACTAACCACTCACTTCTTTATAGGTGAGGTCCACACTTTGAAAACAATCATTGCAAGCAACATCATTTCATCTACCAAATAATTTGCCTAACAATTAAATTTTTTTCCCCTGCCAAAACCAAAGCCTAACTCTACCATTTCAAAGGTTGGTGCCCACTATCTTTGAACAAACTTGGCAGGCAACGAAAATCCATCACACACCACTTTAATCACATACATATATATTTAAATATATATATATATATATATATATATATATATATAATATACTTGAATGAATATTTTATCAAAGAAATAATTGTAATTCCACAGAAAATATATCAAACATTATTTCATGCTAAAAATTCCTTCATTTATATCGACATAAAATAAATATTTCCTTATCATATAAATTAATAATTTAATTATTCACAAATAATATTACAAAATCACAATTATGAAAACCAGGCCGTTCCCAGGAAAGAGGGGGCTTTCCAATAAGGATTTCTCTTTACTAGCGCGCAATTAGGTGACCAAACCTCTCCTTGACAGAACTTTCTAGACATTGCCAATAATGTTATCTAATAAAATTATTCAAATAATATGAATTATTGATCTGATAATGGAAAATACTGTGTAGTGATAATTATTGAAACAACAATAATATAAAATATCAACGCAGCAATTATTGAATCAATAAAATAAAATATTGAACTGTAATTACTGTAACAATTATTGAGTAGTGCCTTCTTACGTAAGAATCAATAATTCAATAATACTGTGCAATACCGTGTGCTATTGTGCAACCACGCGTATTACTGTATTTTGACCACCATGTATTTCAACAGTGTTAACGGTAACAACTACGCCGTTATTTATAAAAACTCAAGCTTGTCATTTTCTTTATCCGACAGTTATTCCATTATGGGGCCCACAATTAACTGCGCCGTCATACGAATATTCCCGACAAAAAGAATATTTCACAACCAAACGAATATTCCACGACAACAATGATTATTTTATAACCACTTGCTTATTTTATAAAATTTGCACATTTCACCCGTAACTAGAGCATTATATCAAATTAATCCTTATTATTTCAAAATAATAAATAGAGAAAACTCAATTTTATTTATAATAAGTTGGGGTATTACAACCTCCCCTCCTTATGAAATTTCGTCCTCGAAATTGACGTACGTACCTGGTGTTTCGAAAAGGTGAGGGTACCTCGCTTTCGTTTCCGATTCCAACTCCCATGTCATTTCCTCAATTGCATGGTTTCTCCATAAAACCTTAACTTGTGGTATAACCTTGGTACGTAGGACCTGCTCTTTCCTATCCAAGATCTTAACAGGTACCTCTTCGTGCGTTAAATCTTCGGCTATCTCGTCTGGTTCTAACACAATAATATGGTTTGGGTCTTTAACATATTTACGAAGCATAGATATGTGAAAAACATTATAAACACGAGACATGCTTAGAGGTAATGCGAGTCTATAAGCCATATTTCCTATTCGGTAAAGAATCTCAAATGGACCAACAAATCATGGATTGAGCTTTCCTCTCTTTCGAAATCTTGTAACTCCCTTCCATTGAGCAATACGCAACAGTACATGATCTCCAATATTAAATTCTATGTCCTTTCGATGAAGATCAACATAACTCTTTTGTCGATCTTGTGAGGTCTTTATACGTTGTTGAATTATTTGGATCTTTTCTGTAGTCATGCGTACTAATTCTGGTCCCAACAATGTTGCTTCTCCCACCTCGTCCCAACATAATGGAGAACAAAACTTTCATCCATACAATGCCTCGAATGGAGCCATGCCTATACTTGCTTGATAACTGTTGTTGTAGGAGAATTCCACCAGTGGCAAGTACTTATCCCAACTTACTTTGAAATCTAGGACACATAGTCTTAATAGATCTTCAAGAGTTTGAATAGTCCTCTCTGATTATTCGTCCGTTTGAGGATGGTATGCCGAATTGAATCGTAAATCCGTGCCCATAGCTTTTTGTAAGCTAACCCAAAATCTTGATGTGATCTTGGGTCACGATCCGAAACTATGGATACTGGCATGCCATGTAATCTGACAATTTCATTCACGTACACACGAGCAAGACATTCAAGGGAATAAGTCTCAAGTATAGGCACGAAATGAGCAGACTTGGTTAATCTATCAACAATAACCTAAATCGCATCTATGCCTTAAGAAACTTTGGGAAGACCCGTAACGAAATCCATAGTAATGTGTTCCCACTTCCATTCCGAAATCTCAAATGGTTGCAATGGACCTTTTGTCACTTGATGTTCCGCCTTTACTCTTTGACAAGTTAAACACCTCGAGATAAACTCCGCAATCTCTCTCTTTATATTATTCCACCAAAATTTGTGTCGAATATCATGATACATTTTGGTACTCCCAGGATGGATTGCAAATGGTGTGTTGTGTTCCTCCATCATAATTCTATGCTTCAAATCAAAGTCGTTAGGAACACAAAGTCTGGAGTTGAATCTAAGTATTCCTTATTCATCGATTCTCGCTTCTGGAATAGCTCCTTCTTGCACTTTCTTCTTCATATGTATCAGCCCCAGGTCCGTAGCTTGAGCAGCTTTAACTTCATCGATTAATGTTGGTTCTACTTATATATTTGCCATCATTATGTGGGTCCCTGGAGTCTTTAATTCTACCTCCATCCTTTGCAAGTCATACAGAATGGGCCTTTGCATTGACAATATCGTACTCGTACTCGCATATGATCTTCTACTCAATGCGTCAGCTACTACGTTCACTTTTCTATGATGATATTGAATAGTGTGATCGTAATCTTTTAATAGCTCAAGCCAATGTCGTTGCCGCATATTAATTTCTTTTTTGGTGAAGAAATATATGAGGCTTTTATGGTCCTTATAAATCTCCATTTTCTCCCCGTACAAGTAGTGTCTCCAAATTTTCAACGCGAATACGACTGCTGCCAATTCTAGATCATGAGTAGGATAATTCCTCTCATATTCTTTGAGTTGTCGTGAGGCATAGGCTATGACTTTCCCATGTTTCATGAGAACACATCCTAACCCTTTGCCTGAAGCATCGCTGTAGATAACAAATCCATCCGTACCAGATGGTATTGCCAAAACAGGTACCGAAATGAGTCTTCTCTTGAGCTCTTGGAAACTCTTCTTGCATTCCTCGCTCCATACAAATTTTGTATCTTTCTGAGTCAGCTGAGTTAACGGAGTAGCTATTCGAGAAAATCCTTCCACGAATCTCTGATAATAATCAGCTTAGCCCAGAAAGCTACGCACTTCGGTCACCGACTTCGGTTGCTCCCAACTTTGTACTGCTTCAATCTTCGCCGGGTCAACAGATACTCCATGTTTTGACACCACGTGCCCAAGGAATGATACTTCCTCAAGACAGAACTCGCATTTCTTTAGCTTGGCATTAAGTTTGTTTTCATGAAGCCTTTCAAGTATCAGCTTCAAATGGTGCTCATGATCTTCACGGATTTTGGAATAGATGAGGATGTCATCAATAAAGACAACAATGAACTGATCCAAATATTCCTTGAATACTCAATTCATCATATCCATGAAAGAAGTAGGAGCATTAGTCAATCCAAAAGACATGACTAAGAATTCATAATGCCTGTAACGAGTTCTGAAGGCAGTCTTTGGAATATCCTCAGTTTTAATCTTTAACTGATGATATCCAGAACGAAGATCGATCTTTGAAAAGAATTTTGCTCCTTGTAACTGGTCAAATAGGTCATCAATGCGAGGTAACGGATACCTATTCTTGATGGTGACATGGTTCAATTCTCGGTAGGCAATACAAAGTCGCATACTCCTGTCTTTCTTCTTTACGAATAAAATAAGAGCACCCCAAGGAGATGTACTAGGACGGATGAAATCAATGTCTAACAATTCCTGTAGTTGGACTTTTAACTCCTGAAGTTCAATAGGAGCCATTCGATATGGGGTTTTAGAAATGGGTTTTGTACCCGATTTAAGGTCAATAAAGAATTCAACATCACGTTCTGGGGGTAGATCGGGAAATTCTTCAGGAAATACATCAGGAAAGTCTCTAACAACAGAAATAGTATTCAAATCTGACTTGTCTCTGTTCAAATCCATAACATGGGCTAAGAAAGCTTGACATCCGTTTTTCAATAAACGAATAGCTTTGTGGCTTGATATGACAGTGACTGATTTTAGTGGTTTAGTAGTTTGAATTCGTATGACAGGTTGGTTAGGAATATGAAAACTAACAACCTTACGAAAATAATCAATTTTAGCATGATGAGTGGTTAACCAATCAATTCCTAAAATCACATCAAAAGCAAGTATCTTTAAAGAGATAAGATCAACATGTAATGTTGTAGTGCCAACTTGGATTAAGCAAGATTTATAAACTGTAGATGTAATGAAGGTTTCACCCAATGGAGTTTCAACAGATAAGTCAAAGTTCAATTTCTCCGGAGTCAAGTTTAAATGTTGAGCACAAGAAGGAGAGATAAAAGAATGGGTAGAACCAGTATCTAGTAAGGTATAAACTTTGCAAGAGTTCAAGATTAGCTTACCCGTGATCACCTCATTTGGGTTCCTCACGTTTTGGCCAGTCATGACAAACGCTCTTCAGGAACCGCTGATTTCGACTTATCCGGGACAGCCCTTAGAGTCACCATCCCCGTTGAACTTGGTTTTTCTACAGAACAATCCCGAGCTATATGGCCTTCCTTTCTACAGTTGTAACATACCTCGGATTGTTGTGGACAGTTTGGACTGATATGTCCCTCTTTCCCGAATTTGTAACATCTAACTGGCGGTCGTTCTCTTCCCCTAGAATTTTTTGTTGGTGCTGGTGCTGCTGCTGATGTCTTTCCGTCATTGTTGAATCTCCTCTTTCTAAAATTTCCACTTGACTCACCTCTCCTATTATCATGGCCACGATGACCACACGAGTGGTTACCGCATTTGTTCGTATTTTTCCCTCCTCATTGGTTATCATTGCTCTGATGACTGCTGTCACCGGTATGACCCTGGTTGTGGTCCCTCGGTTGAACATACTCACTATCACGCTCTAATAATTGAGCCTTGTTTACAACATCTGAATATAAAGAAAATTTATGAGATATAAGATATTGACGAATCTCGGGCTTTAGAGCTCTCAGAAACATCCTTGTCATTCGTTCCTCATTCTCTACCAAATGAGGTGCAAACCTCGATAATTCAACAAACTTTGCCTCGTACTGAGACGCCGTCATATTATTTTATTCCGGTCTAATGAACTCCACCTCCTCCATATGACGAATACTTTCAGGAAAGTACTTGTCATTAAATAGTTTCTGAAATGTTTCCCAAGACATACTGAGTGCGGCTGGCTAGGTACGCTTTACAGACTCCCACTAGTACTCTGCCTCACCACAGAACATAAAGGTGGCGAATGGAACCTTCTGTTCCTCCGTGCATCCCAAGACATCGAATATCTTGGTAATTTGCTTGACCCACGTTTCCGCCTTGATTGGATCTGGCTTTCCAATAAATTCTGGTGGTCCCAACTCCTTGAACTGCATAGCTGTGACAAGCCGTGCATTCCTATCATTTCCACCCGTATTCTGTGCACGAGTCTCCCTCGTCTGGTTTTGCATAAACTGCAAAAAACTTTTGAACATTTCATCATTCATCATTTCTTCGGTAGTGTTGTTTACAGGAGGAATATTGTCTTCCTGTTGCACGTTCTCCTGGTTTGTGACTAAAGGTTGTTCCACATTCTCAAACACTCCATTGTTAACATTCTCAGCAGCCATTCTTAAATACTGCCATAAAACAAGGGTTAATTAAATAAATTAACATATTACATAATATCCCTATATTATGACTGACCAACAAATAAGCTTAGATATGACACACTAGCGAAGGATTTACACATCTCTCCACTCCAAGTTCTATTCCCCCTATTTTCGCCAGAGACCATATCCCTAAGCTCTGATACCAAATGTGACACCCCCAAAATAGGTATACATCACCCATTTTGAGTCGTCAAATACATGGTACAGAAACAAATACAACTTCAGTAATACAATTGTCGTGCAAAATACGACAACACATATACTTTGAGTTTGAATACAAATATAGTCTAATAGAGAGTATAAAAACTCAAAAGGAGTCCTCATTACAATTATTGATACACAATTTTACAAAATAGTGAGGACTACTAATACATCTATCCTGAACCATCACTCCATACCCCGGCTAGTTCCTGCTATGTTCTCACCTTCTAAGAAGAAAAATGGAACAAAAAGAAAAGGGTGAGCTCAACTAGCCCAGTAAAGAATATCATGACTAAGATAATATACAACAATTTATCATTAGTCTTCAACAGGGAAAAATCTGATAAAAATATAATAGACAATAAGTTTTAGATCAACAACTACAGCGGAAACAGAAATCCATTCAAAGAGTCAAGTAGAGAAAGAATTCTACTATCTTCTAAGATTTAAAAGTCCATCATCAATAATTTATCCCTGTAACATCAATCAATATACATTTTGAATCAAATATTCATCTTTGCACTACAGGCCAAAGATATTCATTTGTATCACTAGTTGGTCATGTTCATCTCAACACCTGTTCATCTTTGCACTACGGGCCAAAGATATTCATCAGTTAATAATTCATCTTTGCACTACGGGCCAAAGATATTCAGTAATATCATCATTTAGGACTGAGGAAGATGAAAAATATTTTAAAGAACAAATCCAGTGAGACAGAAGGACAAATATTAGGGATTAATATTTCAGTCTATCCAAGTTCAATAATACTCCACAATAAACTATAGTGGAGTGAAATTTAAGAATGAAGATCAAAACATGGATTAAATTTCAAGAATAAGGGTCACAACAGATAACTTGGAAGAGAAAAAAAATTTCTCTTGTAAACAGTACCCTGTGAACAGTAACTATGAACAATACCCGTGAACAGTACCCGTGAACAGTAACTGTGAACAATACCCATGAACAGTACCCGGTCATGAAAAGTTCCAAATTTGATAAAAAGTTCAAACCAATAATCCTATGAAATGATATTAGATGAAACAAAATTTCTAATCATTTCAGGAATTATAGAAGCGACACTTACCATAGTAAGTTCAAATTTAAGAATACGAGATAAAATAATATCTCTTTCGTAATATGGAGTATGAAAGAAAATAATATTTCTCACGAGTGTTGCAATAAAATAATATCCTTTACCTTAGTAAAAATTGGATTTGACTGGAATATCGGATATTATTCTGAGAAAATCTTGCAGAAAAACTACGCTCAAAATATTCTTATACTCAAGAAAATAATCATAATACTTTAGAACAAGAATTTTTGATTATGAATGTGTGTTTGAGGAAGGAGGGTTACCCTTCTATTTATAGTGAATTCCTCGGAGGAAAAATCAACATGATGCTGCTTAACTTTTCATGCCTAACTATGCCTAACTCTTAATTGTTCAATATTGGCGGACCACTCTTTGAAAATTAGCTAGCAGGAATCATATTCACTAACCTACTTCCACCAATCAATGGCCTAACAAAACACTAACCACTCACTTCTTTATAGGTGAGGTCCACACTTTGAAAACCATCATAGCAAGCAACATCATGTCATCTACCAAATAATTGGCCTAATAATGCAATTTTTTTCCCCTGCCAAAACCAAAGTCTAACTCTACAGTTTCAAAGGTTGGTGCCCACTATCTTTGAACAAACTTGGCAGGCAACGAAAATCCATCAAACACTACTTTAATCACATGCATATATATATATATATATATATATATAATATACTTGAATGAATATTTTATCAAAGAAATAAATGTAATTCCACATAAAATATATCAAACATTATTTCATGCTAAAAATTCCTTCATTTATATCGACATAAAATAAATATTTCCTTATCATAAAAATAAATAATTTAATTATTCACAAATAATATTACAGAATCACAATTATGACAACCAGGACGTTCCCAGGAAAGAGGGGGCTTTCCAATAAGGATTTCTCTTTACTGGCACACAATTTGGTGACCAAACCTCTCCTTGACAAAACTTTCTAGACATTGTCAATAATGTTATCTAATAATATTATTCAAATAATATGAATTATTGATCTGATAATGGAAAATACTGTGCAGTGACAATTATTGAAAAAATAATAATATAAAATATCGACGCAACAATTATTGAATCAATAAAATAAAATATTGAACAGTAATTATTGTAACAATTATTGAGTAGTGCCTTATTACGTAAGAATCAATAATTCAACAATATTTTGCAATACTGTGTGCTACTGTGCAACCACGTGTATTACTGTATTTTAACCACCAGGTATTCTAACAGTGTTAACGGTAACAACTACGCCGTTATTTATAAAAACTCAAGCTTGTCGTTTTCTTCATCCGACAGTTATTCCATTACGGGGCCCACAATTGACTGTGCCGTCGTACGAATATTCCCAACAAAAAAAATATTCCACGGCCAAACGAATATTCCACGACAACAATTATTATTTTATAACCACTTATTTATTTTATAAAATTTGCACATTTCACCCATAACTAGAGCATTATATCAAATTAATCCTTATTATTTCAAAATAATAAATAGAGAAAACTCAATTTTATTTATAATAAGTTGGGGTCTTACAGTTTGGCTTGATATGTGGTTGTTTATGTTCGTATGACATATATAAATGTGTGACAGTGCGTTTAAGTTATTGTAATGAATGTAGATAGCAGTACTATGTGTTACGATGTATTATTATAATCAAACGAATAATCTTATTAATGATAGGTCTTTGTATAAAAGATAGAACTAAGTTGTGTAGTTGTAAGCAGCAGATTGGGCAAATATCTTACCCTTTGTATTTACTTTATGCAATGGACATGTGTAAGCAATTTTTTGAACTATATCCCTGTCATACAAGTTTATTAACTATATTATTATTGATCATGTATCTAAACCTTTGTATTCATGCATGTTCTCGAACTCTATTCGTTCATTGTTTACCAGTATAGTATTACTGTAGGATCAAGATATATTTTGTTTGTTAATAGCTATGTTGGTTATGCAAGTGTCCTCACTTAGATAATTATTGTATTTGAACACATGTTGATACATACTTATTGATTTTTGGTATGTATACATTAATTAATACCCAGTCTAAACTATTTTACTCGGCTAGACATAGATTGAAAAGTATCGTTGAACATGATAGAACATTATTGTCATCCGACTGAATTATTTGGTTCAGATTCAAGACTGAGTATGAAAATCCCGATCATAGGAAACTTTTGTGCACCAAAGGTGGATATGATGAATGAAAATATTGTTCTAAAATTTTTGATCAATACAGGGCATACCGGGCTTATCACCCTCCGTGCCTGTAAGTTATGACGGTTTGCGGATGAATTTCTATATAACCTTTTCGAAAAATTGAAAACAAAAGTTCATAGTCTGTTGACTGCTCTCCATTCATAGTCAGTACGTAGTTTCAAAAATGTAAATTATTGGTTATGTTGTTCAGTATTGTTTCAGTTTACTTCATAACTATTGCCTCGTTGTAGAAGTGTATTTCAAAGAAAACATTTATTTCTTTCGGCTAATATTCATTAATTGATATTATTTGCTAGGCAATTAAATGCTTATTCTTGCTTTAAATCTAAATGTTTCTAGTTAAGCTAGATCGACCTGAAGGTTCCGGCAAAGACAAAGGTAAGGGAAAGCTGAAGAATTAAGTTAGATAATTTTACTTGTAGTATTTATACTTATGATAAGTTAATTATTATTATTTAATGTATGAATTAAAGGTTCTTGACTCTGGGAAGGTAGACAACTTTTATATAGTACTTTTGCTTAATTAATACATAAGTTGTTTGAATGAATGTTATTGTGTAACACCAAGTACGTGTTTCAAGTACCTGGATTTGGGCGCGTCACAGGATGTTTAGGATATTTTTGCAATTTATTCAACACCATGCAAGAGAAACTCATGTTCAAAATGTAGGTGGAAACAATGGCAACCCACGTTTGGTCACTGCTAAGCAATTCAAGTATATGGGACCACCAGAGTTTTTGGGAAAGCCAGAGCCACTTAAGGCAGAGACGTGGATTAAGCAGATCACCAAGATATTTGATATCTTGGGATGCTCCGAGGAGCAAAAGGTTCCCTTTGCCACCTTCATGTTACGAGGAGAGGCAGATTATTGGTGAAAATCTATAAAACGTACTCAACCTTCAGCACTAAAGGTGTCTTGGAAGAAGTTCCGAGAATTGTTCAACGACAAGTAATTTCCTGAAAGTATTCATCACATGAAGGAGGTAGAAATCAACAAGCTGGAGTAAAACAATATGACCGTATCGCAATATGAGGTAATGTTTGCCGAGTTATCCCGGTTTGTATCCCATTTGGAAGATAATGAGGAGCGTATGACACAAATGTTTCTACGAGGTTTGAAACCCGAAATACATATGTTAATGCCAAGATCTGCTGCCACATCCCAATCACGTAAGACGTCCTGATCCTGCACAATAAACACGATAAACACCACAAGCTTGATGGCTTCGACCGTCGGGTGATAGATTAGGCGTGAGAGTCAGTATACGTGTTCACGAGGTTAACAATGGAGGATAATAATTATCTAGTGTATTGAGAGAGATAATAATTCTTAGTTGTGTGTGTATGTGAACGTACCTCTTCTTGGAGATTTCCATGCTATGATATAATACAAGACTCGGTTTCTTGTGCCACTGACCCTCCTGACCCTACTCACTACAGGTAGATTTCCTATTAATCCCATCCCCTCTGTCCCCCACTGACCGACTGTCCAACCCTCATTAATGTGATGTAAAATATCAGTCAACCATATCTTTGTCATCATCACCGGTCAAAGATGTAGATATTTAAATATCTGATAGGTCGGTTCAATAATTCAGTCCAAGACATTCCTTGTAAGACCCAATCAAGATAATCCAATGAATTAGTCTAATAACAAGGCCCAATAATAATGACCCAAGAGAATAACAAAATAGGTAGGCCCAACCAGTCCGGCCCACTATGTAAAATATCATGACCCAACATTGCCCCCAGTCTTTTATTAAACAGGATGTTTAATGAAAGAGTATAAATAGCATAGAGAAAGAGTATAAATGGCATCGGTCTAAGGTAAAAGGATTTATAATAAAGTCAATAAAGGCCCAAAATATAGCTTACTGAAGCCCATCTGATAAACATCAAATACCAACATAAATTAAGATTAGAAGTCCATTTAAAGAGCCTGCTCCAACCAAACATACAACAACAAATATTTCACCGCCTCCCGAACAATTCAGACCTTCGCCACAAAAACCATTATAATCTGAATCCAGGCCCGAAGCTGTGGCGACACCGATGATCATCGGTTCGGCAATAATTCCATCATGGAACTGATGGGTGAAGGAGTGAAATACCAGACTAAAGGAAGTTGGTATATGACCATCAGATTGAACTGATTGATTAATATTGACCATCTACAAGTAAACGCTATCTTCGGGTACCTCCGTCTCAAATACCAAGAAGCCGAAGAGGATACCGAAGAGAATGCCGTCCAAAGGGAAAAAGCCATTCTGAAGTCTGTGTTGGCAAAAGAAAGAAGCAACCTTGACATTGTTTTTCTCAACAATGAATGACTTTGGAAGGATCTCGACAAGGTCAAAAAAGAGTTGGAGACGATCAAGGCCACACATCGGGTCATCACAGATATAAATGTCGACCTGCTTTCGAAGAATGAAATTTTGACGAAGAAGAATGAAGATCTGGCCTAGTCCAATCAGAGCCTAGAGAAGCAAAATAACAATATCCACGCTAAAGAGGAAAGATATATAGCACTTCATCAAAAGCTTGAAGAGGAACTCCGATAACTTTGGGCCCTTAGGAATTTGGATCTGCCACTGACCGAAGATATTTGTAAGGAGATCCAAGCAGAATACAGAAATCCCACCGAGCTGAACGATGAGATCGTCCATATGTATGCCAAATGATATGAAATCTGAAGAAGTAAAGGCAAGAAAAAGCTCGGGCCAAGGTAGATCCATCTCTTCTAGACTCTTCAGATGGTGACGATGACAAGGAAGAAGCCTGAAGATGACCTCTCCTTATCTTTAGCTGTAGAACTTTCTATAAAAATTCTAACTTGTTATGAACAGTTAATATTAAAATATCAACTTCATGCCTTATTACTTCAGAGTGAACATTTCTTGTCAATAATTGATCATCAATCAACTTGAAAACTGTGCAAGTGCCTCTTATCTTAAACCGTTAGTCAATAATCAAGCAAATTATATAACAGTTAAGAATAATGATAATATAATCCGAACTCAACACTTGAACAAAATAAAGTAATGCATACTTATCGTTACCGAAGTGTGAGACAGATCAGTCAATAGGGTGAATTCGGCTGATCCTCCTTGCACCATTAAGATCTTGTTTACCACTAGGGATAAAACAAGTATATAAGGACATTTGTCTACAATGCGGGGTATATCAAAGATATAAGGACATTTGCCTACTATGCGAGGTATAGCAAAGATATAAGGACCATGGAATTTGTTTACCACACGGGGTAAAACAAATTCATAAGGACACTCCTGACAATAAGGCTGCCATCGAATGGCCAGCGAGTCCGACCATACCACCTTACTTCAGTGCATTTTGTTTACCACTCGTGGTAAATAAAAATTAAAAGGACCATGGAATTTTTCTACTACGCAGGGTATAACAAAACGATAAGGACACTCCAGCCGAAAAGGCTACCATCGAATGGTTAGCGAGTCCACCCCATCCTCCTTACTTCGGTGCCCATTGATTTACCACCCTTGGTAAAAATAATATTAAAAGGACCATAGGATTTGTCTACCACATGGGGTAACAAATAAATAGGCTGTCATCGAATGGCCAGTGAGTCCGACCATACCTCCTTACACCATTGTGAACTTAGGACAAATAAGAAGAAGATCAGTTGTGAAAAAGTGAATCTTTTGTGCTGAATCTGAACTTGATAGCCTGCCGCACTGATTGTCCGAAGTAGAATATTTGTCTGTACACAACATCCATGAGCTCTGCTTCTGCTAATTGGGACATAAACGTCCTCAAAGATTCTTCTGAACGGCCCAGTCTTTTGCAGCTTTAGATGGATTTCTCTGAAGACAAGTACCCACAAGGCGTTATGCCCTCAGTGGATTCTCGTGAGTGTGATTTCTGGATCTATTTCAGTAGAGATTTTTGTCACTGTGGTAAGAATACTCAAAGCAGAATGCCTTATTTGTATTCTAAGGTGTATACTCTCTGGATCAACTTATTCGTCTGCTGCGATCATAATTCCGAGAACCGATATAGTGAGGTACCCTCTTCGGATGCTCAGGAGTATGGTTCCTTGGTCTTCTTCGGTCATGAGGATCATCTTGAGACATGTCTTCAAAGTTTATAGACTGCTTTACTACGTCTTTCAGACTGGACATAATTAGACACCTCGTCCTTTAGCTTTGCCATCCGAAGCATCTGCTCCAGCTCTGCCATTCGAAGGATCTGCACCAACTTTGCCAACCGAAGGATCTGCACCAACTTTTCCATCCGAAGGACCTGCTCCAGCTCTGCCATCCGAAGCATCTGCACCAACTCTGCCAACCGAAGGATCTGCACCAACTTTGCCAACCGAAGGATCTGCACCAACTTTGCCATCTGAAGGACCTGCTCCAGCTCTGCCATCCGAAGCATCTGCACCAACTCTGCCAACCGAAGGATCTGCACCAACTTTTCCATCCGAAGGACCTACTCCAGCTCTGCCATCCAAAGCATCTGCTCCGTCCGCCATCTTTGCCAGCTTGGCAGCCTTGTCATCCTGATCACTTCGATGCTGAGTACTAGGTTGGGTGCCTTCTACTCGCCTTCGGCCATGATCACGTTCCTTGTTAGCCGCAAAGACCCACCTCATTCGGGCTTCACCACGGCCTCTTGAACGAGAACCCCCTGCATCACGCTTAAAAGCCATACTCTCAAGAGCACTTTTGAAAGGACCCAAATGATCCTTAACTGAAACACAAGGCAAGGATGATCTTACAAGCCATCGGTTGTCCCTCCGGTGTACTAGTTCTATTCCTCACCATTCTTTCCGACGTAGAACAAATGAAATTTTGTGATTGAAAACTCAATGACACTAGAACTCAGCCCTCCTTCTAGTGCCAATGTTAACGCCAAGAACTGCTGCCACGCCCCAATCACGTAAGATGTCCTAATCCTGAACAATAAACACGATAAACACCACAAGCTTGACGGCTTCGACCGTCGGGGGATATCTTAGGCGTGAGAGTCAGTATACGTGTTCACGAGGTTAACAATGGAGGATAATAATTGTCTAGTATATTGAGAGAGATAAGAATTCTCAGTTGTGCATGTATGTGAACGTACCTCTTCTTGGAGATTTCCTTGCTATGATATAATACAAGACTCGGTTTCTTGTGCCACTGACCTTCTTGACCCTACACACTGCAGGTAGCTTTCTAGTTAATCCCATCCCCCCTGTCCCCCGCTGATCGACTGTCCAATCCTCATTAATGTGATGTAAGATATCAGTCAGCCATATCTTTGTCATCATCAACGGTCAAAGATGTAGATATTTAAATATTTGATGGGTCGGTTTAATAATTCAGCCTAAGACATTCCTTGTAAGACCCAATCAAGATAATCCAATGAATTAGTCTAATAACAAGGCCCAATAATAATGACCCAAGAGAATAACCAAATAGGTAGGCCCAACCAATCCGGCCCACTATGTAAAATATCATGACCCAACAACATCAATACCTCATTTCTCTCAAACTTTGCTTGTATTCAGATGTTGTGAATAAGGTTCAGTTATTGGAGCGCTATAATGAGTCAGCCCATCCAAAAGGTAGCAGCCAACAAAACGATAATACCAGTGGTAGTAGTCATCGAAGCGGTGATAACAAACGTGAAGGAAATCAATATGCCAGAAATGGTAACCACTTCAGTGGTAATCCTGACCAAGATAATAGAAGAAATGAGTCAAGTGGAAATTTTAAAAAGAGAAGGTTCAATAATGATGGAAAGACAGTAGCACTAACACTTCGTTTTTAAGGAAGGAGAATGACCATCAGTCGTATGCTGTAAATGCGGACATGAAGGACACATCAGTCCAAACTGTACGCAGCAACCCAAAGTGTGTTACAATTATGGAAAAGAAGGTCATTTAGCATGATTTTGTCATACAGTGAAGTCAAGTCCAGCTGGGACGGTGACACCAAAGGCTGTCCCAGACATATCAAAATCGGTAGTTCAAGGGAGAGTGTTTGTTGTGACCTCCCAAAAAGTGAGGAACCCGAATGAAGTTATCACAGGTAAGCTAATCATAAACTCTTGAGAAGTCTATACCTTATTCGATATCGGTTCTACTCATTCTTTTATTTCACTTACTTGAGCTCAATGTTTAATTTTGACTCCAGAGAAATTAGACTTTGACTTATCTGTTGAAACTCTGTTGGGAGAAACCTTCATTACATCCACTATTTATAAGTCTTGTCTGATTGAAATTGGCACCCTCACATTACCTGTCGACCTTATCTCTTTGAAAATACTTGCATTTTATGTGATTTTAGGGATTGATTGGTTAACTATTCATCATGCAAAATTGATTGTTTTCGTAAGGTTGTTAGCTTTCATATTCCTAACCAACGTATTATGCGAATTCATGCAACCAAACCACTAAAGTCAATCATTGTCATATCAAGCCATAAAGCCATTCAGTTTATTGAAAACAGATGTCAAGCTTTCTTATCCCATGTCACATATTTAAAAAAAATACGTCAGATTTGAATGATATTTCTATTGTTAATAAATTTCCTGACGTATTCCCTGAAGAACTTTCTGGCCTACCCCCAGAGCGTGAAATTGAATTTTGTATCAACCTTGAACCTGGTACAAAACCCATTTCCAAAACCCCATATCGAATGGCTCTTATTGAACTTCAGGAGTTAAAAACCAAACTGAAGGAGTTGTTAGATATCAATTTTATTCATCCTAGTACGTCTCCTTGGGGTGTTCCTGTTCTATTCGTAAGGAAGAAAGATGGAAGTATGCGACTTTGCATTGATTATCGGGAGTTGAATCATGTCACCATCAAAAATAGGTACCCATTGCATCTCATTGATGACTTGTTTAACCAGTTACAAGTTACCAAATTCTTTTCAAAGATCAATCTTCATTTTGAATATCATCAATTAAAGATTAAAACTGATGACATTCCAAAAACTACTTTTAGAACTCGGTACGGGCATTACGAATTCTTAGTCATGTCTTTTGGATTGACTAATGCTCCTACTGCCTTCATGGATATGATGAACCGAGTATTCAAGGAATATTTGGATAATTTTGTGGTTGTCTTTATTGATGACATCCTCATATACTCCAAAAGTCGTGAAGATCATGAGCAACACTTGAGGCTGATACTCCAAAAGCTTCATGAAAATAAGTTATATGCCAAGTTGAAGAAATGTGAGTTCTGGCTTGAGAAAGTAGCATATCTTGGGCACGTGATGTCGAATCATAGAATATCAGTTGATCCTGCAAAGATTGAAGCAATACAAAGTTGGGAGCAACCCAAGTCGGTAACCGAAGTACGTAGCTTTCTAGGCTTAGCTGGTTATAATCAGAGATTCGTGGAAGGATTTTCTCGCATCACTACTCCATTAACTCAGCTGACTAAAAAAAATACAAAATTCAATTGAAGCGAGTAATGTGAGAAGAGTTTTCAAGAACTCAAGAGGAGACTCATTTCATCACATGTTTTGATAATACCATCAAGTTCAGAGGGATTTGTCATCTATAGTTATGCTTCAGGCAGAGGTTTAGGATGTGTTTTCATGTAATATGGGAAATTCATAGCCTATGCCTCACGGCAACTCAAAGAATATGAGAGGAATTACCCTACTCATGATCTAGAGTTAGCAGCAGTTATTTTTCGCACAAAAAATTTGGAGACATTATCTGTATGCGGAGAAAGTGGAGATCTATACGGATCATAAAAGCCTCCAATATTTCTTCACCCAAAAGGAACTCAATATGCGGGAACGATGTTGGCTCGAGCTATTAAAAGATTACGTTCATACCATTCAATACCATCCTAGAAAAGAGAACATGGTAGCTGACGCGTTGAGTAGAAGATCATATGCGGGTACGAGTGCGATATTATGAACGCAACAGTCCATTTTGTATGACTTATAAAGTATGGAGATAGAGTTAAAGACTTCAGAGACCCATGTGATGATGTCAAATATACGAGTATAACAGACTTTAATCAATAAAGTTAAAGCTGCTCAAGCTATGGACCCGGAGCTTATGCGTATGAAGAAGAAAGTGCAACAAGGTGCTATTCCAGAAGCAAGAATTAATGAAGAAGGAATACTTTGAGTCAACTCCAGACTTTGTGTTTATAACGAATTTGATTTGAAGTATAAAATCATGATAGAGGCATACAACACAACGTTTGGAATCCATCCCGGGAGTACGAAAATGTATCGTGATCTTCAAAATACATTCTGGTAGAGCAATATAAAGAGAGAGATATCGAAGTTTATCTCAAGGTGTTTATCTTGTCAACGAGTCAAGGCGGAGCATCAAGTACTAAAAACACCATTGCAACCACTTTAAATTCCAGAATGGAAGTGGGAACACATTTACATGGATTTTGTTACTGGTCTTCCCAAGGTTACTCAAGGAATAGATGCAATTTGGGTCATTGTCGATAGATTATCCAAGTCTGCTCATTTCTTACCTATACGAGAAACATATTCACTTGAACGTTTTGCTCGTATATACATAAATGAGATTATAAGACTGTATTGTATGTCAGTATCCATAGTTTCTGATCGAGACCCAAGATTCACTTCGCGATTTTGGGTCAGTTTGCAGAAAGCTATGGGCACGGATTTACGATTTAGTTCTGCATATCATCCATAGACAGATGGTTAGTCGGAGAGGACTATTCAAATTCTTGAAGATCTATTAAGACTTTGTGTCCTAGACTTCAAAGGAAGTTGGGACAAGTTCTTTTCATTAGTGGAATTCTCCTACAACAACAGTTATCAAACAAGTATAGGCATGGCTCCATTCGAGACATTGTATGGATGAAAGTGTCGTTCTCCAGTATACTGGGACGAGGTGGGTGAAATAACGTTGTTGGGACCAGAATTGGTACATATGATAAATAAAAAGATTTAAATGATCCGGCAATGTATACAAACCTCACAAGATCGACAAAAGAGTTATGCCGATCTTCATCGAAGGGACGTGGAATTCAACGTTGGAGATCATGTGTTGCTACATGTTGCTCCATAGAAAAGAGTTACGAGATTTGGAAAGAGAGAATAGCTCAATCCTCAATTCATTGGCACATTTGAAATCCTCGATCTAGTAGGAACTATGGCCTATAAACTCACCTTACCACCAAGTATGTATCGTGTTCATAACGTTTTTCACATATCTATGTTACGTAAATATTTGAAAGACCCGAATCACATTATTGAATTAGAACCAGACAAGATAGCGAAAGATTTGACGTATGAAGATGTACCTGTTAAAATCTTGGATAAGAATGGACCTATTTTACGCTCCAAGGTTATACCTCAAGACAAAGTTTTGTGGAGAACCCATGATATTGAGGAAATGACATGGGAGTTAGAATCTGAAATGAAATCAAGATATTCTCACCTTTTCGACATACCAGGTACGTACACCAATTTTGAGGACAAAATTTCATAAGAAGGGGAGTTTGTAAGACCCCAATTTTTTTTGAATAAAAATTTACTTTTCTCTAAATATCTTTTTGAATAATAAGGTGTTGATTTGATATAATATTATAGTTGTGGGTAATATATACAAATTTTACAAAGTAAGCAAGTTGTCATAAAAAATATTCATTTAGTCGGGGAATATTCATTTTATCAGGGAATATTCGTACGACGGCATAATCATTGGTGGACCCCACAACAAAATTACTGTCGGAGTTAGAAAATGACAGAAATAACTTTTTATAAAAATTACGGAAAAAGTTTTACCGTTAACTGTTGAAATACTCAGTGATAAAAGTACAGTAATACGCGTGGTTGCATAGTAGCACGCGGTATTGTACAATATCTTTGATTATTGATGCTTACGTGAGAAGTCACTCAGTTTTATTCAATTATTGCCACAGTAATTGCTGAATAATATCTCACATTATTGATTCAATTATTGTCACAATATTTTCTATTATTAAATCAATAATTGAGACGAAAAAGTTATTCATATTATTATTTGTATTATTGACAATGTCTAAAAAGTTCTGTTGAGGAAAGGGGTTTGGTCACCTAATTGCGCTCCAATAAGGAGAAGTCTTTATTGGAAAGCCGCCACCTCTTTCTTGGGAATGACCTGGCTATTAATATTGTGAGCTTATAATATTATGTATGAATAATTATTATGTGGTGGATATTGGTTCAATTTTGATATACATGAAATAATTTTGCATGAATTATTTGTTAAAAGTTTGGCAATAATTTTCTCCGATAAAATATTTATTCAAATATATTATTATAATATTATATTATAATAATGTGATAATATAATAATATATTTTTTTATAATTTTTATGGTAATATTATTATAGTATATATAAGCACGTGAATTTGTTAAAGGAAAGTGGAGGTGAGAAGCTTGGTGTATTTCCTTGATTTTCAAATTCGGTGTATTGCATTTTGTTTCAAAACCATGTGTTGGTGAAATTTCTTCCATGGGACCACTTGATTGGTTGAGAAACTTTCCTGCAATTCATTTTCCAAAGGGTGGACCCTACCTTATTTAAAAATATGAGAAAGTTAGGCATGATTGTGACAACCCCAAAATAGGTCCAATCCTATCCAACCTATTCTAAGTCGCCAAATACATGGTACAGAAAAGACCTATAACTTTATTACTATAATTGTCGTGCAAAATACAACAACACATATGTTATGAGTTTTGATACAAATATATACCAATTGTGACTCTCATCCCAACCTTGGATAACACGTTACAATGGCACCTTACATAAAGGTACAGTCAATAACTATTTTATAAATTAAATTCTTTGGAAAATGCTCAAGGAAATCTTTGTACTTGGGAGGCTATGCGTCTAGGTTATGATAGATATCATATGCCCACAATATTATCATTGGTTGACCCAATAGACCCCAAAAAAAAACGATAAGATTGTTATCATATTCTTTCCAATGGTGAGTCTTCTCTTGACATATCATTATCTCCAATGTCTCTAATTGAGAATTACACTTCAACCAAACACCAAGATTATATAGGTAGTCCTCGTAGATATACTCAGCAAGTGGATGTGCAAAACCCTGTCTTATAATAACACAAAGTCGCATGTCGTTAGACATCTTGTATGATAGTGGCAAAACACCCTTCCAATGTTGGGACCCTATTTGATTCACCAAATATAACTACTAAATGATGTATAAAATACAACACTATTTTCTATACTGTTTAGGGAGAACCTCCACAGCTAGAGACCACCGTTCTATTCCCCTGTTACCCCCGCTCGACCCAGCTACACTATTATTACCTGAAAGGAATTGTGAAGCAAAAGAGTTAGCACAACTAGCCCAGTAAAGAATATCATGACTAAAGATAAATAAATTATCAATAGCCTTTGTTAGTAATAAATTAGAGATTTAGAACATATGGTAGATGATAAAACTTTTCAACCATAGTTACAGCGGAACGAGTAATCCATTAAAAGAGTCAAATAGACCATAAAGTCTATTATATTCTCCATGTTAAAAGACCACCAATATTGTTTTATCCCTATAACATCAATCAACAGTTCCGATCCACAATCTTGTGAATAACTCATAATCATAATTGTGGTTCTAAATTCCTCTTCCCATCCAGGACGAAGATAATTTTTATCACCTGTCTTTACCTGAAACATCAAAGATCATGGTTGTGACGCCCCCAAAATCGGTATACATCACCCATCTTGAGTCGCCAAATCCATGGTACAGAATTCAAATGCAAATTTAATTATACAACAGTCGTGTAAAATACGACTAAACATATGCAGTGAGTTTTAATACAAATATTGTCATCTAGACAATATACAAACTCAATGGGGACCTCAATACATTTATTATTACACTATTTCATAGAATAGTGAGGACTACTAATGCACCATCTAGGACCATCACTCTGTTCCCTGACTAGTCCCTGCTACGTTCTCATTTCCTAAAGAGAACAATGAAAGCAAAAGGGTGAGCTCAACTAGCCCAATAAGAAATATTATGACTAAGATAATGCAGAATAATTATCGTTAGTCTTCAACAGTGTTAAACTGATAAAATATAATAAATATCGAGTTTAACTGCAGCGGAACAAGCAATCCATTAGAAGAGTCAAGTAGAGAATAAAATCTACTATCTTCTATGATTTAAAAGATTTTTCATCACTTTTATCGCTGAGACTCAGCTTAATAAATAATTCACATCATCGAATCACCCCTGCACTACGGCCAAGGATATTCTTTAGTATCACGACCACAAATTATCCATGCAGTACGGGCCAAGGACATTAGTGTATTCATTAATGGTCATGATCATGCCAACAACTGTCCATCAATGCACTACGACCAATGAGGACTTTTACCACATCATTTGTAACATTACGGTCATGATTATACCGAATAATCCATGGTCATAATCATACCAAGTCCAATGCACTACAGGCCACAGATGACTTTCAACAAAATATAAACATGACGATGATGACAATGATATAAGAATTCAATAAAACAAGTTCAAGAATTAATTTATCCAGGAACTAATAACTTCCAAATTGTCAACATGATATGTAAGACCCCAACTTATTATTAATGAAATTAAATTTTCTCTATTTATTATTTTTAAATAGTAAGGGTTGATTTGATTAATGTGGTTAGTTATGGGTAAAATACGTAAATATTTCAAATAAGCAAGTGGTTATAAAATATTCATTGTTGTCGGGGAAAATTCGTTTGGTCATGGAATATTCTTTCTATCGAGAATATTCGTACGACGGCGCAATCTTTTGTGGGTCTCATAACGGAAAGCGACTGGATGAAAAAAACGACAAGTATAAGTTATTTATAAATAACGGCGTAGTTGTTACCGTTAATACTGTTGAAATACCCGGTGGTTAAAACACAGTATTACGCATTGTTGCACGGTAGCACACGGTATTGCACCAATTATTGATTCTTACATAAGAAGGCACTACTCAATAATTGTTACAGTAATTATTGTTCAGTATTTTATTTTATTGATTCAATAATTGATGCGTTAATATTTTATATTACTGTTGTTTCAATAATTGTCACTATACAGTATTTTCTATTATTGGAGCAATAATTCATATTATATGAATAATATTATTAGATAACATTATTGGCAATGTCTAGAAAGTTCTATCTAAGGAGAGGTTTGGTAACCTAATTGCGCGATAGTAAGGAGAAATCCTTATTGTAAAGCCCCCTCTTTCCTAGGAACTGTCTGGTTGTCAGTATTGTGATTCTGTAATATTATTTGTGAATAATTAATTATTGATTAATATGATGAGAAAAATATTCATTTTATGTGGATATAGATGGAGAAAATTTTTAAAGTGACAATTGTTGAAAATCGATATTTTATCTTTTCTGATAAAATAATATTTTATTATATTATTATGATATAATAATGACGATATTTTTAGAATAAATGTGGGATATATGAGTATATGAGGAGGAAGAGTATTTTTGTTGCAATAAATGTTAAAAACATATTAAACATGTCGGTGGACCCCATTTCTTGACTGAAATTTGATTATAGCCTGTAAAATCGCCCGTTTGTGGATTTCAGTCAATTACTGTTTGGAATTAGAAAAAACTTTCCTCTGCAAAGTTGTAGATAATGGAATTTCCTATAGAAAAGGCATAAGGTTCGAATTTTTCTGATAAAAGGGCTATTTATTATGAATTATTGAAGCTCTGAAGTTCCGAAATAATTGATTTTTGGAAGTTTTAATTATTTTTAATATGAAAAACGTTTTGGTCATTATTGTGGGTCTCGCATGTGATGTAAATGGCTGAATTCAGATCTAAGAAAGTGGGCGTAAGAAATTTGATTATATATATTAATATTATATTAAATTTTATGCTTTGGTGTTCTAAGAATTTTCTTATAAATAGGGTGCTTAGGTTAGAATTGAAAATCACACCAGAAACTAAAGTTTTTTCACTCTTTCTCTTGATATATTGAGCGTATTCTTGTGAGTATTTTGATACTTTGAGTGTTGTAATACGGTGCAAGTTCCCTTCAGCACTATATTCAGTATTCCAACCAGAAGTACTATTCTTTCGAGGCAAGATGTGTTATTTTCTTCTTAAATGATATTATTTTCTTCAATATCATTATGCCAAAATATTGGTTTGAACTTTTTATCAAATTTAGAACTTTTTGTGTCGGGGTTACTATTCACGTATACGGTACTATTCACGTATACGACACTATTCATGAATACAGCACTATTCACAGAAAAATTAAATTTTTGTTTTTCGTCCAATATATCTATTATGGATACTAGCTTTGATTGTATCCATGTTTTGATCATTCTTGAATTTTACTCCACTATGATTATTTATGAGGTATTTTTGGACATGGATAAATCGAAATACGAATCCTTAATATTTGTTATTTTGTTTCACTGGATTCGTTTTCTTTAAAATATTTTTCATCATCCTCAGTCCTAAATGATGATATTACTGAATATCTTTTGCATGTAGTGCAAAGATGAATGATTTTCTGATGAATATCTTTGGTCTGTAGTGCAAAGATGAACAAGTGTTTAGATGAACATGACCAACTGATGAATATCTTTGGCCTGTAGTGCAAAGATGAATATTTGATTCCAGATATATATTGATTGATGTTACAAGGATAAAATATCGACGATGAACTTTTAAATTCATATATAGAAGATAGTTGATTTCATTCTCTACTTAACTCTTCTAATGAATTATTATTTCCGCTGTGATTATTGATTTAAAACTGGTTATCTATTGTATTCTATTAGATTTTTCCCTGTTGAGGACTAATAATAATTTGTTCTATATTATCTTAGTCATAATGTTCTTTACTGGGCTAGTTGAGCTCACCCTTTTCCTTTTTGTTCCATTTTT
This sequence comes from Panax japonicus, assembly GCA_020205505.1. NCBI lineage: Eukaryota > Viridiplantae > Streptophyta > Magnoliopsida > Apiales > Araliaceae > Panax > Panax japonicus. The sequence goes on from CM035104.1 coordinate 18,988,660, forward strand.
CTTCTCAAGAGGCGAGAATGTAGCGAGTACTAGTCGGGGTATAGAATGATGGTTCTAGAAGTTGTTTTAGTGGTCCTCACTCTTTTCAAAATAGTGTATCAATAATTGTAATGATGACTTATTTTAGTGTGGATATTGTCTAGATGACAATATTTATATTTAAACTCACAGTTTAAGTGTTGTCGTATTTTGCTCGACAGTTGTATTAATAAAGTTGTAGTTGTTTTTGTACCATGTATTTGGCGACTCAGAATGGGTGTTGTATACCTATTTTGGGGGCGTCACAGTTGGTATCAAAGCTTAGGGATATGATCTCTGGCGGAGATCGGGGAATAGAACTAGGAGGGAAGAGACGAGTAAATCCTTCGCTAGTGTGTCATACCTAAGCTTATTTGTTGGTCGGTCATAATATAGGGGTATTATGTCATTTTTTAATTTGTTTAATTAACCCTTGTTTATGGCAGTATTTAAGAATGGCAACTGAGAATGTTAACAGTGGAGTAAATGAAACCGTGGAGACGCTTGTACTCATCAACGAGGAGAACGTGCAACAGGCTGGCAATGTTCCTCCTGTGAAGAATACCACTGAGCAGATGATGAACGATGGGATATTTAGAAGCTTGTTGCAGTTCATTCAAAATTAGACGAGGGAGACTCGTGTTCAAAATACATGAGGAAATGATAGCAATTCACAGTTTGTCACAGCCAAGCATTTCAAGGAGTTGGGACCACCAGAATTCTGGGGAAAGCCGGATTCGATTAAAGCGGAGACGTGGGTCAAATAAATTACCAAGATATTCGATGTCTTGGGATGCACGGAGGAACAGAAGGTTCCATTCGCCACCTTTATGTTCCGTAATGAGGTAGATTACTGGTGAGAATCTGTGAAGCGTACCCATCTAGCCGCACTTAACATGTCTTGGGAAACGTTTTAGAAACTGTTCAATGACAAGTACTTTCCTGAAAGTATTCGTCGTATGAAGGAGGTAGAGTTTGTTAGACTGGAGCAGAATAATAAGACGGTGTCCCAGTACGAGGCGAAGTTTATAGAGTTGTCCAGGTTTACACCTCATTTTGTGGAGAATGAGGAATGTATGACGCGGATGTTTCTGAGAGGTTTGAAACCTGGCATACATCAATATCTCATTTCAAATAAATTTTCTCTCTATTTAGATGTTGTCAATAGGGCTCAATTATTAGAGCGAGATAACGAGTACGTTCAATCGAGGGACCACAACCAGGATCATACCAGTGACAGAAGTCATCAAAACAACGATAGCCAGCGGAGAAAGAAAAATATGGACAAGAACGGCAACCACTCTAGTGGTAATCATGGCCATGAGAATAGAAAAACCGATTCTAAAGGAGATTTTTAAAAGAGGAGATTCAACAATGACAATACGAAGACGTCAGTGCCAGTAGCAACTAGTTACAAGGGAGGAGAACGACCACCGGTCATATGCTATAAGTGCAAAAAAGAAGGACATATCAGCCCAAATTATCTAAAACAGTTTAAGTTATGTTATAATTATGGAAAGGAAGGACATATCGCTCAAGATTACACTGTAGCAAAACCAAGTCCAACGTGGATGGTGACTCAAAAGGTTGTCCCAAAAAAGTCAAAGTCAACGGTTCCTGGAAGAGCGTTTGTCGTGACTGGTCAAATTGAAAGGAACCCAAACGAGGTGATCACGGGAGTTAAAGGTTCAACTACAGGAATTGTTGGACATCGATTTCATACGTCCTAGTACATCTCCTTGGGGTTCTCCTATTTTATTTATAAAGAAGAAAGACGGGAGTATGTGACTTTTATTGACTATCGGGAATTAAACCATGTCACCATCAAGAATAGGTATCCGCTACCTCGTAATGATGACCTGTTTGACCAGATACAATGAGCACAATTCTTTTCAAAAATCGATCTTCATTTTTGGTATCATTAGCTGAAGATTAGAACTGAGAAAATTCCAAAAACTGCTTTTAGAACTCGGTACGGGCATTATGAATTCTTAGTCATGTTTTTTGAATTGACTAATGCTCCTGTGGCTTTCAATGATATGATGAATCGAGTATTCAAGGAATATTTTGATCAGTTCGTTGTTGTCTTTATTGATGACATCCTCATATATTCCAAAAGTCGTGAAGATCATGAGCACCATTTGAAGCTGGTACTCCAAAGGCTTCGTGAAAACAAGTTATATGCCAACTTGAAGAAATGCGAGTTTTGGCTTGAGGAAGTAGCATTCCTTGGGCACGTGGTGTCAAAACATGGAGTATCTGTTGACCCGGCGAAGATTGAAGCAATACAAAGTTGGGAACAACCAAAGTCGGTGACCGAAGTACGTAGCTTTTTGGGCTTAGCTGGTTATTATCGGAGATTCGTGGAAGGATTTTCTCGAATCGCTACTCCATTAACTCAGCTGCATCGAAAATATATCAAATTCGTATGGAGTGAGGAATGCGAGAAGAGTTTCCAAGAGCTTAAGAGGAGACTCATTTTGGCACCTCTTTTGACCATACCATCTGGTTCAGATGGATTTCTTATTTACAGCGATGCTTCATGCAAAGGGCTAGGATGTGTTCTCATGCAACATGGGAAAGTCATAGCCTATGCCTTGCGACAACTCAAAGAATATGAGAGGAATTATCGTACTCATGATTTGGAGTTGGCAGCAGTCGTTTTCGCGTTAAAGATATGGAGACACTACCTATATGGGGAGAAAGTGGATATCTACACAGATCATAAAAGCCTCAAATATTTCTTCACCCAAAAAAAAACTTAACATGAGACAACAACGTTGACTCGAGCTGTTGAAAGACTACGACCATACCATTCAATACCATCCTGGAAAAGCGAACGTGGTAGCCGACGTATTGAGTAGAAGATCATACGCGGGAATGAGTGTGATGTTGTCAACACAAAGGCCCATTTGGTGTGATTTACAAAAGATGAAGATAGAAGTCAAGACTCCGAGGACCCATGCAATGATGTCAAGTATACGTATTGAACCAACTTTAATCGAAAAAGTTAAAAGTTGTTCAAGCCACAGACCCGGAGATGATGCGTATGAAGAAGAAAGTGCAAGAAGGTGCTATTCTAGAAGCAAGAATCGATAAAGAAGGAATACTTCGAGTCCACTCCAGACTTTGTGTTCCTAATGATTCTAATTTGAAGTATTAGATCATGATGGAGGCACACAATACACCATTTGCAATCCATCCTAGAAGTACCAAAATGTATCGTGATCTTCGACATACATTTTGGTGAAACAATATGAAGAGAGAGATTGCAAAGTTTATCTCGAGGTGTTTAACTTGTCAACGTGTAAAGGCAGAGCATCAAGTGCCTAAGGGCCCATTGCAACCACGTGAGATTCTGAAATGGAAGTGGGAACACTTTATAATGGATTTTGTTATGGGTCTTCCCACGGTTTCTCAAGGCATAAATGCTATTTGAGTTATTGTTGATAGATTAACCAAGTCTGCTCATTTCTTGCCTATACAGGAGACTTATTCCCTTGAACATCTTGCTTGTATGTACGTAGATGAGATTGTGAGATTGCATGGCATGCCAGTATCCATAGTTTCGGATTTTGACCCAAGATTTACTTTAAGATTTTGGGTTAGTTTGCAGAAAGCTATGGACACGGATTTACGATTCAGTTCGACATACCATCCTCAAACAAACGGACAATCAGAGAGGACTATTCAAACTCTTGAAAATCTATTAAGACTCTGTGCCCTAGACTTCAAAGGGAGTTGGGATAAATATTTACCATTGGTGGAATTTTACAACAACAACAGTTATCAGGTAAGTATAGGTGTGGCTTCATTTGAAGCATTATATGGACGAAAGTGTCGCTCTCCAATATGTTGGGATGAGGTGGGTGAAATAATATTGTTGGGATCCGAGTTGGTACGTATGACTACGAAAAAGATCCAAATGATTCAACAACGTATACAAACAGCACAGGATCGACAAAAGAGTTATGCGGATCTTCATCAAAAGGACGTGGAACTTAGTATTGGGGATCATGTATTGTTTTGTGTGGCTCCATGGAAGGGAGTTACAAGATTTGGGAAGAGAGGAAAGCTCAATTCACAATTTATTGGTCCATTTCAAATTCTTGACCGAGTAGGAAATGTGGCCTATAGACTCGCGTTACCTCAAAGTATGTCTCGTGCTCGTAATGTTTTTCATATATCTGTGCTTCGTAAATTAGGGAAAGACCCAAACCATGTTATTGAGTTAGAACCGGATGATATAGCTGAAGACTTAACTTATGAGGAGGTACCTGTCAAGATCTTGGAAAAGAAAGAGCATGTCCTACGCACAAAGGTCATACCACAAGTTAAAGTTTTGTGGAGGAACCATGTTATTGAGGAAATGACCTATGAGTTGGAAATAGAAATGAATGCGAGGTATCCTCATCTTTTCGAAATACCAGGTACGTACGTCAATTTCAAGGACGAAATTTCATAAGGAGGGGAGGTTGTAAGACCCCAACTTATTATTAATGAAATTAAATTTCCTCTATTTATTATTTGAAATAGTAAGGGTTGATTTGATTAATGTGGTTAGTTATGGATAAAATGCGCAAATATTTCAAATAAGCAAGTGGTTATAAAATATTCATTGTTGTCGGTAAATATTCGTTTGGTCGTGGAATATTCTTCCTGTCGGGGAATATTCGTACGAAGACGCATTCTTTTGTGGATCCCATAACGGAAAGCGATTGGATGAAGAAAACAACAAGTATAAGTTGTTTATAAATACTGGCGTAGTTGTTACCGTTAATACTGTTGGAATACCCGGTGGTTAAAACACAATAATACTCGTTGTTACACAGTAGCACACGGTATTGCACCAATTATTGATTCTTACGTAAGAAGGCACTACTCAATAATTGTTACAGTAATTACTATTCAGTATTTTATTTTATTGATTCAATAATTGATGCGTTGATATTTTATATTACTGTTGTTTCAATAATTATCACTACACAATATTTTCCATTACCGGAGCAATAATTCATATTATCTGAATAATATTATTTGATAACATTATTTGCAATGTCTAGAAAGTTCTGTCTAAGGAGAGGTTTGGTCACCTAATTACGTGCCAATAAGGAGAAATCCTTATTGGAAAGCCCCCTCTTTCCTGAGAATTGTCTAGTTGTCAATATTGTGATTCTGTAATATTATTTGTAAATAATTAATTATTGATTTATATGATGAGGAAAATATTCATTTTATGTAGATATAGATGGAGAAAAGTTTTAAAGTGACAATTGTTGAAAATCGATATTTTATCTTTTTTCTGATAAAATAATATTTTATTATATTATTATAATATAATAATGATGATATTTTTATAATGAATGTGGGATATATGAGTATATGATGAGGAAGAGTATTTTTATTGCAATAAATGTTAAAAACATATTAAACATGTCAGTTTCTTGACTGAAATTTGATTATAGAATGTAAAATCGCCCGTTTGTGGATTTCGGTCAATTTCTGTTTGGAATTTGAAAAAACTTTCTTCTGCAAAGTTGTACATAATGGAATTTCCTATGGAAAAGACATAAGGTTTGAATTTGTTTGATAAAAGGGCTATTTATTATGAATTATTGAAGCTCCGAAGTTCCGAAATAATTAATTTTTGAAAGTTTTAATTATTTTTAATATGAAAAATGTTTTTGGTCATTATTGTGGGTATTGCTTGTGATATAAATGGCTGAATTCAGATCTAAGAAAGTGGGCGTAAGAAATTTGATTATATATAATAATATTATATTAAATTTTCTTCTTTAGTGTTCTAAGCATTTTCCTATAAATAGGGTGCTTAGATTAGAATTGAAAATCACACCAGAAACTAAAGTTTTTTCTCTCTCGATATATTGAGCGTATTCTTGTGAGTATTTTGATACTTTGAGTGTTGTAATACGGTGCAAGTTCCCTTCAGCAGTATATTCAGTATTCCAGCTAGAAGTACTATTCTTTCGAGGTAAGGGATGTTATTTTCTTCTTAAATGATATTATTTTCTTCAATATCATTATGTCGAAATATTGGTTTGAACTTTTTACCAAATTTGGAACTTTTTGTGTCAGGGTTACTACGTATACGGCACTATTCACGAATACGACACTATTCACAGGAAAAGTAAAATTTTGTTTTTCGTCCAAAATATCTATTATGGATACTAGCTTTGATTGTATCCATATTTTGATAATTCTTAAATTTTACTCCACTATGATTATTTATGAGGTATTTTTGGACATGGATAAACCGAAAAACGAATCCTTATTATTTGTTATTTTGTTTACTGGATTCGTTTCTTTTAAAATATTTTTCATCATCCTCAGTCCTAAATGATGATATTACTGAATATCTTTGGCCTGCAGTGCAAAGATGAATGATTTTTTAATGAATATCTTTGGTCCGTAGTGCAAAGATGAACAAATGTTTAGATGAACATGACCAACTGATGAATATCTTTGGCTTGTAGTGCAAAGATGAATATTTGATTCCAGATATATATTGATTGATGTTACAGGGATAAAATATCGACGATGAACTTTTAAATTCATATATAGAAGATAGTAGATTTCATTCTCTACTTAACTCTTCTAATGAATTATTATTTTTGCTGCGAATATTAATTTAAAACTGGTTGTCTATTGTATTATATTAGATTTTTCCCTGTTGAGGACTAATGATAATTTGTTATATATTATCTTAGTCATAATGTTCTTTATTGGGCTAGTTGAGTCACCCTTTTTTCCTTTTTGTTCCATTTTTCTTCTTAGGAGGCGAGAATGTGCCGAGTACTAGTCAGGGTGTGGAATGGTGGTTCTAGAAATTATTTTAGTAGTCCTCACTATTTTGTAAAATAATGTATCAATAATTGTAATGACGACTTATTTGAGTGTGGATATTGTCTAGATGACAATATTTGTATTTAAACTCACAGTTTAAGTGTTGTCGTATTTTGCTCGACAATTGTATTAGTAAAGTTGTAATTATTTCTGTACCACGTATTTGGCGACTCAGAATGGGTGTTGTATGCCTATTTTAGGGGCGTCACATGATACTTCTTTATAGAGTAAAATTCAAGAATGCTCAGAAGAATATTTCCATGAAAAGATACTGGATGAAGTGTAAATATCAAGGATATTCTACTAATTTCATGGAGTATAGAAGTCAAAGTTTTTACCAACTGAGTATAATAAATAATGGAATAACAAAAGAAATCACCAGGCATGCGATAGACCGCACATACAGGTTATTCCAACATAATAATAAATAACGGAACCAGGTCCGGCGTAAAACGCACAGACAGGATATTCCAACAAAATAATAAAGAATGGAACCAGGTCCGGCATAAAATGCATAGACATGATATTCCAACAGAATAATAAAGACTAGAACCAGGTCCGGCGTAAAATGCACAGACAGGATATTCCAACAGAATAATAAAGAATAGAATAACATAAGAATTTTACCAAGTATAGGGTAGCCCGCGTATACATGTTATTCCAATAGAATAATAAATAATGGAATAACAGAAGTTCTCTTCATGAGTACAAAAGAAATAATACCACTTACCGTAAAAAAAAATTGAATATAAGATTAGGGAAGTAGCGGAATACTTTTCTATTATTTCTCTATAATTTCTCTCTCTAGAGTTTCAGTGAATTCGTAAGAAATAATGATGGAATGAGCTTCTATTTATAGAAGAATGAACTGCATAGTAACTAATTCATGAACGGTCCAGAGTAATTTAATTTTAAACGGATGGTCCATATTGATTTAATAAAATATTCTAATAAAACAAAATCTTTTAAATAAAATATAATATATTCTATTTATATTATATATTATATATTTATAAACTCACAGGTCATTGCCCCCATGATACTACCTGCCAATTCCCGTAAATTTCTTTCAAATTAACACATGTATATATAATAATAATAATAATAATAATAATAATAATAATAATAATAATAATAATAATAATAATTGTACCCCTCCCTGCCAATTTTCAAACATTGCATATACATATATATAATTAATACCTATAGTACTCCATCATGTCTCCACCAAAATCAACTATCATATATATTATATATATATATATATATAAATAAAAGTGCTTTTCTCTACCAAAATCGACTATCATATATATATATATATATATATATATATATATATATATATATATATATATATATATATACATAAAATAATAATAATTGTACTCCCTCCACGTGAATACCAAATTTGCCCCCCTCCACCCACCCAATTTGACTAACACACACACACACACACACACACACACACACACACACACACACACACACATATATATATATATATATATAATACTTATATATATATATATATATATATATATATATATATATATATATATAAAATAAAACTGAGATAACTTTTCATCGACAATTTTGAAAAATAGGTAAGTGGGACTTTAAATAACAAACCAAACTTATAACAAATAGTTCATAAAAAAATCTCCTCAATATTGCTAACAACACTTATCATCATTATTATAATTCACAATATTAATCGACCAGATCGTTCATAAGAAAGAGGGGGCTTTCCAATAAAGATTTCTCCCTATTGGAGCACAATTAGGTTACCAAACCTCTCCTTGACAGAACTTCTAGACATCGTTAATATTGCAAATAATAATATTAATAACTTTGTCGTCTCAATTATTGATTTAATAATATATAAAATATTGACAATAATTGAATCAAATAACGTGAGATATTATGCAGCAATTACTATAGCAATAATTGAACAAAACTGAGTGACTTCTCACATAAGCATCAATAATCAATACCGTGTGCTACTGTGCACCTACGCGTATTACTGTACTTTTAACACCGGGTGTTTTAACAGTTAACAGTAAAACTTTTTTCGTTATTTTCATAAAGTATTTTTATCGTTTTCTCAATCCGGCAATAATTTCGTTGTGGGGTCCACCAATGATTGTGCCGTTGTATGAATATTCCATGTTAAAATGAATATTCCCCGACCAATCGAATATTATATAACAACTTGCGTACTTTACAAAATTTATAAATATTACCCACAACTATAACATTATATCAAATTCATTCCATAATATTCAAAAATGATATTTATAGAAAATTCATCTTTATTTATAAAAGTTGGGGTCTTACAACCTCCCCTTCTTATGAATTTTCGCCCTCGAAATTAGGGTACGTACCTGGTATGTTGAAGAGGTAAGGATACCTTGATTTCATTTCAGATTCTAACTCCCAAGTCATTTCCTCAACATCGTGGTTTCTACACAAAACTTTGACTTGAGGTATAACCTTGGAGCGTAGAATATGTTCCTTGTTATCCAAGATTTGAACAAGAACCTCTTTATACGTTAAATCTTCCACTATTTCGTCCGGTTCTAACTCAATAATGTGGTTCGGGTCTTCCACATATTTACGTAACATGTATATGTGAAAAATGTTATGAACACGAGACATACTTGGCGGTAAAGCGAGTCTATAGGCCACAGTTCCTACTCGATCGAGGATTAAAAATGGGCCGATGAATCGAAGATTGAGTTTTTCTCTCTTTCCGAATCTCGTAACTCCTCTCCATGGAACAACACGTAACAACACATGATCTCCTATATCAAATTCTACGTCCTTTTGATGAAGATTAGCATAACTCTTTTGTCGATCTTGTGAGATTTTTATACGTTGTCGGATTGTTTAAGTTTTTCTTGTAGTCATACGTTGTTGCTTCACCTACCTCATCCCAGCATACCGGAGAATGACACTTTCTTCCATACAACGCCTTAAATGGAGTCATTCCAATACTTGCTTGATAACTGTTATTGTAGGAAAACTCCACCAATGGTAAGAACTTGTCCCAACTTCCCTTAAAGTCAAGGACACAGAGTCTTAATAGATCTTCAAGAGTTTGAATAGTCCTCTTCGACTATTCGTCCGTCTGAGGATGATATGCCGAGCTAAATTGTAATCTGTGCCCATAGCTTTTTGCAAACTAACCCAAAATCGTGAAGTGAATATTGGGTCTCGATCAGAAACTATAGATACCGACATACCATGCAGTCTTACAATCTCATTTATGTACATACGAGCAAGACGTTCAAGTGTATAAGTTTCTCGTATTGGTAAGAAATGAGCAGACTTGGTCAATCTATAAACAATGACCCAAATCGCATCTATGCCTTGAGAAACCTTAGGAAGGCCGGTAACGAAATCCATGGTAATGTGCTCCCACTTCCATTCTGGAATTTCAAGTGGTTGTAATGGACCTTTTGGTATTTGATGCTCCGCTTTAACTCGTTGACAAGTTAGACACCTTGAGATAAACAACGCTATCTCTCTTTTCATATTGCTCCACCAAAATGTATGACGAAGATCATGATGCATTTTGGTACTCCCGGGATGGATTGTAAATAATGTGTTTTGCGCCTCCATCATGATTTTATACTTTAAATCATGGGAATTAGGAACACAAAGTCTAGAGTTGACTCGACGTATTCCTTCTTCATCAATTCTTGCTTCCGGCATATCATCTTCTTGCACTTACTTCCTCATACGCATCAGCTCCAGGTCTGTAACTTGAGCAGCTTTAACTTTATCAATTAAAGTCAGTTCTACTCGTATATTCGCCATCATCACATGGTCCCTGCAGTCTTTAACTCTATCTCCATCCTTTGCAAGTCACACAAAATGGGCCTTTGCGTTGACAATATCGCACTCGTACTTACATATGATCTTCTACTCAATGTGTCAGCTACCACGTTCGCTTTTCCAGGATGGAATTGGATGGTATGATCATAATCTTTCAACAGTTCAAGCCAACGTCGTTGTCGCATGTTGAGTTCCTTTTGAGTGAAGAAATATTTGAGGCTTTTATGATCCATAAAGATCTCCACTTTCTCCCCATACAAGTAATGCCTCCAAATTTTAAGTGTAAAGACAACAACTGCTAACTCTAGATCATGAGTAGGATAATTCCTCTCATATTCTTTGAGTTGTTTTGAGGCATAGGCTATGACTTTCCCATGTTTCATGAGAACACATCCCAACCCTTTGCCCGAAGCATCACTATAGATGACAAATCCCTCCGAGCCTGATGGTATTGTCAGAACAGGTGCTGAAATGAGTCTCTTCTTAAGTTTTTGAAAACGCTTCTCAAATTCTTCGCTCTAACCGAACTTTGTATCTTTCCGAGTCAGCTGAGTTAATGGAATAGCGATTCGAGAAAATTCTTCCACGAATCTTCGATAATAACCAGCTAAACCGAGAAAGCTACGTACTTTGATCACTGATTTAGGTTGCTCCCAGCTTTGAATAGCTTCAATCTTTGCCGGGTCAACAGATATTCCATGACTTGATACTACGTACCCAAGGAATGCTACTTCCTCAAGCCAAAACTCGCATTTCTTCAACTAGGCATAAAGCTTGTATCCACGAAGCGTTTGGAGTGTCAGCCTCAAGTGTTGCTCATGATCTTCACGGATTTTGGAATAAATAAGGATGTCATCAATAAAGACAACCACAAAGTGATCCAAATATTCCTTGAATACTCGATTCATCATATCCGTGAAGGCAGCGGGTGCATTAGTTAATCCAAAGGACATGACTAGGAATTCATAATGCCCGTACCAAGTTCTGAAAGCTGTCTTTTGAATGTCATCCGTTCTAATCTTTAATTGGTGATATCCGGAATGAAGATCAATCTTTGAAAAGAATTTAGCTTCTTGCAACTGGTCAAACAGGTCGTCAATACGTGGCAATGGGTACCTATTTTTGATGGTGACATGATTCAACTCCCGATAATCAATGCAAAGTCGCATATTCCCATCTTTCTTCTTCACGAATAGAACAGGAGCACCCTAAGGAGAAGTACTAGGACGAATAAAGCCAATATCTAATAATTCTTGTAGTTGGGTCTTTAACTCCTGAAGTTCAATAGGAGCCATTCGATATGGGACTTTGGAAATGGGTTTTGTACCGGGTTCAAGGTCAATACAAAATTCAAATTCACGCTCTGGGGGTAGGCCAGGAAGTTCTTCAGGGAATACGTCAGGGAATTTATTAACAATAGAAATATCATTCAAAACTGACGTATTTTTGTTTAGATCCGTGACATGATATATGAAAGCTTCACATCCATTTTTCAATAAACGAATAACTTTATGGCTTGAAATGACATTGATTGATTTTAATGGTTTAGTTGCTTGAATTCGCATAATAGGTTAGTTAGGAATATGAAAGCTAACAACCTTACGAAAATAATTAATTTTTGCATGATGAGTAGTTAACCAATCAATCCTTAGAATCACGTCAAATGCAAGTATTTGCAATGAAATAAGATCGACAGGTAATGTGAAGGTACCAATTTGAACCAAATAAGACTTATAAACAATAGATGTAATGAAGGTTTCTCCCAACGGAGTTTCCACAGATAAGTCAAAGTCTAATTTCTCCGGAGTCAAATTTAATCGTTGAGCACAAGTAGGAGATATAAAAGAATGGGTAGAACCGGTATCAAATAAAGTATAGATTTCGCTAGAGTTTATGATAAGCTTAGCCGTGATGACCTCATTCGGGTTCCTTGCTTTCTGGGAGGTTACAACAAATGCTCTCCTTTGCACTACCAGCTTTGACTTTTCTGGGACAGCCTTTGGTGCCTCCATCATAGCTGAACTTGTCTTCAGTGAACGACAAAATCGGGCTAAGTGACCTTCTCTTCCATAATTATAACATGCTTTGTACGGCATCACGCAGTTTAGACTGATGTGTCCCTCCCCTCCACATTTGAAGCATATGATAGGTAGTCGTTCTTTTTCCTTAACAACGGGTGTTGGTGTTGGTGTCTTTCCATCATTGTTGAATCTCCTCTTCTTGAAATGTCCATTCTTATTGTTTTGGCCCTGATTACCACCGAAGTGGTTACCATTTCTGGCTTGTTGATTCCCTCCACGCTTGTTGTCACCACTTCGATGACTGCTCTCACTGGTATTATCATTTTTCGGCTGCTCTCTTTTGGTTACGTTGACTCGTTATCGCGCTCCACTAACTGAGCCCTATTTACAACATCTGAATACAAACACAGTTTATGAGAAATAAGATGTTGACGTATCTCTGACTTCAAACCTCTTAAAAACAACCGCATCATTCTCTCTTCATTATCCACCAAGTGTGACGCAAACCGGGACAACTCGGCAAACTTAGCTTTATACTGCGACACGGTCATATTATTCTTCTCCAACTTGATGAACTCTACCTCTTTTATGTGATGAATACTTTCGGGAAAGTACTTGTTATTGAATAGTTTTTCAAACTTCTCCCAAGAAATCTTCAGTGCGGCAGGTTGAGTACGCTTTACCGATTGTCACCAGTAATATGTCTCTCCTCGTAACATAAAGGCGACAAAGGGAACCTTTTGCTCCTCGGAGGATCCCAAGACATCAACTATCTTGGTGATCTGCTTTATCCATGCTTCCGCCTTAAGTGGTTTTGGCTCTCCAATAAACTTCGGTGGTCCCAGCTCCTTGAACTGTTTAGTGGTGACCGTCCGAGAGTTTCCAGTGTTTCCACCTATATTTTGGACAGGAGCCGCTATCGCTTGCTGTTGCATAAATTGCATAAAGCCTCTGAACATTCCATAGTTTATCATTTGGTCAGTGTTGTTGTTTGCATAAGGATTGTCGCCTTCCTGATGCACATTATCCTGATTATTGATATGTGGTGAATCAACGGTCGCCTGTGCTCCATTGCTATTCTCAACATTCTCGGATGTCATTTTCAGATACTGCCACAAAACAAAAGGTTAATTGACATGTAACATATTATCCCTATATTCGGACCGACCAATTAAATACCAAAAAAAACTTAGGTAGGTCATACTAGTGAAGGAATTTCCCGTCTCTCCCCTCCTAGTTCTATTCTCACATAATAGCCAGGGATCATATCCCTAAGCTTTGATACCAACTGTGACGCCCCCAAAATTGGTATAAATCACCCATCTTGAGTCGCCAAATACATGGTACAGAATTCAAATACAAACTTAATTATACAACAATCGTGTAAAATACGACTAAACATATGCTGTGAGTTTTAATACAAATATTGTCATCTAGACAATATACAAACTCAATGGGGTCCTCAATACATTTATTATTACACTATTTCATAGAATAGTGAGGACTACTAATGCACCATCTAAGACCATCACTCTGTTCCCCGACTAGTCCCTGCTACGTTCTCATTTCTTGAAGAGAACAATGAAAGCAAAAGGATGAGCTCAACTAGCCCAGTAAGAAATATTATGACTAAGATAATGCAAAATAATTATTGTTAGTCTTCAACAGTGTTAAATTGATAAAATATAATAAATATCAAGTTTAACTGCAGCGGAACAAGCAATCCATTAGAAGAGTCAAGTAGAGAATAAAATCTACTATCTTCTATGATTTAAAAGGTTTTTCATCACTTTTATCGTTGGGACTCAGCTTAATAAATAATCCACATCATCGAATAACCTCTACACTACGGCCAAGGATATTCTTTAGTATCACGACCACAAATTATCCATGCAGTACGGGCCAAGGACATTCGTGTATTCATTAATGGTCATGATCATGCCAACAACTGTACATCAATGCATTACGGCCAATGAGGACTTGTACCACATCATTTGTAACATTACAGTCATGAATACACCGAATAATCCTTGGTCATAATCATACCAATTCCAATGCACTACATGCCACATATGACTTTCACCAAAATATAAACATGAGGATGGTGACAATGATATAAGAATTCAATAAAACAAGTTCAAGAATTAATTTATCCAGGAATAATAAAGACTGGAACCAGGTCCGGCGTAAAACGCACAGACAGGATATTCCAACAGAATAATAAAGAATGGAATAACAAAAGAATTTCACCAAGTATAGGGTAGCCCGCGTATACAGGTTATTCCAACAGAATAATAAATAATGGAATAACAGAAGTTCTCTTCATGAATACAAAAGAAATAATACCCCTTACCGTAAAAGAAACTAAATATAAGAGTAGGGAAGTAGCAGAATACGTTTCTATAGTTTCTCTATAATTTCTCTTTCTAGAGTTTCAGTGAATTCGTAAGAAATAATGAAGGAATGAGCTTCTATTTATAGAAGAATGGACTGCATAGTAACTAATTCATGAACGGTCCAGATTGATTTACTTTTAAACGGACGATCCATATTGATTTAATAAAATATTCTAATAAAACAAAATCTTTTAAATAAAATATAATATATTCTATTTATATTATATATATTATATATTTATAAACTCACGAGTCATTACCCCCGTGATACTACCTGCCAATTCCTGTGAATTCCTTTCAAATTAACAGACACACACACACACACACACACACACACACACACACACACACACACACACACACATATATATATATATATATATATATATAATAATAATAACAATTGTACCCCTCTCTGCTAATTTTCAAACATTGCATATACATATAAATAATTAATACCTATAGTACTCCATCATGTCTCCACCAAAATCAACTATCATATATTATATATATATATATATATATATATATATAATAAAAGTGCTTTTCTCTACCAAAATCGACTATCATATATATATATATATATATATATACATACATAAAATAATAATAATTGTACTCCCTCCACGTGAATACCAAATTTCCTCCCCCACCCAATTTGACACACACACACACACACACACACACACACATATATATATATATATATATATATATATATATATATAATAAAACTGAGATAACTTTCCATCGACAATTTTGAAAAATGGGTAAGTAGGAGTTTAAATAACAAACCAAACTTACAACAAATACTTCATAAAATATCTCCTCAATATTTTTAACAACACTTATCATCATTATTATAATTCATAATATTAATCGACCAGGTCATTTCCAGGAAAGAGGGGGCTTTCCAATAAGGATTTCTCCCTATTGGCGCGCAATTAGGTTACCAAACATCTTCTTGACAGAACTTCTAGACATCGTTAATATTACAAATAATAATATTAATAACTTTGTCGTCTCAATTATTGATTTAATAATATATAAAATATTGACAATAATTGAATCAAATAACGTAAGATATTATGTAGCAATTATTGTAGCAATAATTGAACAAAACTGAGTGACTTCTCACATAAGCATCAATAATCAATACCGTGTGCTACTGTGCAACTACGCGTATTATTGTACTTTTAACACCAGGTGTTTCAACAGTTAACGGTAAAACTTCCGCCGTTATTTTCGTAAAGTATTTTTGTCATTTTCTCAATTCGACAATAATTCCATTGTGGGGTCCACCAATGATTGTGCCATTGTACGAATATTTCCTGTTAAAACGAATATTCCCCGACCAATCGAATATTATATAACAACTTGCGTACTTTGCAAAATTTATAAATATTACCCACACCTATAACATTATATCGAATTCATTCCATAATATTCAAAAATGATATTTATAGAAAATTCAGCTTTATTTATAAAAGTTCGGGTCTTACAATGGTTATACCAAATCACAGTTCATGTTTATAATCATACTAATAATTTCATCTTTGCACTACGGGCCAAAGATATTCGTCAACAATTCATCTTTACACTACTGGCCAAAGATATTCAACAATAAATCATCTTTGCACTACATGCCAAAGATATTCAACAACATATCATCTTTGCACTACATGCCAAAGATATTAATATCTCAAATAAATATATAATCATTTCAGAATTTATATAAACAATAATTATAACCATGTTGATCAATTCACCTTTGCACTTAAGCTAAAGATATTCAATTATAAATTCAATGGTCATGATCATACCAGTTAATAATTCAACTTTGCACTACTGGCCAAAGATAACCCATAGTCATGATCATACCAATAATCTACCCATCTTTACACTCAAGTCAAAGAGAAATTTCATTATCAGGATTATAAAAATATTATATATGATAATAAAAATAATATAATCAACAACTGCATTTAATTTCAAGAGTAAGATTCATAAATCAACGATAATTTGGTCAGAAAAAGAAACCAATTTTGTCTTGAATAGTACTCGTGAATAGTAACTTAGGAATAGTAACTCATGAATAGTACTCTGTATTCGTACATAGTACTGTATACATAAATAATATCATATACGTAAATAGTGTCATATACATGAATAGTGTCGTATACGTGAATAATAACCTCGACACGAAAAGGTAGAAATTTCACAATAAAATCCATACCAATATTTCAGTATAATGATATTGAAAGAATAACATCATTATGAAGAAAATAACATCTCTTACCTCAAAATAACAGTATTTCTGATTGGAATATCGGTATAAGGATGAAGAAAATTTGCACTAAATAATAACTCACAAAGTATCTAAATACTCACAAAATACGCTCGATAATATAGAGAGAGAAAGAGAGAAAACTTGTTTCTGGTGTGATTTTCAATTCTAACTAAGCACCCTATTTATAGGAAAATATTAGAACGCCGAAACAGACTTGACCTGCTACCTGGTGGCTTTACCTGCTACTATTCCCACCCACCACTTTTGAAATAGAATTTCAGCACATTTTCACCAACTAAAAGTGGGGCCCGCCAATTCTAGAAATTTCCAAAATTATTTAAAAATCCAGAAACTTCAAAATTTTCCGAATCAGTCACCTCTTAAAATTCATAACAAATCATATGTTAATTTTTAACGGTTCAAAATTTGTGGACATATACTCAACTTATATATGTATAACATATCCAAAAATCACAACGATCCAACGGTCGAATTAAAAATTATAATTCACGCAATATATCTTAAGAACACTGATTTTTCTAATTATGAGTCCTTCGGACCAGTTTCCTACAAACAGTCACCATGAAAAATCCACAATGAATTTTTGGGTGATTCAAATTTCTACGATTAGCTTACTTCCAGGGCTTTCTTTTGATATATGGCTCATCTCCTAACTCATTATGTGACGCCCCTAAAATAGGTATACATCACTCATCTTGAGTCGCCAAATATATGGTACAAAATTCAAATACAACTTAATTATACAATAATCGTGTAAAATACGACAAAACTTAATATAAGACTTTTTAATAAGAATATTGTCATCTAGAGAATATTCACACTCAATGGGATCCTTATTACATTTATTGTCACACTATTTTATAGAATAGTGAGGACTACTAAAATAACCATCTGGACCGTCAATCCGTTCCCCGACTCGTCCCAGCTATATTCTCTTTTCCTGAAGAGAACAATGAAAGAAAGGGTGAGCTCAACTAGCCCAGTAAGAAATATTAGGATTAAGATAATACGGAATAAATTATCGTTAGCCTCCAACAGTATAACAACTGATAGAATATAATAGACAACAAGTTGTAGATCAACAACTACAGCGGAATAAGCAATCCATTAGAAGAGTCAAGTAGAGCATAAAATCTACTATCGTCTATGATTTAAAAAGTTTTTCATCACCTTTATTGCTGAGACTCAGCTTAATAAATAAAATCGAATCATCCCTGCATCACGACCAAAGATATTCATGTAATCATTAATGGTCATGATTATACTGAATAATCCCTAGTCATAATCATACCAATAACTGTCCATCAATGAACTACAGGCCAATGAGGACTTTCACCACATCATTCGTCACATTACGGTCATGATTATACCGAATAATCCCTGGTCATAATCATACCAAGTCCATCAATGTACGTAAGCTAAAGATGAATTTCATCACAGTATAAGCATGAGGATGATGACAATGACATAATAATTCAATAAAACAAGTTCAAGATAAATTTTAAAGATTTATAATTTAATTTATCCAGAAATCAATAATGTCCAAATTGTCAACATGATACTTCTTTGTGGAGTAAAATTCAAGAATGCTCAAAAGAATATTTTTATGAAAAGATACTGGATGAAGTGCAAATATCCAGGATATTCTACTAATTTCATGGAGTATAGAAGCCAAAACTTTAACCAAATGATTATAATAGAATATATGAAACTGCAAATGGATTTTTGCCCACCATGCGATAATCCACGTAGACAGATCATTTCTACAATTTAATAAGGAATGAATACGAAGGATCATTCACTATACATGCGATAGACCGCACAGACATGTTATTCCAACAAAATAATAAAGAATGGAATAACAGAAGAATTCACCAGGCATGCGATAGACCGCACAGACAGGTTATTCCAACATAATAATAAAGAATGGAATAACAGAATAATTCACTAGGCATGAGATAGACCGCACAGACAGGTTATTCCAACAGAATAATAAAGAATGGAATAACAACCCTTACGAGTATTGAAAGAAAATAACTCTCTTCATGAATATGAAAGAAATAATATCCCTTACCTTAGAAGAAACTGGATACTGGAATAGTGAGGTAGCAGACTTCTCTTCTTCTTTCTCTCTATAATAATTGCTCTTGTGAGACTTAGTGAATTGGTGAGAATGAAAGAAGAATGAGCTTCTATTTATAGGAAAATATAGTTTCGTTAATTGCACGTTTTGGGGCTCGAAATATTACAGTATAATTGTAGCGCCCCCAAATTCGGGTATCTTACAACCCGACAGATGGTGCTATACTGTACAAACATTCACACATTCATTCAATTGAAAGTCTCAAAGAATGAACATAATTTATATATATTAAATTCAATATTTACATTTCCCAGGTTCTAAACCCATTACAAAGGTTCTCTTGTCATAATATTCATTATATTACAACAATAGACCTATTCTATTACATGACAGCTTAACAATCTGCCTTAACTTTTCCTTTATTCTTATTTGATCCTTCAGGACGTTCAGTCTTAGCTGCATTCATATGGTTCAAGCAAGAGTGAGCATGACTAGCTCAGCAAGTATAACAATTTAAATAACAACATGCTTAAAACATATGAATCATATATCTTCGATAACTGAACAATAGCTATGAAGTACTATTGATGATTCAAAATAGCAATTCATCTTTACTTTCAAAACGTTTCACAATGAATAAATTCAGTAAAACATTCACCCGGTCAAAGACCTTGAGCATTCATTCTTTCTTTGAAAAGGACAACCCGGACCTAAGTCCGTAAGCCCGATATTACTTACGAGCACTTCTAGGTGATCAGCCTATTGTACTCTGTATTGATCAATACTACATCCATTAAACGTATTTACGTTTAATCATTTGGCAACCTCGCGTGCCTGTCATTTTACCGACAAAACATTTGTTTAACAATTCAGTCTTCTTTTGAAAACTATAAGTAGTTGACAAAAGATACTAGCATTTGATAACAGATGAACAGATTATCAATAATCCACTCAATATGTTAAGTCTAGCCAAAGAAACTGGCTTTAACTTCATTATACTTCAATTCATGCGAAAGGATACATGAACATCATAAACTTGTTCAGATTCAGCTGAAACAAGAGTTAGAATACTTGCCTTTAGCGTCTGCTACTGTGTATTTTACTTTACGTTCAAGTCTTTCAAGTCTCTACAATACATGATCACATAATGCCTTACATTAGGTCACATATAATCAAGTATGTATCTGAATATATCTTACCCTTCATTTCAATCTAATAATAGATTAGATTTCATTCTTATGCGTTTTTAAATTATCGTTTGCTTTACATTCATTCGACTTGGTTATATTAACCATTCTTCATTACTTTTAAGTCTTTAACTATGTCCCAACAATGTTACTTTAAGTTGTTTAAGGTAGGTTTAGTTCAATCTCTTACCATCCCCTTCTTTTCCTTTCATTTTTATTCTTTACTATCTAAGTTCTGTGCCTGGCGCCGCGGCGCGGGCATTACACTTACATCTCGCGCTGCGGCGCGAGTTAGCAGTACCTGAGCTCCAGACCTCGCGCTGCGGCGCGGTCAAATGGCTTAGGGTTGGCGCCGCGGCGCCAACTCTGTGCACCAGAAAATTTTTCTAACTTTTAATTTTTGTGAACTTCCCGGACGCATAACTTCTTCGTTTTAAGTCCGAATTGGCTGGTTCAAAAGCCCACGGTTCACAAATTACGTAAACTACACGTTCATGCAAGAATTTTATCTATTTGACTTCGTTTGCTAAAAATTCACCTATTGGTTCATTTTTAACAAAAACGATAAACGTTCGTGAACGTTAAACGCTCGTTTCTTCGTTTTAAGTCGGAATTCGTCCATTTTCGAGTCCACAACTCTTAAATGACAAACATGACTTGTCTCCATTAGAAAATACAATTTTCCAACTCAAACTCAAAATTTAACTTTCATTCCGGGAAATTTATAAATTCAACGATTATCGTCTAATCGTGCGATTTCCGGCAATTCTTTGTTCTTAGAACTTGTTTAACACTACCAATGGATTACATTCATAATGTGAACATCTTAACATATTTATACCAACTATTTATACTCATGGTTGGATTTTAACTTATCTCATTGTAAGCTTATACTTGATAACTTTCAAACTACTTATGAACTTATCATTCATAACTTATGACAATTAAAGTTCTTGATCATCATCCATACATGTTTCCATCATATAACTTTAATTATGTATTCTTGATACATATTTTCTTACAAGATGATGTATATACATATACTTTCATTAATAAACCTATCACAAGTTCATCATGCAATCACATAAGTTTACAACTTATGCTATCTTAAATGACTTATTACCAACTTATGTGGCTTAAGTTCATTACTTATACATACTTCTTTCTTTTTCTTATCATTCATGTTCCTTAATCCAACCTTTTCTTATCAACCTATCATGTTAGAGATAGAAGATAATTGGAGAAGGAGTCTTACATTTGAAGTCTTTAATAAGTAGTTTCTTCTTCTTCTTGACTTATGGAATAACTTACTTGCAACTTAATCTTCCTAACAATTAAGCACTTTGAGAGAGAGTGTTTGGATTATTTGAACAACTATTAAATGACTTGCCAACCTTCACTATTTATAGAACTTGCAAGGCTTGGGTAGATTAGTCAATTCCATCATCCCACCTCCTTTTGCACCTCCTTACTATTCATTACTTGACCAACACCACTCATATCCTTTGCTTGGCCACTACTCTTATTACTTGATCATTACTTATCTTGGTCATTACTCATATTACTTGGTTACCACACATTAACCACATTAATATGGTTTTGCTCCATGGATCACCCAACTATTGGGCTTCTAACTTGGCTTAGTTATCTTAACCTTTGGGCTTTGCATTAATAAACCTTAACTTGTTTATTAATTATCATTGGGCCTTAACATTTAATTTACTTGGGCTTGTACCAATTGTTAACCAATCTTCCAAGTCCATTAACATTACTTAATACATATACATATTGTTTATGTATTATTCTCGTATTATCATTCGTATACAACTTTGTTATATACGATATTTCATTCTTCTTACAAACTCGTATAATACTTCATATTATACTTGTTTTCTTTCCTCGTATAATGCTTGCGTATCATACGATTAATACTTCCTTATTAATACTTCGCTTTCCTTAATATTCTTGCATTAAGTCCGCAAGCGAAATATTACGTTTTCCATAACTAGATTATTATTACATAATCCATCTTACTTTAATATTCTATCATTACGTATTTCTCGGAAATTCAAAAATAAATCCCGAGCAAATACCGATGAATAGTGTTTTTCGGAAAATTTCTCGAAAAACTTTTATTTTCGTCTTGGAAATTCAAACACCTTAAATCCTTCACATAGCTCAAATACTACGATATTCCAATATCAATAAGTTATAAAACGAAAACCATCTTGATATCCCCATAATATGATTTTATTATTATTTAATTTAATAAAATCATTTTTACATAAGATCCGAATTTCTCGGTCGTTACATTCTTCCCCCTTATGAAGATTCTGTCCTCAGAATCTCGTTTTTTTTTCTTTACTCAAATAAATGAGGAAAATTTTTCTTCATCTTTTCTTCTAACTCCCACGTTGCTTCTTCGGCATCGTGATTCTTCCATAACACCTTCACTGATGGTATTACTTTGTTCCTCAGAACTTGCTCCTTTCTATCAATGATTTGAACCGGCGATTCTTCATATGTTAAATCCTTTTCGATATGAATCGGCTCATACTCGATTACGTGCTTATAGTCCGGCTTATACGGACGTAATACAGATACGTGAAACACGTTATGTATTCTTTCTAGGTCTGGAGGTAATGCTATCTTATAAGCTACCTCTCCCACCCGGTTTAATACTTCAAAAGGTCCTATAAACCTTGGACTTAACTTTCCTTTCTTTCCAAAGCGTATCTTTCCTTTCCAGGGAGATACCTTCAGAAACACATACGTACCTACTTCAAACTCTCGATTTAATCGATGTGAGTCCGCATACTTCTTCTGTCTGTCTTGAGCCGTGACGAGACGCATCCGAATTAACCTTACTATATCCGCTGTTTGCTGCACCAATTCTGGTCCTAGCATCCGGCGTTCTCCCACCTCATCCCAACACAATGGTGTTCTGCATCTTCTTCCATACAGAGCTTCATAAGGCGGCATACCTATGCTTGCCTGATAACTGTTGTTATAAGCAAATTCTACCAGTGGTAGGTGATCATCCCAACTACCCTTGAAATCCATGATGCAAGACCTCAGCATGTCTTCTAACGTCTGAATTGTTCTCTCACTCTGCCCATCAGTTTGTGGATGATAAGCCGTGCTTAACTTTAACTGTGTTCCCAGTTGTTCTTGCAAACTTCTCCAGAAGTTCGATGTGATTCGTGGATCACGATCTGACACAATCGATATCGGTACTCCATGTCTGGAAATAACTTCCTTGACATAAAGTTTAGCTAACTGGTCCAAGTTATACTTGACCCTAATTGGTAAGAAGTGAGCCGATTTCGTCAATCGGTCGACTATTACCCAAATAGAATCGTACCCTTTTGACGTTGTTGGAAGTCCTACCACGAAATCCATCGAGATATGCTCCCATTTCCATTCTGGAATCTCTAATGGCTGTAGCAAGCCACTGGGTCGTTGATGTTCGGCCTTAACTTTTTGACAAGTCAAACACCTACTTACATACTCTGCTATTTCCCTTTTCATGTTTGGCCACCAAAAACTCTGTCGAAGGTCTTGATACATCTTAGTGCTACCAGGATGTATCGAGTACCTTGAACTATGAGCTTCCTGTAACACTTGTTCCTTTAATTCCGTCTCATTCGGAATCCAAATTCTTCCTTCAAATCTTAATAATCCTTCATTATCAAGACTATACTTATTATCTCCTTTATCCGCTAACCACTTCTTCATTTGGTTACACTCATCAGTCTTGAGTTGTACTTCCTTGACCCTCTCTACAATGGTAGATTGTCTCTCCGTTGCAAAAAGTATCTGCCCCGATTCACTCGGCATCTTCACTTCTATTTCCATCCTAGCCATCTCTGTTATTAACTCATTTTGAGTCGTTAACATAGACAACTTTTCCCGACCCTTCCTACTTAAGGCGTCGGCAACTACATTGGCTTTCCCAGGGTGATACAGGATTTCACAGTCGTAATCCTTTATCAACTCCAGCCATCTTCTTTGTCTCATATTCAACTCCTTCTGAGTGAAGATATACTTTAGACTCTTATGGTCTGTATATATCTCACATTTCTCCCCATAAAGATAATGCCTCCATATCTTTAGGGCAAATACTACCGCGGCCAGTTCCAGATCATGAGTAGGGTAAACTTTCTCATAATCCTTCAACTGCCGTGATGCATACGCAATGACTTTGCCATGCTGCATGAGCACACAACCAAGCCCTCTATGCGAAGCATCACTATATACTACAAAATTTCCTGTGTCATCTGGCAATGACAAAACAGGTGCTTTACTTAGTCTTTTCTTTAGTTCCTGAAAACTGTCTTCACATTTATCCGTCCATACGTATTTCACCGTCTTCCTTGTTAAATTAGTCAACGGGGTAGCTATCTTCGAAAAATCTTGGATAAATCTTCGATAGTAACCCGCTAACCCTAGGAAACTCCGCACCTCAGTTGGCGTTTTCGGTTGTTCCCAGTTCATCACTGCTTCTACCTTTGCTGGATCCACTGAAATCCCTTCCTGATCAATGACATGACCTAAAAACTGTACTTTCTCCAGCCAAAATTCACACTTAGTGAATTTCGCATATAACTTCTCCTTTCTTAGTGTTTCCAACACTAATCTTAAGTGTTCAGCATGATCTTCTGGCGTCTTTGAATAGACTAGAATATCATCAATAAACACAACCACAAACTTGTCCAAATAAGATTTGAACACTCTATTCATCATGCCCATAAATGCAGCTGGTGCATTTGTCAACCCAAATGACATCACCAGAAACTCGTAATGACCATAACGAGTTCTGAATGCCGTCTTTGGTATATCCTCTTTCCTTACCTTCAACTGGTGATACCCCGTCCGTAAATCTATTTTAGAAAAATACTTTGCCCCTTTCAACTGATCAAATAGATCATCAATCCTGGGCAATGGGTATTTATTCTTTATCGTTAATTTGTTCAACTCTCGATAGTCGATACAAAGTCTTAACGATCCATCTTTCTTCTTGACAAACAACACTGGTGCACCCCACGGGGAAACACTTGGTTGAATGTACTTCCTATCCAACAGTTCCTGTAATTGAACCATTAGCTCTTTCATTTCCACCGGCGCCATACGGTACGGTGCCCTTGACACTGGTGCCGCTCCTGGCACAATGTCTATTACAAATTCAATCTCCCTATCCGGTGGTAAACCCGGTAACTCACTTGGAAATACATCCATGAATTCGTTTACTATAGGTATTTGTTCCATGGTTGTTCCCACTCGCTGGGTATCAACAACATGGCACAAGTAACCCACACACCCCTTTCTTAAGAGTTTTCTGGTTTGTGTCATCGTAAGACAACACGATCTCCCCGGTGATTTATTACCGTAGAATACTACAGGAGGTTGCTTCAACATCCTTATGCTCACACGTTTCTTTTGGCAATCTATAATTGCTCCATGGTTAATCAACCAATCCATTCCGAGAATTACATCAAATTCTCCCAACCTTATCGGTATTAAACCTACCGATAACTTACATCCACATACATCTACGCAACAACTCCTATGAATACTATCCACATGAATTATCTCTTCATTTGCTACCTTAATGATCACAGGTATAGGCAACTTTTCGGGAAATAATTCTAATCGTCTAGCAAAATCACATGCTATAAACGAACAAGTAGCACCCGAATCAAAAACTCCGGTATTCCCAGAGTTAAAACCCTTTCTTTTCTGACCGTCGCCACTACCACTGGCTCCTTCGGTCTTAATTCCCCCATCAACTCTTCCTTTATTTTTCTTATCCTTGTGGTACTGGCTTAAAGCCTCATTCCCACCTTCGGCTATTATTGCCTTCTCTAATATGGTTCCAAAGGAAGTACTTTGGAACACAGAGATTCGGCTATAGAGCCAGGGTTTTAAGCCCTGCTCGAATCTTCTAGCCTTTCTCACTTCAGTGTCCACTTGATGTGGAGCAAATCGTGCCAGTTCATTAAACTTGGCGGCATATTGGGGAACTGTCATATCCCCTTGTTTCAATTCCAGAAACCTCATTTCCATTCTCCCTTGCATACTCGTGGGGAAATAATTCTCAAAGAAAATCTCTTTAAACCTCTCCCACGTTAGGTTTCCTATATCGGCCCTAGCCTGGTTTGCCTCCCACCAGAAATTGGCCTCTCCTTTCATCAAATAGGTTGCAAAGGCAACCTTTTGACCCTCCTCCACATTTGTAATTACAAATGCTTTCTCAATTTCTTTCACCCAAGTTTGGGCTTCTATAGGGTCCGTAGTTCCCTTGAACTCCGGCGGACCTACACTTTTAAAGTCCTTAAAAGTAGTAGCTCGTACTACTCCAGGAATTACAGGTACATTAGCCCCCGTTCTATTAAATGCAGCCGTTAAAAGATTAACGAACTCTTACATTGGATTAACCGGACCACCTTCCGGTTGGTTAACATTAGCTTCTTGATTTCGGTGTCCCCTTCTTGGCGGCATTTCGCTGTTAAGAAAACAACACATCATTATTACTTTCTTCTTGTGAGTTAGTTATTATTTGTGATAAAACAATAACTCATACTCATTACTCAATATGTTCCATAAAAGAGGCTTATATTGATTAATAACTTGTAGTATAACACTACATTGTTTACATCATTCAGCCTTAGCTGATTACATTACCATCCCGCAATTACTTTCCAAAAATTGGGATTTACAAAAGACTACCCTTGTTTATACAAAAGAGGGTTTTACGTCACTACTAGATACATAATATTTACATATCTACGTTACTCTAGCTATTGCTAGATTACATCTGCCTTAAGGCATTCTCAAAATCTTTGCTGGCCAGACCGGCAATAACATCCCGACTGATGGTATGTCGTGTCTGTCCTGACTCTACCGGATACCCAGCCACTTGCTGCTGAAAATCCACATGAGAGCTCCTATGTATATAGGACATTCTTTCCAATCTCCTCTGTTTAGTCTTTAGCTCTTGCTTGAGCTCAAAGACTTCACATTTCAGCTCTCGGACCTTGTCCTTAGCTAAAACACGATCATCGTGTTCCTCCTCCCACATTCCCTCCATGCTAAGCTTGTCCTCACGGACAGCTTGGAGTTCCGCTTTCAACTCCTTTACCTCCTGGCAATAATGGACATTCCTATCCAATACCGCCATAAACAATGCTTTCGTCGAATCCCCCGTAGACATCTCCTCTGCGGGTGGAATTTGGTCAAAGGACATTACGTCCACCTCCTCCTCTAGCATGCCATCAAAAATAGACATATAGTCTAAATTGTCCGAGTCTCCAGACTCTATTGCTACCACTTCTGGCTCTATCGCTACGGGATTTGGTAGTATCTCTACCCGATTAACCGAATCCTCGCTTACTACATGTATATTTCTATACATATCATTTTCTCCTGACATCTACAATAAAACAATACAGTTTGATTAGTACATGTCAGTAACATAAATAAAAATACATAACATACTATAATGCATTTTTATAAGGTTATCTTTCTTCTTTTACTTCTTTATTAAGGTTATGACTTAAGGTTCTAATTCCCTTTAAGTTTTATAACCTAGGCTTTGATACCAACTTGTAGCGCCCCCAAATCCGGGTATCTTACAACCCGACAGATGGTGCTATACTGTACAAACATTCACACATTCATTCAATTGAAAGTCTCAAAGAATGAACATAATTTATATATATTAAATTCAATATTTACATTTCCCAGGTTCTAAACCCATTACAAAGGTTCTCTTGTCATAATATTCATTATATTACAACAATAGACCTATTCTATTACATGACAGCTTAACAATCTGCCTTAACTTTTCCTTTATTCTTATTTGATCCTTCAGGACGTTCAGTCTTAGCTGCATTCATATGGTTCAAGCAAGAGTGAGCATGACTAGCTCAGCAAGTATAACAATTTAAATAACAACATGCTTGAAACATATGAATCATATATCTTCGATAACTGAACAATAGCTATGAAGTACTATTGATGATTCAAAATAGCAATTCATCTTTACTTTCAAAATGTTTCACAATGAATAAATTCAGTAAAACATTCACCCGGTCAAAGACCTTGAGCATTCATTCTTTCTTTGAAAAGGACAACCCGGACCTAAGTCCGTAAGCCCGATATTACTTACGAGCACTTCTAGGTGATTAGCCTATTGTACTCTGTATTGATCAATACTACATCCATTAAACGTATTTACGTTTAATCATTTGGCAACCTCGCGTGCCTGTCGTTTTACCGACAAAACATTTGTTTAACAATTCAGTCTTCTTTTGAAAACTATAAGTAGTTGACAAAAGATACTAGCATTTGATAACAGATGAACAGATTATCAATAATCCACTCAATATGTTAAGTCTAGCCAAAGAAACTGGCTTTAACTTCATTATACTTCAATTCATGCGAAAGGATACATGAACATCATAAACTTGTTCAGATTCAGCTGAAACAAGAGTTAGAATACTTGCCTTTAGCGTCTGCTACTGTGTATTTTACTTTACGTTCAAGTCTTTCAAGTCTCTACAATACATGATCACATAATGCCTTACATTAGGTCACATATAATCAAGTATGTATCTGAATATATCTTACCCTTCATTTCAATCTAATAATAGATTAGATTTCATTCTTATGCGTTTTTAACTTATCGTTTGCTTTACATTCATTCGACTTGGTTATATTAACCATTCTTCATTACTTTTAAGTCTTTAACTATGTCCCAACAATGTTACTTTAAGTTGTTTAAGGTAGGTTTAGTTCAATCTCTTACCATCCCCTTCTTTTCCCTTCATTTTTATTCTTTACTATCTAAGTTCTGTGCCTGGCGCCGCGGCGCGGGCATTACACTTACATCTCGCGCTGCGGCGCGAGTTAGCAGTACCTGAGCTCCAGACCTCGCGCTGCGGCGCGGTCAAATGGCTTAGGGTTGGCGCCGCGGCGCCAACTCTGTGCACCAGAAAATTTTTCTAACTTTTAATTTTTGTGAACTTCCCGGACGCATAACTTCTTCGTTTTAAGTCCGAATTGGCTCGTTCAAAAGCCCACGGTTCACAAATTACGTAATCTACACGTTCATGCAAGAATTTTATCTATTTGACTTCGTTTGCTAAAAATTCACCTATTGGTTCATTTTTAACGAAAACGATAAACGTTCGTGAACGTTAAACGCTCGTTTCTTCGTTTTAAGTCGGAATTCGTCCATTTTCGAGTCCACAACTCTTAAATGACAAACATGACTTGTCTCCATTAGAAAATACAATTTTCCAACTCAAACTCAAAATTTAACTTTCATTCCGGGAAATTTATAAATTCAACGATTATCGTCTAATCGTGCGATTTCCGGCAATTCTTTGTTCTTAGAACTTGTTTAACACTACCAATGGATTACATTCATAATGTGAACATCTTAACATATTTATACCAACTATTTATACTCATGGTTGGATTTTAACTTATCTCATTGTAAGCTTATACTTGATAACTTTCAAACTACTTATGAACTTATCATTCATAACTTATGACAATTAAAGTTCTTGATCATCATCCATACATGTTTCCATCATATAACTTTAATTATGTATTCTTGATACATATTTTCTTACAAGATGATGTATATACATATACTTTCATTAATAAACCTATCACAAGTTCATCATGCAATCACATAAGTTTACAACTTATGCTATCATAAATGACTTATTACCAACTTATGTGGCTTAAGTTCATTACTTATACATACTTCTTTCTTTTTCTTATCATTCATGTTCCTTAATCCAACCTTTTCTTATCAACCTATCATGTTAGAGATAGAAGATAATTGGAGAAGGAGTCTTACATTTGAAGTCTTTAATAAGTAGTTTCTTCTTCTTCTTGACTTATGGAATAACTTACTTGCAACTTAATCTTCCTAACAATTAAGCACTTTGAGAGAGAGTGTTTGGATTATTTGAACAACTATTAAATGACTTGCCAACCTTCACTATTTATAGAACTTGCAAGGCTTGGGTAGATTAGTCAATTCCATCATCCCACCTCCTTTTGCACCTCCTTACTATTCATTACTTGACCAACACCACTCATATCCTTTGCTTGGCCACTACTCTTATTACTTGATCATTACTTATCTTGGTCATTACTCATATTACTTGGTTACCACACATTAACCACATTAATATGGTTTTGCTCCATGGATCACCCAACTATTGGGCTTCTAACTTGGCTTAGTTATCTTAACCTTTGGGCTTTGCATTAATAAACCTTAACTTGTTTATTAATTATCATTGGGCCTTAACATTTAATTTACTTGGGCTTGTACCAATTGTTAACCAATCTTCCAAGTCCATTAACATTACTTAATACATATACATATTGTTTATGTATTATTCTCGTATTATCATTCGTATACAACTTTGTTATATACGATATTTCATTCTTCTTACAAACTCGTATAATACTTCATATTATACTTGTTTTCTTTCCTCGTATAATGCTTGCGTATCATACGATTAATACTTCCTTATTAATACTTCGCTTTCCTTAATATTCTTGCATTAAGTCCGCAAGCGAAATATTACGTTTTCCATAACTAGATTATTATTACATAATCCATCTTACTTTAATATTCTATCATTACGTATTTCTCGGAAATTCAAAAATAAATCCCGAGCAAATACCGATGAATAGTGTTTTTCGGAAAATTTCTCGAAAAACTTTTATTTTCGTCTTGGAAATTCAAACACCTTAAATCCTTCACATAGCTCAAATACTACGATATTCCAATATCAATAAGTTATAAAACGAAAACCATCTTGATATCCCCATAATATGATTTTATTATTATTTAATTTAATAAAATCATTTTTACACAAGATCCGAATTTCTCGGTCGTTACAATAATACCTTCCTTTTTTTCATTTTTAATTTAGTCCTGCACGTATTATCAAACTTGCACCACCTCCCCTAATAGTAAATAATGTGAATTAATAGTTCATTTATGATGCCCCCA
Organism: Panax japonicus; assembly: GCA_020205505.1. Taxonomy (NCBI): domain Eukaryota; kingdom Viridiplantae; phylum Streptophyta; class Magnoliopsida; order Apiales; family Araliaceae; genus Panax; species Panax japonicus. The sequence goes on from CM035104.1 coordinate 19,020,424, forward strand.
AATCCGGGTCTCTTCAAACCCGACATATACTGCTCCACGGTGCTACAGTTCACACAAACATTCAATCGAAATGCCTCAAAAGAATGAATATGTCTTATATATATTCCAAAACAGTTCTACCATTTCCCAGGTTCTTTATAACCGTTACATTTTTTCTTGTCATAATATCAAATATTATCATTACAAACCTATACTATTACATAAGTAATCTACAATTTCGCTTTAGCCTTCACTCTATCTTTGACAAATCATGCGGTCCATTCGATCTAAGCTACATTCATATGGTTCAAGCAAGAGTGAGCAAAACAAGCTCAACAAGTACAACAATTTCATTTTAAAAGCATGCTTAAAACATAGGAATCGTATATCTTCAGTAACTGGATACTAGTTACGAAGTACTATCAATAACTTAAAATAGCATTCATTTTCCTTTAAAACATTTTATCATAACAATATTCATTAAAACACCAAATCTGGTCCAAGACCATGAGCGTTTCATAATTTCTTTGAAATGGATAACCCGGCATGAAGTCCGTAAGTCTGACATATCTTACGAGCACTTCTATGTGATCAGCCTATAGTACTCTATGTTGATCAACACTACATCCATTAAACGTGTGTACGTTTAAGTTGTGGCAACCTCATGTGTCCATCAAATACTCGATGAAAATACATTTGTTTATTCATATTCAGGCTTACCTTGAATCCGTACCCAACAGTTGGCGTAGGATAACATTAGAAATTCTACATTGAAAGACTTGTAAATAAATCAATCACTCTATCAAGATTAGTCTAGCCGAGTTAAAACTGGCATCGACTCTTTCTTTAAAATCATACATGCATCTCATAACTTGAATCATTTGAAAACTTGGCTAACACGAAGGTTAGACAAGCGTTTAGAAAAACTTGCCTTCAGCGTCTGCTACAGTAAAATTACTTTTCCTTTGAGTCTTTACGGTCTCTACAACACATAATCACATAACATACCACATTAGGTCATGAATGAACATACATATTTCCTAAAGAATCTTACCCTTCTTCTCAATCTAATCATGTATTAGATTTGTTATTTATTGGTTCCGGCTTTCCGTCGTTCTTTTACATCGTTCTTACCAACTTCTTTCCTTTCTATAACTTAATTGAAATTATTTCATTATTACAACTCAGTTCGAGTTAATTATCCTTCCTCACGGCTTACTAACGTCATTACATTATTAATTGACACTTAATTAGCATTGGTTATGTACACTTATTGTACACCGTTCTTCTTTACATTCAATTAACTTTCATTAACTCTAAGTGATCGCACTTGAGTTTTAATTATGACTTAACAATGTTTTATTAAGTCCCTTAGTTTGTTACTAAACAATTTCCCTTCATCTTCTACTTGAAAACTATACTTTTCTGTCTACCTTTTAAGGCTGGCACTGCGGCGCTAGTGTTGATTTGTTATGCCGCGTTGTGGCGTCGCCCATTAGGGCTTGAAAACTGGACTCAGTGCTGCGGCGCGAGTTTGCAGGGGACTATGGCCACTTTGGCACTGCGGCGCCGGTCATTTAGGCTTGTAGTCGCGCCGCGACGCGGACTCTGGGCCATAGAAACTTTGATAGTTTTTTCAAACTTGTGAGATTCCTGGACTCGTAACTTCTTCGTTATAAGTCCGAATTGGCTCGTTTAAGAGCCTACGGTTCACAAATCACATACTCTACGTGGTCATGCAAGAATTTTATCTATTCGACTTTATTTGCTAAAATTTCACCTATTAGTCCATTTTTAACAAAAATGATAAACGTTCGTGAATGTTCAACGCTCGTTTCTTCGTTCTATGTCGGAATCCAGCTATTTTTGAGTTTGCAACTCTATAATGCCAAATAAGACTTGTCTGCATTGAAAACCAATGTTTCCAAGTTCAATATCAAAATTTGACTTCCATTCCGAGAATTTCACTAATTCGACGATTGTCGTCTAATCATGTGATTTCCGGCGAAACTTCGTTACTTAAGATTTGTTCTTCATTTCAAAAGGATTTATTCCCTCATACTAACATATTGACATACATGCTTCATTAACTTATAAACACGATAAGTTATTACTTATTCTGGGTGAGTTTGTAACTTATTAAAGTATAAAAATATTTATATTTCCATTTCTCATAACTTATGTCTTCTCTTCATATGACTCATTATGATTAATGACTTTTAACCATTCTTCTTACTTCTTATTATCATACTCACTTTATTAATGTAAACATGTTACAAGTTCTCACAAGTTCTTATACTTTCATTATAAGTTCATAACTTATTTATGATTGAATTACTTATTCAAGACTTATACGGCTTATTAAGACTTAAGCCCTTTGATTCATTATTCTAACCCCTTCTTAGCATGCTAGTTATACCAATACCCCCTTCTCTAACAAATGAAGAGAAAGAGAATCATGGTTTAAGAATACTTACTCTTGAATAACACTTGGTTAATCTTTAATCTCCTTATTGCTTCTTGAAATATGAACTATAGCTTTTCTATCTTTTGTAGCTTATTATCTCTAACCAATAAGCTCTCAACTTATGGGATGAAAATATAACAACCAGCAAATGAAATACAAAGCTTTCTATTTATAGGAAATCCTAAGTTAGGGTAGTTTGGTCATTAATCCATCCACCTCCTTACTATTCCTAGCTTAAGCACTAAGTAAACTTGGCCTCCACAACACTTAGGCATTAAGTTAACTTGTTTAGCACAAATTTTATCCTTTGCTTGCTCACCACATTTACTTAACCATTAAGTTATCTTGCTCCACACTTTAATTACTTGGTCAATACATATCTTAGCCATTAAGTTACTTGTTTATCACTTTGGATCACCCATTGTTTAAACCATGGGTTTAAACCAACCCATAACCCCTTTGGTTCTTACTTTGGGCTTTAGCTTAATTATCTTAACTTATACATTGGGATTTACATTTAATTCACATTAGACTTAACCATTTCCATACTTGGGCTAACATAATCTACCAATAAATCCATTATAATTGGCTTAAAGTCTTATAACGTATAATTTACGTATTAATCTTGTATTCCACCTCGTATACTTATTCATTATATATGAAATGCTATCATTCATACATACGCGCATTCATTACTTCGTACAATACCTACATATTATACGATCATTACTTAATTCATTGCACGCGTTTTAAATTCCTTCTCGGAAGTCACATTCCCTAAACGTTAGGTTTTAAGTCCGCAGGCGAAATATTACGTTTTCCATAACTGAAATATTATTGGATATTCTATCTTACCTCGATATTCCATCGTTACGTATTTTTCGGAAGTTCAAAAATAATTCCCGAGCAGAAATGTGTGAATAGTATTTTTTACAAAATTTCTCAGAAAGCTTTTATTTTCGTCTTGGAAATTTAAACACTTTAATTCTATCACGTAGCCAAAATCTTACGACGTTCTGATATGTTTAGGTCATAGAACGACCTTCAATTAGCCTGCTTCCATAAATAATCAATTAAATTTATTTAATCCTTATAATTAAATAAAATTTTAATTCTTCTAAAAATTTGATATTCTCGGGCGTTATATCATTTATGTGACTTAATAGTATAATCATGTGAAAAAACTAATTACATTATAGTACCTTCATCTATACCTCCATTTTTAATTTAGTCATGCAAGTATTATCAATCTTGCACCAACCCCCATAATAGTAAATCACGTGAATCAATAGTACACACATGTGAACACATAGTTATAAGCATGTGAATTAATAGCAATTAATTGTTCATTTATCTGGTGAATTACCCGATTGGTCAATATAACCTCCCAACATTAATTATTATCAAAATAAATGTCGATTTCCACTAACACTAATAATCCCAACACAATGGAAATATCAATTTCATCTTTAATAAATACGAACTTATTCATCATTAATATTATAACACACAATATTTAACAACCAGGTTGTTCCCAGGAAAGAGGGGGCTTTCCGATAAGGATTTCTCCTTATTGGCGCGCAATTAGGTGACCAAACCTCTCCTTAACAGAACTTCTAGATATTGTCAATATTGTAAATAATAATATGAATAACTTTTTCGTCTCAATTATTGATTTAATAATATATAAAATATTATGCAGATGATATTGTGACAATAACTGAATCAATAATATGAGAGATATGATGCATCAATTACTGTAGTAATAATTGAGTATAATTAAGTGACTTCTCACGTAAGCGTCAATAATTAATACCGTGTGCTGCTATGCAACCATGCGTATTACTGTACTTTTACTACCGGGTAGTTCAACAGTTTTAACGGTAACACTTTCGCCGTTATTTTTATAAAAAGATATTTCTGTCATTTTCTAACTACGACAATACTTCCGTTGTGGCGTTCGCCAATGATTTTGTCGTCATATGAATATGCTCTGTTAAAACGAATATTTCCCGACCAATCGAATATTATATAACCACTTGTTTACTTTGCAAAATTTATAAATATTACCCACAACTATAACATTATATCAAATCCACACCATAATATTCAAAAAATATATTTTGAGAAAATTATTCTTTATTCATAAAAGTTGGGGTCTTACACATTATACACAAAGAGTTATAGATTTTACAAAATCAAGTAATAAACTAATTTTCTGAAAATTTCCAAATTTCGTTCTTCATTTAGACAAAATACTAATAAAGTACCTCAGCATTAATTCCTTCATTTATATCCAAACATAATAAATATTTCCTTATCATACAAATCAATAATTAATTATTCACAAATAATATTACAGAATGACAATTATAACAACCAGGTCGTTCCCAGGAAGAGGGGGCTTTCCGATAAGGATTTTTCCTTATTAGCACGCAATTAGGTGATCAAACCCCTTTCCTAGACAGAACTTCCTTAGACATTGCCAATAATGCTCTCTAATAATATTATTCAAATACAAAATTATTGATCTGATAATAGAGATAATGTGCAGTGACAATTATTGCACAATAATAATATAAAATATCAACGTAGCAATTATTGAATCAATAAAATAAAATATTGAACAGTAATTATTGTTACAATTATTGAGTAGTGCTTTCATACGTAAAAATCAATAATTCAAAAATAATGTTCAATACTGTGTGCTACTGTGCAACAACGCGTATTACTTTACTTTACCCACCGGGTATTCCAATAGTTTTAACGGAAACAACTACGTCGTTATTTATAAAAAAACTCATACTTGTCGTTTTCTTCATCTGACAGTTACTCTATCATGGGGCCCACAAATGGCTGCACCGTTGTACGAATATTCCCTGATAATAAGAATATTCCACGACCAAACGAATATTCCCCGATAAAAATGAATATTTTATAACCACTTGCTTATTTTGCAAAATTTGTACATTTCACCCATACCTTTAAACTTTTATCAATTTAACTATTTACTAAATAGAAAAAAAAATTGAATACTTTTATTTCATAAAATTTGGGGTCTTACAATCTCCCCTCCTTATGAAATTTCGTCCCCGAAATTTACGTACCTAGTATTTCGAAGAGTTGAGAATACTTTGCTTTCATTTCAGATTTTATCTCTTCGGTCATCATGATTTCTCCATTGCTCATCTCCTGTATTTTAGATATCATTCTAGAATACAACTTCAAAATAAAGGTTATTTGACATATCGCAATTTGTCAACTTAAGTAAGAAAATTCAGCTTAGGTATGACATACTAGCTAAGGATATTACTCGTCTCTCCCTTCCTAGTTCTAATCCCAGATCTCCACCAGATATCATATCCCTAAGTTCTGATACCAACTGTGACTCATGTCCCAACCGTGGACAGCACCTCACAGTGGAACCAATCAGTTTTCCACCGCAGAACGGCGTCCCCTACGGAGAGTCTGGCTTCGGTGCATCCCAGTGACACCCCCAAATCATGGTACTTCATTTCCTCAAGATTTGGTGTTCACTTAATCAAAATTCATTTCTAACTACCCAATCATAATCAAATTGAATAATAAAAACCTACCCATACAGTATTAAACTTAAATAAAATATATCCCAGGTTATCTAACCTTTAGTTATGAACATTCAAATGCGGAAAATTAAATAAACTTCATTACAATCTTTAAACCAAAGTCTGATAATAAAACTATCAAAACTATTACAAGTCTTCAATATTTGGTCGTCTTTCCTTTTCCCTTACTGGTGCTAAGTACATCACCCTTTTCAGCTTTAGCTGTAAGAAATTTTACAGGCAAGAGTGAGCAAACAAGGCCCACTTGGAATAACAACAAGTAATTCTTTAAACTTTTACATCAATTGCCAAAACTTGGCTTAATAGAACTGAACAATGTGTTCTATTAACTTTCTAAAAATTATAACATTCACTGAGGGTCTAATGACCACGAATCATGTCCACAGTTATAAATAATCTTTCAACTTTAACTTTAACAGTCATAAGACTATAAGGACTCCACGTACTTAGGGGGATCAACCCTTCGTACAATGTATTGTGCACAACCATTTCAACGCTAAGCGTAAACCTCTATTAAAAGAGTTGTTCATCTTAGTATTTAGAATACAAGTCCGCACCAAAGTAAGTTTGGTTTGGATACAGTACAGGGTAATTTAGAATTCAATGGTAATCAACTAAGGATTAGTTGATTACAACAGAAATAACTGTATGTTATGGAATAATAATAACTGAATTGATATTTGTAATTAACATCATGCTTTAGGAATAATCTAATAGCATAAACATTGAATAATCATATCATAATTTGCTTTGAACAATATTAGGTCAAAGTTATTGAGAATTGAATACTAAGCATGCATAGTGAATAGTAATTTGAACGATAAAGTTGTTCAACACTAGAATATATAAAGCGACTCACATGCTAAATAATAAGTTACATATTAGAGAAACTTGCTCAATATTAAACTGTAAGATTTGGGATACTTGTATCGTTATGAGCAACTAGATACAATAACTTATTCAATAATAGGCAATCTAGCTCTACGAAAGTGTAAAGGTAGCAACTTACAACAATTGTAATTGAATTTGAAAACAATAACGTACTAATTAAATTAAACTCGCACAATGAAGTTTTGAGTTAGAGAACTTGCCTTTAGCACAAGCTAAACCTTTAAACTTGAATCAATACCCTATACATATGTCATCATGATATAATTAGTCATTACCAACATTTTATATCTATATAAACAAATATATACATCATGTAGGTCAAATCACCCATTCATATAATCATACTATGTTAATACTAGTTAACATTTGATAACATGCTCATTCATAGTTTAATACTACTGAAATCATCATTTAACATTCATATTATTAACACATAACCTTTATTTTCAAAATTTGTGTAATAAACTAAAACTGTCAGAACCTTCTGCTAACTTGCGCTGCGGCGCCACAGTTTACACTGTGGTTGGCACTGCGGCACTGAGTTGGTGCTGCGACGTGAGTCACTGGCCATCGATTGGCGCTGTGGCGTGGCGCCAGCACTGCGACGCGAAACTTGTACTGCTGGGCCGCGCTACGACTCTAGAGTCCAGAACTCGGCGACCAAGCTCGGCAACAGCATGAACAAAAGCCAAATTGGCCTACAAGCTCCAATCTAGTAGACTAATTAACATGTAATTTACACATAGACGTCATGTAAACATATTGTGAAGACTTTTAACATGTTTCTACCCATAAAATAACATAAACATCAAATCTACAACGCCCAATTTCTATGTTTTTGGCAAAAACTCCATTTTTGAGATTTTTAATGGAAATCAACACTGTGATTTTATTTTTCAATCAAAACAGGAATTTCAAAACACCATAGTTATGATTATACAAACTCTATCAAATTCAATAATTAATTTATCAGTTTAACAACTAATTAAACCTTAATTTCTACTTTAAACTAAGCCATATTCATATATATTTTTCATATGAACTCACTGTGATATAATTTTCTTCACAATTTACATACATAAAGAAATTAATTATAATCATACATAATCTAAAAAAATAGTTTTACAACAACAATCATCATCTAAAGCTATATACACAAGAAATTCATCATCTATAATTATTTATAGAGAACTTTTTTGGAGAAGAAAACTAAACTTTAAAAATAAAATACAAGGATTAATATCATACCTTTGATTAAGAAGACGATACTCTAGAGTTTAGAAGAAAATAGTTATGATTACAATCTTCTTTTCCCCAATTCTTTTCTCAATTTCACAAAACTTCTCTCAACTTTTCTCTCTGTATTCTTCTTCTCTTTTCTTCAACTGAGTCTTCTTCCTAACTCTAGTCTAACTAACGTAGGAAAAATATAACATATAAGATATAATATATATTAAAGATATAATATAACTCTAGCTAGAAATTATATCTAATAAAAATGGATTAATCCTTATACCTTGTTTGATAAAACACTAAAAATAAAGACTTAATATGCATTAAGACTTGTTTGGCCAAAACTAAATTAAAGTCCTTTAATTTATTTTAATAACTCCTTTATAGCAAGGTTATTAGTCACACTTCTACTTAATTAATTAATTAATTAAAATATTAATCTATTAAATTACTTTAACACATAATTTAATATCACATAACTATAATTTCTTTTATAATTGTAATTTTATTCGACCAACTAATATTTTAAATTACAAATTCCCATTTAAAATATTATAATTTATTCAAATCACTATAAGCTCTCTAGCTTACTTATTAAATTAAATTGGTATATAATCTCATAACAATTAATTTTTTTAGCTCCTTAATTATTTATTTAACAAATAATTAACTAAACCACATCAACTCAAATTGCCATTTAATACTTATATAATTAAATAAATATTTAATATTGTAAATAAATATTTAATTATTTATTTAACAAATAATTAACTAAACCACATCAACTCAAATGGAACAATTATTTATTCAATAATAAACATATTTATTAAAACTTATATAAATCAATAAATATTTAATATTACACTTTAAAATTCTGGAATGTTACATCATTCCCTCCTTACAAGGATTCTGTCCTCAGAATCACAACTCAAACAAATCATTCGTTACATTCTTCCCTACTTACAAAGATTATGTCCTAAGAATCAAAGACACATATTAAACAAATAACTCAGGGTACTCTTTCAACATTTTCTCTTCGATTTCCCACGTAGCTTCTTCAGCGTTGTGGTTCCTCCATATCACCTTCATAGAAGGTATCACTTTATTCCTGAGTACTTGTTCTTTCCTGTCGACTATCTGGATAGGAACCTCTTCATATGACAAATCTTTCTCGAACTGCAACAGTTCATACTCGATCACATGTTTGTAGTCGGGTTTATATGGTCGTAACACCGAAATGTGAAAAACATTATAAATGTTTTCCAACTCTAGAGGTAGAGCTACCTCGTAAGCCACTTCTTCCAGTCTTCGTAGCACTTCAAAGGGTCCAATAAACCTCGGGCTTAGCTTTCCCTTTTTACCGAAGCGAATTTTCCCCTTCCAAGGAGAAACTTTTAGGAATAAAAAAGTTCCTACGTCGAATGCACGATCTTGTCTGTGTTGATCAGCATACTTTTTCTGTCGGTCTTGAGCTGCTACCAATCTTGTCCTGATGAGTTTGATAATGTCAGTAGTTCGTTGCACTAGTTCCGGTCCTAGCAGTTGACGTTCACCGACTTCATCCCAGCACAGTGGAGTTCTGCACTTTCTGCCGTACAATGCCTCGTAAGGTGGCATGCTGATGCTCGCATGATAACTATTATTGTAAGCAAATTCCACCAATGCTAATTGTTCTTCCCAGCTTCCTTTAAAGTCCATGACACATGCTCTTAGCATATCTTCTAATTTTTGAATTGTTCGTTTGCATTGGCCATCTGTTTGTGGATGATAAGCTGTACTCATTCGCAACTGTGTCCCCATGCATTCTTGTAGTCTCTTCTAGAAATTTAACGTGAATCACAGATCTCTATCGGACACAATTGATATTGGCACCCCATGCCTCGAAACGATGTCTTTAATGTACAATCTTGCCAACTGATCAAGATTGAATCTAATCTTTTTTGGTAAAAAGTGCGCTGACTTTGTCAGTCTATCCACTATCACCCAAATCGCATCACATCCTATCTGAGTAGCTAGAAGACCCACCACAAAATCTATCGTGATGTGTTCCCACTTCCATTCTGGTATTTCTAACGGTTGAAGTAATCCACTGGGTCTTTGATGTTCAGCTTTTTTGTGACGCCCCCAAAATTAGGTATACATCACCCATCTTGAGGCGTCAGATACATGGTACAGAATTCAAATACAACTTACTAATACCACTGTCGTGTATAATACGACAAAATACAGCTGTGAGTTTGAATACAATAATTGTCTACTAGAGATCATACAAACTCAAAAGGAGTCCTCAATACAATTATTGTCACACTATTTAACAGAATAATGAGGACTACTAATACTATTCTCTGGTCCATCACTCCGTTCCCCGACTCGTCTCAGCTATATTCTCATTTCCTGAAGAGAACAATGAAAGAAAGGGTGAGCTCAACTAGCCCAGTAAGAAATATTATGACTAAGATAATGCAGAATAAATTATCGTTAGCCTTCAACAGTATTAAACTGATAAAATACAATAGACATCAAGTTTAACTGCAGCGGAACAAGCAATCCATTAAAAAAAGTCAAGTAGAGAATTGAATCTACTATCTTTTATGATTTAAAATGTTTTTCATCACTTTTATCGCTGAGACTCAGCTTAATAAATAATCCACATCATCCCCGCACTACGGCCAAGGATACTCATTAGGGTCACGACCACAAATTCCATGCACTACGGGCCAAGGATATTTGTGTATTCATCAATGGTCATGATCATGCCAACAACTGTCCATCAATGCACTACGGGCCAATGAGGACTTTTACCACATCATTTGTAACATTACGGTCATGATTACACCGAATAATCCCTGGTTATAATCATACCTAGTCCATCTATGCACTACAGGCCACATATGACTTTCAAAAAAATATAAACATGAGGATGATGACAATGATATAAGAATTCAATAAAACAAGTTCAAGAATTAATTTGTCTAAGAACCAATAATGTCCAAATTGTCAATAAGGTACTGTTTTGTGGGGTAAAATTCAAGAATGATCAGAAGAATATTTCCATGAAAAGATATTGGATGAAACGCAAATATCAAGGATATTCTACTAATTTCATGGAGTCTAGAAGTCAAAACTTTAACCAACTAAGTATAATAAAGAATGGAATAACAAAAGAAATCACCATGCATGCGGTACTTCGCATCGACAGGTTATTCCAACAGAATAATAATAACGGAACCAGGTCAGGCAAAATTTGCACCGACAGGATGTTCCAACATAATGATAAAGACGGAACCAGGTCCGGTGTAAAACACACAGACAGGATGTTCCAACGGAATAATAATAAAGACGGAACCAGGTCCGGTGTAAAACACACAGACAGGATGTTCCAACGGAATAATAATAAAGACAGAACCAGGTCCGGTGTAAAACACACAGACAGGATGTTCCAACAGAATAATAGAAGAATGTCACCAAGTATAGGGTAGACCACGTATACAGGTTATTCCAACAGAACAATAAAGAAATGGAATAACAGAAGTTCTCTTCTTGAATACAAAAGAATAATATCCCTTACCGTAACAGAAACTGGATATAGGAGAAGAAAAGTTAAGTAGCAAAAGCTTTTCTTCTATCTCTCTATAGTTTATCTCTCTAGAGTTCAGTGAATTCGTAAGAAAATAATGAAGGAATGAGCTTCTATTTATAGGAAAATGGAATGCATAGTAACTAATCCATGAACGGTCCAGATTGATTTACTTTAATCTTACGGTCCATATTTAAAGAATTTTTTTTAAAATAAAATATAATATATTCTATTTATATAAAAAGATTTTTACTATGCAAACACTATGCAACACTATGCAAAATACTATGCAACACTATGCATAATAAAATATAATATTTTCTATTTATAGAATAACTTTAATAAAGTATTCTGTTTTATATAAAAAGATGTTTCTGTTTTATTACGTTAATAATACGAATAAAACAAAACGTCATCATCGCTATAATAATTCATATTATTAATCGACAATAATTGAATCAAACTGAGCGACTTCTCACATAAATATCAATAATCAATACCGTGTGCTACTATGCAACAACGCGTATTACTGTACTTTTACTACCCAGTAGTTCAACAGTATCAACGGTAAAATTTTCGTCGTTATTCTCAATAAAATATTTTTGTCGTTTTCTCAATTCGACAATAATTCTGTTGTGGGGTCCACCAATAATTGTACCGTCGTACGAATATTTTCCGACACAAAGAATATTTCCTGACCAATCGAATATAATATAACAACTTGCATACTTTGCAAAATTTATAAATACTACCTACAACTATAATATTATCTCAAATTCACACCATAATATAAAAAAAAAATTCGAGAAAATTAATTCTTTATTCATAAAATCTGGGGTTTCACAATCTCCCCTCCTTATGGAATTTCGCCCTCGAAATTTACGTGCGTACCTGGTATGCCGAACAGGTGAGGATACCTTGACTTCACTTCAAATTCTAACTCTTGAGATATAACCTTTGAGTGTTGAATACGATTCTTCTTATCCAAGATTGTAACACGTATCTCTTCAAACGTTAAATCATCCGCTATCTCGTCCGGTTCTAAATTAATAATGTGGTTCGGGTCGTCCACATATTTACGTAACATCGATATGAAAAAAAAACGTTATGAACACGCAATATATTTGGCGGTAAAACGAGTCTATAAGACACACTTACTACTCAATCGAGGATTTCAAAATGGGCCAATTAAATCGAGGGTTGAGATTTCCTCTCTTCGGCAACTCTTGCTTCTAAAATAACACCCTCTTAAACCTTTTTCTTTACATTCATCAGATTTGGGTATGTAGCTTGAGCGTCTTTAACTTTATCGATTAAAGTCAATTTTACTCGTATATTCGTTATCTTCACGTGGGTCCCTAGAGTCTTTAACTCTATCTTCTTCATTTGCAAGTTATACGAAATGAGTCTTTGTGTTAACAACATCGCACTTGTAAACGCATACGATCTTCTACTCAACACGTCAGCTACCACGTTCGCTCTTCCACGATGATATTGAATAGTACGATCGTAATCTTCAACAGCTCGAGTCAACGTCTTTGGTGCATGTTACTTTTGTTTTAGTTGAAAAAATTATTTTGAGGGTTTAAGAAATGGGTTTTGTACTGGTGTCAATAAAAAATTCGATTTCACTCTCTGGGGTAGGCTAAGAAGTCTTCAGGAATACGTCAAGAGATTTATTAATGATAAAAATATCATTCAAAACTGTTACTCACATCCAAGACTTGGATAGTACGTCACATTGATACCAACTGTGACTTCTATCCCTTAACCTAAATAGCACCTCACAATGATACCTATCAACTTGTTATCGTCATTCACGACGTCGCCTATAAAAAGTCTGGCTTCGGTGAATTTCACACAAGGAAGTCATCAACAAAAGGATCAGGGCTCTTTACTTATGGCTTGATATGACAATGATTGAATTTAGTGGTTTGGTTGCTTGAATTCGCATAATAGGTTGGTTAGGAATATGAAAGCTAACAACCTTATGAAAAACATGATGAGTAGTTAACCAATCGTTTTCTAAAATCGCATCAAAGGCAAGTATTTTCAAAGAAATAAGATGAACACGTAACGTGAAAGTGTCGATTTGAATCAAATAAAATTTATAAACAGTGGAGGTAACGAAGGTTTCTCCCAATGGAGTTTCAATAGATAAATCAACGTTTAACTTCTCCGGAGTTAAGTACAAACATTGAACACAACTAGGTGAAATAAAAGAGTGAGTAGAACCGGTATCTAACACGGTATAGACTTCGTAAGAGCTTATGATTAACTTACCCGTGATAATTTTATTCAGGTTCCTCGTCACGAGAGAAAAAAAAATGCTCTCTCTTAAACTACCGATTTTGGCTTGTCTGGGACATCCTTTGGCATCATTATCCCAGCTGGAATTGACTTCACCATACGACAAAATCGAGCTAGGTGACCTTCTCTTCCGCAATTAAAACATGTTTTGGACTGCTGCGTACAGTTTGGACGAATGTGTCCCTCCTGTTCGCATTTGAAACATACGACCGATGGGCGTTCTTCTTCCTTTGAAACGGGTGCTGGTGCCGACGTCTTCACGTCATTGTTGAACCTTCTCTTCTTAAAATGTCCATTCTTATTATCTTGGCCATGATTACCACCGAAATGGTTACCATTCATGGCATGATAATTTCCCCCGCGATAGTTATCATTGTTCTGATGGCCGTTGCCACCGGTATGATTATTGTCGTGCTGCTGGTCATTACCTTTTGGTTGTGATAACTCATTATCGCGCTCCACTAACTGAGCCCTATTCACAATATCTGAATATAAACAAAGTTTATGAGAAATGAGGTATTAACGTATATCGGGTTTCAAACCTCGCAGAAACATTCGCGTCATTCGCTCCTCATTATCGACCAAATGGGATGCAAACCGGGACAACTCCGCAAATTTAGCCTCGTACTGCAATACGGTCATATTATTTTGCTCCAGCTTGATAAACTCTACCTCCTTCATGTGACGAATACTTTCAGGAAAGTACTTGTCGTTGAACAGCTCTTGGAACTTCTCCCAAGACATCTTGAGTGCGTCCGTCTGGGTACGTTTTACAGATTCCCACCAATGATCTGCTTCTTCACGCAACATAAAGGTTGCAAAAGGAACCTTTTGCTCCTCGGAGTATCCCAAGACATCAAATATCTTGGTGATCTGCTTTAACCACGTCTCTGCCTTAAGTGGTTCTGGCTTTCCCAAAAACATCGGTGGTCCCAGCTCCTTGAACTGCTTAGCGGTAACCAACCGTGGGTTGCCATTGTCTTTACCTGCATTATGAACAGGAGTCACCTTCGCCTGATGTTGCATGAATTCTAAAAAACTCCTAAACGTACCGTCGTTCGTCAATTGATCAGTGTTGTTGTTTACAGGAGGATTATCGCCATCCTGTTGCACATGGTCCTGATTATTGATCTGTGGAGACTCAACGGTCTCATGTGCTCCATTGATAATCTCAACATTCTCGGATGCCATTTTCAAACACTGCCACAAAACAAGGGTTAATTAACATATCACATATTATTCCTATACTTTGACCGACCAATTAAATACCAAATAAACTTAGGTAGGTCATACTAGCGAAGGAATTCCCCGTCTCTCCCCTCCTAGTTCTTATCTCACATCTTAGCCAGGGATCACATCGCTAAGCTCTTATACCAACTGTGACGCCCCCAAAATTAGGTATACATCATCCATCTTGAGTCGTCAGATACATGGTACAGAATTCAAATACAACTTACTAATACCACTGTCGTGTATAATACGACAAAATACAACTGTGAGTTTGAATACAATAATTGTCTACTAGAGATCATACAAACTCAAAAGGAGTCCTCAATACAATTATTGTCACACTATTTAACAGAATAATGAGGACTACTAATACTATTCTCTGGTCCATCACTCCGTTCCCCGACTCGTCCCAGCTATATTCTCATTTCCTGAAGAGAACAGTGAAATAAAGGGTGAGCTCAACTAGCCCAGTAAGAAATATTATGACTAAGATAATGCAGAATAAATTATCGTTAGCCTTCAACAGTATTAAACTGATAAAATACAATAGACATCAAGTTTAACTGCAGCGGAACAAGCAATCCATTAAAAAAAGTCAAGTAGAGAATTGAATCTACTATCTTTTATGATTTAAAAAGTTTTTCATCACTTTTATCGCTGAGACTCAGCTTAATAAATAATCCACATCATCCCCGCACTACGGCCAAGGATACTCATTAGGGTCACGACCACAAATTCCATGCACTACGGGCCAAGGATATTTGTGTATTCATCAATGGTCATGATCATGCCAACAACTGTCCATCAATGCACTACGGGCCAATGAGGACTTTTACCACATCATTTGTAACATTACGGTCATGATTACACCGAATAATCCCTGGTCATAATCATACCAAGTCCATCAAGATAGGTTCAGTTATTGGAGCTCTATAATGAGTCAGCCCATCCAAAAGGTAGCAGCCAACAAAACGATAATACCAGTGGTAGTAGTCATCGAAGCGGTGATAACAAACGTGAAGGAAATCAATATGCCAGAAATGGTAACCACTTCAGTGGTAATCCTGACCAAGATAATAGAAGAAATGAGTCAAGTGGAAATTTTAAAAAGAGAAGGTTCAATAATGATGGAAAGACAGTAGCACTAACACTCGTTTTTAAGGAAGGAGAATGACCATCAGTCGTATGCTGTAAATGCGGACATAAAGGACACATCAGTCCAAACTGTACGCAGCAACCCAAAGTGTGTTACAATTATGGAAAAGAAGGTCATTTAGCACGATTTTGTCATACAGTGAAGTCAAGTCCAGCTGGGACGGTGACACCAAAGGCTGTCCCAGACATATCAAAATCGGTAGTTCAAGGGAGAGTGTTTGTTGTGACCTCCCAAAAAGTGAGGAACCCGAATGAAGTTATCACAGGTAAGCTAATCATAAACTCTTGAGAAGTCTATACCTTATTCGATATCAGTTCTACTCATTCTTTTATTTCATTTACTTGAGCTCAATGTTTAATTTTGACTCCAGAGAAATTAGACTTTGACTTATCTGTTGAAACTCTGTTGGGAGAAACCTTCATTACATCCACTATTTATAAGTCTTGTCTGATTGAAATTGGCACCCTCACATTACCTGTCGACCTTATCTCTTTGAAAATACTTGCATTTTATGTGATTTTAGGGATTGATTGGTTAACTATTCATCATGCAAAAATTGATTGTTTTCGTAAGGTTGTTAGCTTTTATATTCCTAACCAACGTATTATGCGAATTCATGCAACCAAACCACTAAAGTCAATCATTGTCGTATCAAGCCATAAAGCCATTCGTTTATTGAAAACAGATGTCAAGCTTTCTTAGCCCATGTCATATATTTAAAAAAAATACGTCAGATTTGAATGATATTTCTATTGTTAATAAATTTCCTGACGTATTCCCTGAAGAACTTTCTGGCCTACCCCCAGAGCGTGAAATTGAATTTTGTATCAACCTTGAACCTGGTACAAAACCCATTTCCAAAACCCCATATCGAATGACTCTTATTGAACTTCAGGAGTTAAAAACCAAACTGAAGGAGTTGTTAGATATCAATTTTATTCATCCTAGTACGTCTCCTTGGGGTGTTCCTGTTCTATTCGTAAAGAAGAAAGATGGAAGTATGCGACTTTGCATTGATTATCGGGAGTTGAATCATGTCACCATCAAAAATAGGTACCCATTGCCTCTCATTGATGACTTGTTTAACCAGTTACAAGTTACCAAATTCTTTTCAAAGATCAATCTTCATTCCGAATATCATTAATTAAAGATTAAAACTGATGACATTCCAAAAACTACTTTTAGAACTCGGTACGGGCATTACGAATTCTTAGTCATGTCTTTTGGATTGACTAATGCTCCTACTGCCTTCATGGATATGATGAACCGAGTATTCAAGGAATATTTGGATAATTTTTTGGTTGTCTTTATTGATGACATCCTTATATACTCCAAAAGTCGTGAAGATCATGAGCAACACTTGAGGCTGATACTCCAAAAGCTTCATGAAAATAAGTTATATGCCAAGTTGAAGAAATGTGAGTTCTGGCTTGAGAAAGTAGCATATCTTGGGCACGTGATGTCGAATCATAGAATATCAGTTGATCCTGCAAAGATTGAAGCAATACAAAGTTGGGAGCAACCCAAGTCGGTAACCGAAGTACGTAGCTTTCTAGGCTTAGCTGGTTATAATCAGAGATTCGTGGAAGGATTTTCTCGCATCACTACTCCATTAACTCAGCTGACTAAAAAAAATACAAAATTCAATTGAAGCGAGTAATGTGAGAAGAGTTTTCAAGAACTCAAGAGGAGACTCATTTCATCACATGTTTTGATAATACCATCAAGTTCAGAGGGATTTGTCATCTATAGTTATGCTTCAGGCAGAGGTTTAGGATGTGTTTTCATGTAATATGGGAAATTCATAGCCTATGCCTCACGGAAACTCAAATAATATGAGAGGAATTACCCTACTCATGATCTAGAGTTAGCAGCAGTTATTTTTCGCACTAAAAATTTGAAGACATTATCTGTATGCGGAGAAAGTGGAGATCTATACGGATCATAAAAGCCTCCAATATTTCTTCACCCAAAAGGAACTCAACATGCGGGAACGATGTTGGCTCGAGCTATTAAAAGATTACGTTCATACCATTCAATACCATCCTAGAAAAGAGAACATGGTAGCTGACGCGTTGAGTAGAAGATCATATGCGGGTACGAGTTCGATATTATGAACGCAACAGTCCATTTTGTATGACTTATAAAGTATGGAGATAGAGTTAAAGACTTCAGAGACCC
This sequence comes from Panax japonicus, assembly GCA_020205505.1. Classification (NCBI taxonomy): domain Eukaryota; kingdom Viridiplantae; phylum Streptophyta; class Magnoliopsida; order Apiales; family Araliaceae; genus Panax; species Panax japonicus. The sequence goes on from CM035104.1 coordinate 19,039,053, forward strand.
ATGTGATGATGTCAAATATACGAGTATAACCGACTTTAATCAATAAAGTTAAAGCTGCTCAAGCTATGGACCCGGAGCTGATGCGTATGAAGAAGAAAGTGCAACAAGGTGCTATTCCAGAAGCAAGAATTAATGAAGAAGGAATACTTTGAGTCAACTCCAGACTTTGTGTTCCTAACGAATTTGATTTGAAGTATAAAATCATGATAGAGGCATACAACACAACGTTTGCAATCCATCCCGGGAGTACCAAAATGTATCGTGATCTTCAAAATACATTCTGGTAGAGCAATATAAAGAGAGAGATATCGAAGTTTATCTCAAGGTGTTTATCTTGTCAACGAGTCAAGGCGGAGCATCAAGTACTAAAAACACCATTGCAACCACTTTAAATTCCAGAATGGAAGTGGGAACACATTTACATGTATTTTGTTACTGGTCTTCCCAAGGTTACTCAAGGAATAGATGCAATTTGGGTCATTGTCGATAGATTATCCAAGTCTGCTCATTTCTTACCTATACGAGAAACATATTCACTTAAACGTTTTGCTCGTATATACATAAATGAGATTATAAGACTGTATTGTATGTCAGTATCCATAGTTTCTGATCGAGACCCAAGATTCACTTCGCGATTTTGGGTCAGTTTGCAGAAAGCTATGGGCACGGATTTACGATTTAGTTCTGCATATCATCCATAGACAGATGGTTAGTCGGAGAGGACTATTCAAATTCTTGAAGATCTATTAAGACTTTGTGTCCTAGACTTCAAAGGAAGTTGGGACAAGTTCTTTTCATTAGTGGAATTCTCCTACAACAACAGTTATCAAACAAGTATAGGCATGGCTCCATTCGAGACATTGTATGGATGAAAGTGTCGTTCTCCAGTATACTGGGACGAGGTGGGTGAAATAACGTTGTTGGGACCAGAATTGGTACATATGATAAATAAAAAGATTTAAATGATCCGGCAATGCATACAAACCTCACAAGATCGACAAAAGAGTTATGCCGATCTTCATCGAAGGGACGTGGAATTCAACGTTGGAGATCATGTGTTGCTACATGTTGCTCCATAGAAAAGAGTTACGAGATTTGGAAAGAGAGAATAGCTCAATCCTCAATTCATTGGCACATTTGAAATCCTCGATCTAGTAGGAACTATGGCCTATAAACTCACCTTACCACCAAGTATGTATCGTGTTCATAACGTTTTTCACATATCTATGTTACGTAAATATTTGAAAGACCCGAATCACATTATTGAATTAGAACCAGACAAGATAGCGAAAGATTTGACGTATGAAGATGTACCTGTTAAAATCTTGGATAAGAATGGACCTATTTTACGCTCCAAGGTTATACCTCAAGACAAAGTTTTGTGGAGAACCCATGATATTGAGGAAATGACATGGGAGTTAGAATCTGAAATTAAATCAAGATATTCTCACCTTTTCGACATACCAGGTACGTATACCAATTTTGAGGACAAAATTTCATAAGAAGGGGAGTTTGTAAGACCCCAATTTTTTTTGAATAAAAATTTACTTTTCTCTAAATATCTTTTTGAATAATAAGGTGTTGATTTGATATAATATTATAGTTGTGGGTAATATATACAAATTTTACAAAGTAAGCAAGTTGTCATAAAAAATATTCATTTAGTCGGGGAATATTCATTTTATCAGGGAATATTCGTACGACGACATAATCATTGGTGGACCCCACAACAAAATTACTGTCGGAGTTAGAAAATGACAGAAATAACTTTTTATAAAAATTACGGAAAAAGTTTTACCGTTAACTGTTGAAATACTCAGTGATAAAAGTACAGTAATACGCGTGGTTGCATAGTAGCATGCGGTATTGTACAATATCTTTGATTATTGATGCTTACGTGAGAAGTCACTCAGTTTTATTCAATTATTGCCACAGTAATTGCTGAATAATATCTCACATTATTGATTCAATTATTGTCACAATATTTTCTATTATTAAATCAATAATTGAGACGAAAAAGTTATTCATATTATTATTTGCATTATTGACAATGTCTAAAAAGTTCTGTTGAGGAAAGGGGTTTGGTCACCTAATTGCGCTCCAATAAGGAGAAGTCTTTATTGGAAAGCCGCCACCTCTTTCTTGGGAATGACCTGGCTGTTAATATTGTGAGCTTATAATATTATGTATGAATAATTATTATGTGGTGGATATTGGTTCAATTTTGATATACATGAAATAATTTTGCATGAATTATTTGTTAAAAGTTTGGCAATAATTTTCTCCGATAAAATATTTATTCAAATATATTATTATAATATTATATTATAATAATGTGATAATATAATAATATATTTTTTTATAATTTTTATGGTAATATTATTATAGTATATATAAGCACGTGAATTTGTTAAAGGAAAGTGGAGGTGAGAAGCTTGATGTATTTCCTTGATTTTCAAATTCGGTGTATTGCATTTTGTTTCAAAACCATGTGTTGGTGAAATTTCTTCCATGGGACCACTTGATTGGTTGAGAAACTTTCCTGCAATTAATTTTCCAAAGGGTGGACCCTACCTTATTTAAAAATATGAGAAAGTTAGGCATGATTGTGACAACCCCAAAATAGGTCCAATCCATCCAACCTATTCTAAGTCGCCAAATACATGGTACAGAAAAGACCTATAACTTTATTACTATAATTGTCGTGCAAAATACAACAACACATATGTTGTAAGTTTTGATACAAATATATACCAATTGTGACTCTCATCCCAACCTTGGATAACACGTTACAATGACACCTTACATAAAGGTACAGTCAATAACTATTTTATAAATTAAATTCTTTGGAAAATGCTCAAGGAAATCTTTGTACTTGGGAGGCTATGCGTCTAGGTTATGATAGATATCATATGCCCACAATATTATCATTGGTTGACCCAATAGACCCCAAAAAAAACGATAAGATTGTTATCATATTCTTTTCAATGGTGAGTCTTCTCTTGACATATCATTATCTCCAATGTCTCTAATTGAGAATTACACTTCAACCAAACACCAAGATTATATAGGTAGTCCTCGTAGATATACTCAGCAAGTGGATGTGCAAAACCCTGTCTTATAATAACACAAAGTCGCATGTCGTTAGACATCTTGTATGATAGTGGCAAAACACCATTCCAATGTTGGGTTCGCCTAACCCTATTTGATTCACCAAATATAACTACTAAATGATGTATAAAATACAACACTATTTTCTATACTGTTTAGGGAGAACCTCCACAGCTAGAGACCACCGTTCTATTCCCCTGTTACCCCCGCTCGACCCAGCTACACTATTATTACCTGAAAGGAATTGTGAAGCAAAAGGGTTAGCACAACTAGCCCAGTAAAGAATATCATGACTAAAGATAAATAAATTATCAATAGCCTTTGTTAGTAATAAATTAGAGATTTAGAACATATGGTAGATGATAAAACTTTTCAACCATAGTTACAGCGGAACGAGGAATCCATTAAAAGAGTCAAATAGACCATAAAGTCTATTATATTCTCCATGTTAAAAGACCACCAATATTGTTTTATCCCTATAACATCAATCAACAGTTCCGATCCACAATCTTGTGAATAACTCATAATCATAATTGTGGTTCTAAATTCCTCTTCCCATCCAGGACGAAGATAATTTTTATCACCTGTCTTTACCTGAAACATCAAAGATCATGGTTCTGACGCCCCCAAAATCGGTATACATCACCCATCTTGAGTCGCCAAATCCATGGTACAGAATTCAAATGCAAATTTAATTATACAACAGTCGTGTAAAATACGACTAAACATATGCAGTGAGTTTTAATACAAATATTGTCATCTAGACAATATACAAACTCAATGGGGTCCTCAATATATTTATTATTACACTATTTCATAGAATAGTGAGGACTACTAATGCACCATCTAGGACCATCACTCTGTTCCCTGACTAGTCCCTGCTACGTTCTCATTTCCTAAAGAGAACAATGAAAGCAAAAGGGTGAGCTCAACTAGCCCAGTAAGAAATATTATGACTAAGATAATGCAGAATAATTATCGTTAGTCTTCAACAGTGTTAAACTGATAAAATATAATAAATATCGAGTTTAACTGCAGCGGAACAAGCAATCCATTAGAAGAGTCAAGTAGAGAATAAAATCTACTATCTTCTATGATTTAAAAGATTTTTCATCACTTTTATCGCTGAGACTCAGCTTAATAAATAATTCACATCATCGAATCACCCCTGCACTACGGCCAAGGATATTCTTTAGTATCACGACCACAAATTATCCATGCAGTACGGGCCAAGGACATTCGTGTATTCATTAATGGTCATGATCATGCCAACAACTGTCCATCAATGCACTACGGCCAATGAGGACTTTTACCACATCATTTGTAACATTACGGTCATGATTATACTGAATAATCCATGGTCATAATCATACCAAGTCCAATGCACTACAGGCCACAGATGACTTTCAACAAAATATAAACATGACGATGATGACAATGATATAAGAATTCAATAAAACAAGTTCAAGAATTAATTTATCCAGGAACTAATAACTTCCAAATTGTCAACATGATATGTAAGACCCCAACTTATTATTAATGAAATTAAATTTTCTCTATTTATTATTTTTAAATAGTAAGGGTTGATTTGATTAATGTGGTTAGTTATGGGTAAAATACGTAAATATTTCAAATAAGCAAGTGGTTATAAAATATTCATTGTTGTCGGAGAAAATTCGTTTGGTCGTGGAATATTCTTTCTATCGAGAAATATTCGTACGACGGTGCAATCTTTTGTGGGTCCCATAACGGAAAGCGATAGGATGAAGAAAACGACAAGTATAAGTTATTTATAAATAACGGCGTAGTTGTTACCGTTAATACTGTTGAAATATCCGGTGGTTAAAACACAGTATTACGCATTGTTGCACGGTAGCACACGGTATTGCGCCAATTATTGATTCTTACATAAGAAGGCACTACTCAATAATTGTTACAGTAATTATTGTTCAGTATTTTATTTTATTGATTCAATAATTGATGCGTTAATATTTTATATTACTGTTGTTTCAATAATTGTCACTATACAGTATTTTCTATTATTGGAGCAATAATTCATATTATATGAATAATATTATTAGATAACATTATTGGCAATGTCTAGAAAGTTCTATCTAAGGAGAGGTTTGGTCACCTAATTGCGCGATAGTAAGGAGAAATCCTTATTGTAAAGCCCCCTCTTTCCTAGGAACTGTCTGGTTGTCAGTATTGTGATTCTGTAATATTATTTGTGAATAATTAATTATTGATTAATATGATGAGAAAAATATTCATTTTATGTGGATATAGATGGAGAAAATTTTTAAAGTGACAATTGTTGAAAATCGATATTTTATCTTTTCTGATAAAATAATATTTTATTATATTATTATGATATAATAATGATGATATTTTTAGAATAAATGTGGGATATATGAGTATATGAGGAGGAAGAGTATTTTTGTTGCAATAAATGTTAAAAACATATTAAACATGTCGGTGGACCCCATTTCTTGACTGAAATTTGATTATAGCCTGTAAAATCGCCCGTTTGTGGATTTCAGTCAATTACTGTTTGGAATTAGGAAAAACTTTCTTCTGCAAAGTTGTAGATAATGGAATTTCCTATAGAAAAGGCATAAGGTTCGAATTTTTCTGATAAAAGGGCTATTTATTATGAATTATTGAAGCTCTGAAGTTCCGAAATAATTGATTTTTGGAAGTTTTAATTATTTTTAATATGAAAAACGTTTTGGTCATTATTGTGGGTCTCGCATGTGACGTAAATGGCTGAATTCAGATCTAAGAAAGTGGGCGTAAGAAATTTGATTATATATATTAATATTATATTAAATTTTATGCTTTGGTGTTCTAAGAATTTTCTTATAAATAGGGTGCTTAGGTTAGAATTGAAAATCACACCAGAAACTAAAGTTTTTTCACTCTTTCTCTCTCGATATATTGAGCGTATTCTTGTGAGTATTTTGATACTTTGAGTGTTGTAATACGGTGCAAGTTCCCTTCAGCACTATATTCAGTATTCCAACAAGAAGTACTATTCTTTCGAGGCAAGATGTGTTATTTTCTTCTTAAATGATATTATTTTCTTCAATATCATTATGCCAAAATATTGGTTTGAACTTTTTATCAAATTTGGAACTTTTTGTGTCGGGGTTACTATTCACGTATACGGTACTATTCACGTATACGACACTATTCATGAATACGGCACTATTCACAGAAAAATTAAATTTTTGTTTTTCGTCCAATATATCTATTATGGATACTAGCTTTGATTGTATCCATGTTTTGATCATTCTTGAATTTTACTCCACTATGATTATTTATGAGGTATTTTTGGACATGGATAAATCGAAATACGAATCCTTAATATTTGTTATTTTGTTTCACTGGATTCGTTTTCTTTAAAATATTTTTCATCATCCTCAGTCCTAAATGATGATATTACTGAATATCTTTGGCATGTAGTGCAAAGATGAATGATTTTCTAATGAATATCTTTGGTCTGTAGTGCAAAGATGAACAAGTGTTTAGATGAACATGACCAACTGATGAATATCTTTGGCCTGTAGTGCAAAGATGAATATTTGATTCCAGATATATATTGATTGATGTTACAAGGATAAAATATCGACGATGAACTTTTAAATTCATATATAGAAGATAGTTGATTTCATTCTCTACTTAACTCTTCTAATGAATTATTATTTCCGCTGTGAATATTGATTTAAAACTGGTTATCTATTGTATTCTATTAGATTTTTCCCTGTTGAGGACTAATGATAATTTGTTCTATATTATCTTAGTCATAATGTTCTTTACTGAGCTAGTTGAGCTCACCCTTTTCCTTTTTGTTCCATTTTTCTTCTTAAGAGGTGAGAATGTAGCGAGTACTAGTCGGGGTATAGAATGATGGTTCTAGAAGTTGTTTTAGTGGTCCTCACTCTATTCAAAATAGTGTATCAATAATTGTAATGATGACTTATTTTAGTGTGTATATTGTCTAGATGACAATATTTATATTTAAACTCACAGTTTAAGTGTTGTCGTATTTTGCTCGACAGTTGTATTAATAAAGTTGTAGTTGTTTTTGTACCATGTATTTGGCGACTCAGAATGGGTGTTGTATACCTATTTTGGGGGCGTCACAGTTGGTATCAAAGCTTAGGGATATGATCTCTAGCGGAGATCGGGGAATAGAACTAGGAGGGAAGAGACGAGTAAATCCTTCGCTAGTGTGTCATACCTAAGCTTATTTGTTGGTCGGTCATAATATAGGGGTATTATGTCATTTTTTAATTTGTTTAATTAACCCTTGTTTATGGCAGTATTTAAGAATGGCAACTGAGAATGTTAACAGTGGAGTAAATGAAACCGTGGAGACGCTTGTACTCATCAACGAGGAGAACGTGCAACAGGCTGGCAATCTTCCTCCTGTGAAGAATACCACTGAGCAGATGATGAACGATGGGATATTTAGAAGCTTGTTGCAGTTCATTCAAAATTAGACGAGGGAGACTCGTGTTCAAAATACATGAGGAAATGATAGCAATTCACAGTTTGTCACAGCCAAGCAGTTCAAGGAGTTGGGACCACCAGAATTCTGGGGAAAGCCGGATTCGATTAAAGCGGAGACGTGGGTCAAACAAATTACCAAGATATTCGATGTCTTGGGATGCACGGAGGAACAGAAGGTTCCATTCGCCACCTTTATGTTCCGTAATGAGGTAGATTACTGGTGGGAATCTGTGAAGCGTACCCATCTAGCCGCACTTAGCATGTCTTGGGAAACGTTTTAGAAACTGTTCAATGACAAGTACTTTCCTGAAAGTATTCGTCGTATGAAGGAGGTAGAGTTTGTTAGACTGGAGCAGAATAATAAGACGGTGTCCCAGTACGAGGCGAAGTTTATAGAGTTGTCCAGGTTTACACCTCATTTTGTGGAGAATGAGGAATGTATGACGCGGATGTTTCTGAGAGGTTTGAAACTTGGCATACATCAATATCTCATTTCAAATAAATTTTCTCTCTATTTAGATGTTGTCAATAGGGCTCAATTATTAGAGCGAGATAACGAGTACGTTCAATCGAGGGACCACAACCAGGATCATACCAGTGACAGAAGTCATCAAAACAACGATAACCAGCGGAGAAAGAAAAATATGGACAAGAACGGCAACCACTCTAGTGGTAATCATGGCCATGAGAATAGAAAAACCGATTCTAGAGGAGATTTTAAAAAGAGGAGATTCAACAATGACAATATGAAGACGTCAGTGCCAGTAGCAACTAGTTACAAGGGAGGAGAACGACCACCGGTCATATGCTATAAGTGCAAAAAAGAAGGACATATCAGACCAAATTATCTAAAACAGTTTAAGTTATGTTATAATTATGGAAAGGAAGGAGATATCGCTCAAGATTACACTGTAGCAAAACCAAGTCCAACGTGGATGGTGACTCAAAAGGTTGTCCCAGAAAAGTCAAAGTCAACGGTTCCTGGAAGAGCGTTTGTCGTGACTGGTCAAATTGAAAGGAACCCAAACGAGGTGATCACGGGAGTTAAAGGTTCAACTACAGGAATTGTTGGACATCGATTTCATTCGTCCTAGTACATCTCCTTGGGGTTCTCCTATTTTATTTATAAAGAAGAAAGACGGGAGTATGTGACTTTTATTGACTATCGGGAATTAAACCATGTCACCATCAAGAATAGGTATCCGCTACCTCGTAATGATGACCTATTTGACCAGATACAATGAGCACAATTCTTTTCAAAAATCGATCTTCATTTTTGGTATCATTAGCTGAATATTAGAACTGAGGAAATTCCAAAAACTGCCTTTAGAACTCGGTACGGGCATTATGAATTCTTAGTCATGTTTTTTGAATTGACTAATGCTCCTGTGGCTTTCAAAGATATGATGAATCGAGTATTCAAGGAATATTTTGATCAGTTCGTTGTTGTCTTTATTGATGACATCCTCATATATTCCAAAAGTCGTGAAGATCATGAGCACCATTTGAAGCTGGTACTCCAAAGGCTTCGTGAAAACAAGTTATATGCCAACTTGAAGAAATGCGAGTTTTCGCTTGAGGAAGTAGCATTCCTTGGGCACGTGGTGTCAAAACATGGAGTATCTGTTGACCCGGCGAAGATTGAAGCAATACAAAGTTGGGAACAACCAAAGTCGGTGACCGAAGTACGTAGCTTTTTGGGCTTAGCTGGTTATTATCGGAGATTCGTGGAAGGATTTTCTCGAATCGCTACTCCATTAACTCAGCTGCATCGGAAATATATCAAATTCGTATGGAGTGAGGAATGCGAGAAGAGTTTCCAAGAGCTTAAGAGGAGACTCATTTTGGCACCTCTTTTGACCATACCATCTGGTTCAGATGGATTTCTTATTTACAGCGATGCTTCATGCAAAAGGCTAGGATGTGTTCTCATGCAACATGGGAAAGTCATAGCCTATGCCTTGCGACAACTCAAAGAAAATGAGAGGAATTATCGTACTCATGATTTAAAGTTGGCAGCAGTCATTTTCGCGTTAAAGATATGGAGACACTACCTATATGGGGAGAAAGTGGATATCTACACAGATCATAAAAGCCTCAAATATTTCTTCACCCAAAAAAAAACTTAACATGAGACAACAACGTTGACTCGAGCTGTTGAAAGACTACGACCATAGCATTCAATACCATCCTGGAAAAGCGAACGTGGTAGCCGACGTATTGAGTAGAAGATCATACGCGGGAATGAGTGTGATGTTGTCAACACAAAGGCCCATTTGGTGTGATTTACAAAAGATGAAGATAGAAGTCAAGACTCCGAGGACCCATGCAATGATGTCAAGTATACGTATAGAACCAACTTTAATCGAAAAAGTTAAAAGTTGTTCAAGCCACAGACCCAAAGATGATGCGTATGAAGAAGAAAGTGCAAGAAGGTGCTATTCTAGAAGCAAGAATCGATAAAGAAGGAATACTTCGAGTCCACTCCAGACTTTGTGTTCCTAATGATTCTAATTTGAAGTATTAGATCATGATGGAGGCACACAATACACCATTTGCAATCCATCCTAGAAGTACCAAAATGTATCGTGATCTTCGACATACATTTTGGTGAAACAATATGAAGAGAGAGATTGCAAAGTTTATCTCGAGGTGTTTAACTTGTCAACGTGTAAAGGCAGAGCATCAAGTGCCTAAGGGCCCATTGCAACCACATGAGATTCTAAAATGGAAGTGGGAACACTTTATAATGGATTTTGTTATGGGTCTTCCCACGGTTTCTCAAGGCATAAATGCTATTTGAGTTATTGTTGATAGATTAACCAAGTCTGCTAATTTCTTGCCTATACATGAGACTTATTCCCTTGAACATCTTGCTTGTATGTACGTAGATGAGATTGTGAGATTGCATGGCATGCCAGTATCCATAGTTTCGGATTTTGACCCAAGATTTACTTCAAGATTTTGGGTTAGTTTGCAGAAAGCTATGGACACGGATTTACGATTCAGTTCGACATACCATCCTCAAACAAACGGACAATCAGAGAGGACTATTCAAACTCTTGAAGATCTATTAAGACTCTGTGCCCTAGACTTCAAAGGGAGTTGGGATAAATATTTACCATTGGTGGAATTTTACAACAACAACAGTTATCAGGTAAGTATAGGTGTGGCTTCATTTGAAGCATTATATGGACGAAAGTGTCGCTCTCCAATATGTTGGGATGAGGTGGGTGAAATAATATTGTTGGGATCCGAGTTGGTACGTATGACTACGAAAAAGATCCAAATGATTCAACAACGTATACAAACAGCACAGGATCGACAAAAGAGTTATGCGGATCTTCATCAAAAGGACGTGGAACTTAGTATTGGGGATCATGTATTGTTTTGTGTGGCTCCATGGAAGGGAGTTACAAGATTTGGGAAGAGAGGAAAGCTCAATTCACAATTTATTGGTCCATTTCAAATTCTTGACCGAGTAGGAAATGTGGCCTATAGACTCGCGTTACCTCAAAGTATGTCTCGTGCTCGTAATGTTTTTCATATATCTGTGCTTCGTAAATTAGGGAAAGACCCAAACCATGTCATTGAGTTAGAACCGGATGATATAGCTGAAGACTTAACTTATGAGGAGGTACCTGTCAAGATCTTGGAAAAGAAAAAGCATGTCCTACGCACAAAGGTCATACCACAAGTTAAAGTTTTGTGGAGGAACCATGTTATTGAGGAAATGACCTATGAGTTGGAAATAGAAATGAATGCGAGGTATCCTCATCTTTTTGAAACACCAGGTACGTACGTCAATTTCAAGGACGGAATTTCATAAGGAGGGGAGGTTGTAAGACCCCAACTTATTATTAATGAAATTAAATTTCCTCTATTTATTATTTGAAATAGTAAGGGTTGATTTGATTAATGTGGTTAGTTATGGATAAAATGCTCAAATATTTCAAATAAGCAAGTGGTTATAAAATATTCATTGTTGTCGGTAAATATTCGTTTGGTCGTGGAATATTCTTCCTGTCGGGGAATATTCGTACGACGACGCATTCTTTTGTGGATCCCATAACGGAAAGCGATTGGATGAAGAAAACGACAAGTATAAGTTGTTTATAAATACTGGCGTAGTTGTTACCGTTAATACTGTTGGAATACCCGGTGGTTAAAACACAATAATACTCATTGTTACACAGTAGCACACGGTATTGCACCAATTATTGATTCTTACGTAAGAAGGCACTACTCAATAATTGTTACAGTAATTACTATTCAGTATTTTATTTTATTGATTCAATAATTGATGCGTTGATATTTTATATTACTGTTGTTTCAATAATTATCACTACACAGTATTTTCCATTACCAGAGCAATAATTCATATTATCTGAATAATATTATTTGATAACATTATTTGCAATGTCTAGAAAGTTCTGTCTAAGGAGAGGTTTGGTCACCTAATTACGCGCCAATAAAGAGAAATCCTTATTGGAAAGCCCCCTCTTTCCTGAGAATTGTCTAGTTGTCAATATTGTGATTCTGTAATATTATTTGTAAATAATTAATTATTGATTTATATGATGAGGAAAATATTCATTTTATGTAGATATAGATGGAGAAAAGTTTTAAAGTGACAATTGTTGAAAATCGATATTTTATATTTTTTCTGATAAAATAATATTTTATTATATTATTATAATATAATAATGATGATATTTTTATAATGAATGTGGGATATATGAGTATATGATGAGGAAGAGTATTTTTATTGCAATAAATGTTAAAAACATATTAAACATGTCGGTTTCTTGACTGAAATTTGATTATAGAATGTAAAATCGCCCGTTTGTGGATTTCGGTCAATTTCTGTTTGGAATTTGAAAAAACTTTCTTCTGCAAAGTTGTACATAATGGAATTTCCTATGGAAAAGACATAAGGTTTGAATTTGTTTGATAAAAGGGCTATTTATTATGAATTATTGAAGCTCCGAAGTTCCGAAATAATTGATTTTTGAAAGTTTTAATTATTTTTAATATGAAAAATGTTTTTGGTCATTATTGTGGGTATTGCTTGTGATATAAATGGCTGAATTCAGATCTAAGAAAGTGGGCGTAAGAAATTTGATTATATATAATAATATTATATTAAATTTTCTTCTTTAGTGTTCTAAGCATTTTCCTATAAATAGGGTGCTTAGATTAGAATTGAAAATCACACCAAAAACTAAAGTTTTTTCTCTCTCGATATATTGAGCGTATTCTTGTGAGTATTTTGATACTTTGAGTGTTGTAATACGGTGCAAGTTCCCTTCAGCAGTATATTCAGTATTCCAGCTAGAAGTACTATTCTTTCGAGGTAAGGGATGTTATTTTCTTCTTAAATGATATTATTTTCTTCAATATCATTATGCCGAAATATTGGTTTGAACTTTTTACCAAATTTGGAACTTTTTGTGTCAGGGTTACTACGTATACGGCACTATTCACGAATACGGCACTATTCACAGGAAAAGTAAAATTTTGTTTTTCGTCCAAAATATCTATTATGGATACTAGCTTTGATTGTATCCATATTTTGATCATTCTTAAATTTTACTCCACTATGATTATTTATGAGGTATTTTTGGACATGGATAAACCGAAAAACGAATCCTTATTATTTGTTATTTTGTTTACTGGATTCGTTTCTTTTAAAATATTTTTCATCATCCTCAGTCCTAAATGATGATATTACTGAATATCTTTGGCCTGCAGTGCAAAGATGAATGATTTTTTAATGAATATCTTTGGTCCGTAGTGCAAAGATGAACAGATGTTTAGATGAACATGACCAACTGATGAATATCTTTGGCTTGTAGTGCAAAGATAAATATTTGATTCCAGATATATATTGATTGATGTTACAGGGATAAAATATCGACGATGAACTTTTAAATTCATATATAGAAGATAGTAGATTTCATTATCTACTTAACTCTTCTAATGAATTATTATTTTTGCTGCGAATATTAATTTAAAACTGGTTGTCTATTGTATTATATTAGATTTTTCCCTGTTGAGGACTAATGATAATTTGTTCTATATTATCTTAGTCATAATGTTCTTTATTGGGCTAGTTGAGTCATCCTTTTTTCCTTTTTGTTCCATTTTTCTTCTTAGGAGGCGAGAACGTAGCGAGTACTAGTCAGGGTGTGGAATGGTGGTTCTAGAAATTATTTTAGTAGTCCTCACTATTTTATAAAATAATGTATCAATAATTGTAATGACGACTTATTTGAGTGTGGATATTGTCTAGATGACAATATTTGTATTTAAACTCACAGTTTAAGTGTTGTCGTATTTTGCTCGACAATTGTATTAGTAAAGTTGTAATTATTTCTGTACCACGTATTTGGCGACTCAGAATGGGTGTTGTATGCCTATTTTGGGGGCGTCACATGATACTTCTTTATAGAGTAAAATTCAAGAATGCTCAGAAGAATATTTCCATGAAAAGATACTGGATGAAGTGTAAATATCAAGGATATTCTAATAATTTCATGGAGTATAGAAGTCAAAGTTTTTACCAACTGAGTATAATAAATAATGGAATAACAAAAGAAATCACCAGGCATGCGATAGACCGCACATACAGGTTATTCCAACATAATAATAAATAACGGAACCAGGTCCGGCGTAAAACGCACAGACAGGATATTCTAACAAAATAATAAAGAATGGAACCAGGTCCGGCATAAAATGCATAGACATGATATTCCAACAGAATAATAAAGACTAGAACCAGGTCCGGCGTAAAACGCACAGACAGGATATTCCAACAGAATAATAAAGAATAGAATAACATAAGAATTTTACCAAGTATAGGGTAGCCCGCGTATACATGTTATTCTAATAGAATAATAAATAATGGAATAACAGAAGTTCTCTTCATGAGTACAAAAGAAATAATACCACTTACCGTAAAAAAAAATTGAATATAAGATTAGGGAAGTAGCGGAATACTTTTCTATTATTTCTCTATAATTTCTCTCTCTAGAGTTTCAGTGAATTCGTAAGAAATAATGATGGAATGAGCTTCTATTTATAGAAGAATGGACTGCATAGTAACTAATTCATGAACGGTCCAGATTAATTTAATTTTAAACGGATGGTCCATATTGATTTAATAAAATATTCTAATAAAACAAAATCTTTTAAATAAAATATAATATATTCTATTTATATTATATATTATATATTTATAAACTCACGGGTCATTGCCCCCATGATACTACCTGCCAATTCCCGTAAATTCCTTTCAAATTAACACATGTATATATAATAAAAATAATAATAATAATAATAATAATAATAATAATAATAATAATAATAATTGTACCCCTCCCTGCCAATTTTCAAACATTGCATATACATATATATAATTAATACCTATAGTACTCCATCATGTCTCCACAAAATCAACTATCATATTATATATATATATATATATATATATATATATATAAAAGTGCTTTTCTCTACCAAAATCGACTATCATATATATATATATATATATATATATATATATATATATACATAAAATAATAATAATTGTACTCCCTCCACGTGAATACCAAATTTCCCCCCCTCCACCCACCCAATTTGACTAACACACACACACACACACACACATATATATATAATACTTATATATATATATATATATATATATATATATATATATATATATAAAATAAAACTGAGATAACTTTTCATTGACAATTTTGAAAAATAGGTAAGTGGGAGTTTAAATAACAAACCAAACTTATAACAAATAGTTCATAAAAAAATCTCCTCAATATTGCTAACAACACTTATCATCATTATTATAATTCACAATATTAATCGACCAGATCGTTACTAAGAAAGAGGGGGCTTTCTAATAAAGATTTCTCCCTATTAGAGCACAATTAGTTTACCAAACCTCTCCTTGACAGAACTTCTAGACATCGTTAATATTGCAAATAATAATATTAATAACTTTGTCGTCTCAATTATTGATTTAATAATATATAAAATATTGACAATAATTGAATCAAATAACGTGAGATATTATGCAGCAATTATTATAGCAATAATTGAACAAAACTGAGTGACTTCTCACATAAGCATCAATAATCAATACCGTGTGCTACTGCGCACCTACGCGTATTACTGTACTTTTAACACCGGGTGTTTTAACAGTTAACAGTAAAACTTTTTTCGTTATTTTCATAAAGTATTTTTATCGTTTTCTCAATCCGGCAATAATTTCGTTGTGGGGTCCACCAATGATTGTGCCGTTGTATGAATATTCCATGTTAAAATGAATATTCCCCGACCAATCGAATATTATATAACAACTTGCGTACTTTACAAAATTTATAAATATTACCCACAACTATAACATTATATCAAATTCATTCCATAATATTCAAAAATGATATTTATAGAAAATTCATCTTTATTTATAAAAGTTGGGGTCTTACAACCTCCCCTTCTTATGAATTTTCGCCCTCGAAATTAGGGTACGTACCTGGTATGTTGAAGAGGTAAGGATACCTTGATTTCATTTCAGATTCTAACTCCCAAGTCATTTCCTCAACATCGTGGTTTCTACACAAAACTTTGACTTGAGGTATAACCTTGGAGCGTAGAATGTAACGACCGAGAAATTCGGATCTTATGTAAAAATGATTTTATTAAATTAAATAATAATAAAATTATATTATGTGGATATCCTGATGGTTTTCGTTCTATAACCTATTGATGTTGGAATGTCGTAGTATTTGAACTACGTGAAAGATTTAAAGTGTTTGAATTTCCAAAACGAAAATAAAAGTTTTTCGAGAAATTTTCCGAAAAACACTATTCATCGGTATTTGCTCGGGATTTATTTTTTTTGATTTCCGAGAAATACGTAATGGTAGAATATTAAAGTAAGATGGATTATGTAATAATAATCTAGTTATGGAAAACGTAATATTTCGCTTGCGGACTTAATTCAAGAATATTAAGGAAAGCGAAGTATTAATAAGGAAGTATTAATCGTATGATACGCAAGCATTATACGAGGAAAGAAAACAAGTATAATATGAAGTATTATACGAGTTTGTAAGAAGAATGGAATATCGTATATACCAAAGTTGTATACGAATGATAATACGAGAATAATACATAAACAATATGTATATGTATTAAGTAATGCTAATGGACTTGGAAGATTGGTTAACAATTGGTACAAGCCCAAGTAAATTAAATGTTAAGGCCCAATGATAATTAATAAACAAGTTAAGGTTTATTAATGCAAAGCCCAAAGGTTAAGATAAATAAGCCAAGTTAGAAGCCCAATAGTTGGGTGATCCATGGAGCAAAACCATATTAAAGTGGTTAATGTGTGGTTATCAAGTTAAATGAGTAATGACCAAGTTAATGTGGTTAGCAAGTCTAAGGAGTAATGACCAAGTTAAAGGATTGATGACCAAGCAAAAGATAGATTTTTGTGTTAGCAAGTAATGAATAGTAAGGAGGTGCATAAGGAGGTGGGATTGGTTTATTGTCCAATTTGCCCTAACCTTGGGAATTCTATAAATAGAGAATGAAGGTTGGTCAATTGCTAGTTATTCAAATTAATCCAATCACTCTCTCTCAAAGTGCTTAATTGTTAGGGAGTTTAAGTTATAGATAAGTTACTTCCATAAGCCAAGAAGAAAGAAGAAGCTACTTTACCAAGAACTTCTAAAGTAAGACTTCTTCTCTAATTATCTTCTATCTCTATTCATGATAGGTTGATAAGCAAAGATGAATTAAGGAATATGAATGTTAAGAAGAAGAATGTGTAAGTAATGAACTTAAGCCACATAAGTTGGTCATAAGTCATTTAAGCTAGCATAAGTTATAAACTTATGTGAAAGTATTACGAACTTGTAATGAGTTTATTAATGAAAGTAAAGAATTTGTATGAAGATGTATCAAATATACATGAATGAAACTATGCATTGAGAACATAAAAAGGTGATGATTAATGGATTTTAATTATCATAAATGATGAACAAAGGAGCAATAAGTAGTTTATAAATTGACAAGTTATAAGCTTATGAAAGAAATAAGGTAAAATCCAACTTGAACTATAAGTTGTTGGAATTAGCATGTTAAGATGTTAACATTATGAATGAAATTCATTTGTAATATTGAACATATCATAAGAAGGAAGATTTGCCGGAAATCGTACGATTAGACGATAATCGTCGAATTCGTAAATTCCCGGAATGGAAGTCAAATTTTGAGTTTGAGTTCGGAAATGTTATTTTCCAATGGAGACAAGTCATGTTTGTCATGTAAGAGTTGTAGACTAAAAAATGGACGAATTCTGACTTAGAACAAAGAAACGAGCGTTTAACGTTCACGAACGTTTATCGTTTTCGTTAAAAATGAACCAATAGGTGAATTTTTAGCAAACGAAGTCAAATAGATAAAATTCTTGCATGAAAGCATAGATTACGTAATTTGTGAACCGTAGGCTTTTGAACGAGCCAATTCGGACTTAAAACGAAGAAGTTATGCGTCCGGGAAGTTCACAAAAATTAAAAGTTAGAAAAATTTTCTGGTGCACAGAGTTGGCGCCGCGGCGCCAACCCTAAGCCTTTTGGTCGCGCCGCAGCGCCACATCTGGGGCTCAGCTTCTGTTAACTCACGCCGCAGCGCGAGATGTAAGGTTAATGCCCGCGCCGCGGCGCCAGGCTCAGACCATGGACAGTGAAGAAGAATTGCAAATAGAGAGAAAGGTTTATAATTAAACATTGAATGTAAGCATACATGAAGGAATATAAGATAACATTGTTAAGATTTATAAAACCTTAAAAATGTGAATAAAGGTTGAAACAACCTTGTGGAATATAAATAAATGTGAATGAAATAGGAATGAATATAAATTAAATCTAATATACAAATTAGATTGAGATGAAAGGTAAGATATAGTCAGATACATACTTGATTATATGTGACCTAATGTAAGGCATTATGTGATCATGTATTGTAGAGACTTGAAAGACTTGAACGTAAAGTAAAATACACAGTAGCAGACGCTAAAGACAAGTATTCTAACTCTTGTTTCAGTTCAATCTGAACAAGTTTATGATGTTCATGTATCCTTTCGCATGAATTAAAATATAATGAAGTTAAAGCCAGTTTCTTTGGCTAGACTTAACATATTGAGTGGATTATTGATAATCTGTTCATCTGTTATCGAATGCTAGTATCTTTTGTCAACTACTTATAGTTTTCAAAAGAAGACTGAATTGTTAAACAAATGTTTTGTCGGTAAAACGACAGGCACGCGAGGTTGCCAAATGATTAAACGTACATACGTTTAATGGATGTAGTATTGATCAATACAGAGTACAATAGGCTGATCACCTAGAAGTGCTCGTAAGTAATATCGGGCTTACGGACTTAGGTCCGGGTTGTCCTTTTCAAAGAAAGAATGAATGCTCAAGGTCTTTGACCGGGGTGAATGTTTTACTGAATTTATTCATTGTGAAACATTTTGAAAGTAAAGATGAATTGCTATTTTTGAATCATCAATAGTACTTCATAGCTATTGTTCAGTTATCGAAGATATATGATTCATATGTAACAAGCATGTTGTTATTGAAATTGTTATACTTGCTGAGCTAGTCATGCTCACTCTTGCTTGAATCATATGAATGCAGCTAAGACTGAACGTCCTGAAAGATCGAATAAAGATAAAGGAAAAGCTAAGGCAGATTGTTAAGCTGTCATGTAATAGTATAGGTCTATTGTTGTATTATAATGAATATTATGACAAGAGAACCTTTGTAATTGGTTTAGAACCTGGGAAATGTAAATATTGAATTAAATATATATAAGTTATGTTCATTCTTTGAGACTTTCAATTGAATGAATGTATGAATGTTTGTACAGTATAGCACCATCTGTCGGGTTGTAAGATACCCGGATTTGGGGGCGCTACATAGAATATGTTCCTTGTTATCCAAGATTTGAACAAGAACCTCTTTATATGTTAAATCTTCCACTATTTCGTCCGGTTCTAACTCAATAATGTGGTTCGGGTCTTCCACATATTTACGTAACATGTATATGTGAAAAATGTTATGAACACGAGACATACTTGGCGGTAAAGCGAGTCTATAGGCCACAGTTCCTACTCGATCGAGGATTAAAAATGGGCCGATGAATCGAAGATTGAGTTTTTCTCTCTTTCCGAATCACGTAACTCCTCTCCATGGAACAACACGTAACAACACATGATCTCCTATATCAAATTCTACGTCCTTTTGATGAAGATTAGCATAACTCTTTTGTCGATCTTGTGAGATTTTTATACGTTGTCGGATTGTTTGAGTTTTTCTTGTAGTCATACGTACCAACTTCAGGCCCAACAATGTTGCTTCACCTACCTCATCCCAGCATACCGGAGAATGACACTTTCTTCCATACAACACCTTAAATGGAGTCATTCCAATACTTGCTTGATAACTGTTATTGTAGGAAAACTCCACCAATGGTAAGAACTTGTCCCAACTTCCCTTAAAGTCAAGGACACAGAGTCTTAATAGATCTTCAAGAGTTTGAATAGTCCTCTTCGACTATTCGTCCGTCTGAGGATGATATGTCGAGCTAAATTGTAATCTGTGCCCATAGCTTTTTGCAAACTAACCCAAAATCGTGAAGTGAATATTGGGTCTCGATCAGAAACTATAGATACCGACATACCATGTAGTCTTACAATCTCATTTATGTACATACGAGCAAGACGTTCAAGTGTATAAGTTTCTCGTATTGGTAAGAAATGAGCAGACTTGGTCAATCTATAAACAATGACCCAAATCGCATCTATGCCTTGAGAAACCTTAGGAAGGCCGGTAACGAAATCCATGGTAATGTGCTCCCACTTCCATTCTGGAATTTCAAGTGGTAGTAATGGACCTTTTGGTATTTGATGCTCCGCTTTAACTCGTTGACAAGTTAGACACCTTGAGATAAACAGCGCTATCTCTCTTTTCATATTGCTCCACCAAAATGTATGACGAAGATCATGATGCATTTTGGTACTCCCGGGATGGATTGTAAACAATGTGTTTTGCGCCTCCATCATGATTTTATACTTTAAATCATGGGAATTAGGAACACAAAGTCTAGAGTTGACTCGACGTATTCCTTCTTCATCAATTCTTGCTTCCGGCATATCATCTTCTTGCACTTTCTTCCTCATACGCATCAGCTCCAGGTCTGTAACTTGAGCAGCTTTAACTTTATCAATTAAAGTCAGTTCTACTCGTATATTCGCCATCATCACATGGTCCCTGCAGTCTTTAACTCTATCTCCATCCTTTGCAAGTCACACAAAATGGGCCTTTGCGTTGACAATATCGCACTCGTACTTACATATGATCTTCTACTCAATGTGTCAGCTACCACGTTTGCTTTTCCAAGATGGAATTGGATGGTATGATCATAATCTTTCAACAGTTCAAGCCAACGTCGTTGTCGCATATTGAGTTCATTTTGAGTGAAGAAATATTTGAGGCTTTTATGATCCGTAAAGATCTCCACTTTCTCCCCATACAAGTAATGCCTCCAAATTTTAAGTGTAAAGACAACAACTGCTAACTCTAGATCATGAGTAGGATAATTCCTCTCATATTCTTTGAGTTGTTTTGAGGCATAGGCTATGACTTTCCCATGTTTCATGAGAACACATCCCAACCATTTGCCCGAAGCATCACTATAGATGACAAATCCCTCCGAGCCTGATGGTATTGTCAGAACAGGTGCTGAAATGAGTCTCTTCTTGAGTTTTTGAAAACTCTTCTCAAATTCTTTGCTCTAACCGAACTTTGTATCTTTCCGAGTCAGCTGAGTTAATGGAATAGCGATTCGAGAAAATTCTTCCACGAATCTTCGATAATAACCAGCTAAACCGAGAAAGCTACGTACTTTGATCACTGATTTAGGTTGCTCCCAGCTTTGAATAGCTTCAATCTTTGCCGGGTCAACAGATATTCCATGACTTGATACTACGTACCTAAGGAATGCTACTTCCTCAAGCCAAAACTCGCATTTCTTCAACTAGGCATAAAGCTTGTATCCACGAAGCGTTTGGAGTGTCAGCCTCAAGTGTTGCTCATGATCTTCACGGATTTTGGAATAAATAAGGATGTCATCAATAAAGACAACCATAAAGTGATCCAAATATTCCTTGAATACTCGGTTCATCATATCCGTGAAGGCAGCGGGTGCATTAGTTAATCCAAAGAACATGACTAGGAATTCATAATGCCCGTACCAAGTTCTGAAAGCTGTCTTTTGAATGTCATCCGTTCTAATCTTTAATTGGTGATATCCGGAATGAAGATCAATCTTTGAAAAGAATTTAGCTTCTTGCAACTGGTCAAACAGGTCGTCAATACGTGGCAATGGGTACCTATTTTTGATGGTGACATGATTCAACTCCCGATAATCAATGCAAAGTCGCATACTCCCATCTTTCTTCTTCACGAATAGAACAGGAGCACCCTAAGGAGAAGTACTAGGACGAATAAAGCCAATGTCTAATAATTTTTGTAGTTGGGTCTTTAACTCCTGAAGTTCAATAGGAGCCATTCGATATGGGACTTTGGAAATGGGTTTTGTACCGGGTTCAAGGTCAATACAAAATTCAAATTCACGCTCTGGGGGTAGGCCAGGAAGTTCTTCAGGGAATACGTCAGGGAATTTATTAACAATAGAAATATCATTCAAAACTGACGTATTTTTGTTTAGATCCGTGACATGATATATGAAAGCTTCACATCCATTTTTCAATAAACGAATAACTTTATGGCTTGAAATGACATTGATCGATTTTAATGGTTTAGTTGCTTGAATTCGCATAATAGGTTAGTTAGGAATATGAAAGCTAACAACCTTACGAAAATAATTAATTTTTGCATGATGAGTAGTTAACCAATCAATCCCTAGAATCACGTCAAATGCAAGTATTTGCAATGAAATAAGATCGACAGGTAATGTGAAGGTACCAATTTGAACCAAATAAGACTTATAAACAATAGATGTAATGAAGGTTTCTCCCAACGGAGTTTCCACAGATAAGTCAAAGTCTAATTTCTCCGGAGTCAAATTTAATCTTTGAGCACAAGTAGGAGATATAAAAGAATGGGTAGAACCGGTATCAAATAAAGTATAGATTTCGCTAGAGTTTATGATAAGATTAGCCGTGATGACCTCATTCGGGTTCCTTGCTTTCTGGAAGGTTACAACAAATGCTCTCCTTTGCACTACCAGCTTTGACTTTTCTGGGACAGCCTTTGGTGCCTCCATCATAGCTGAACTTGTCTTCAGTGAACGACAAAATCGGGCTAAGTGACCTTCTCTTCCATAATTATAACATGCTTTGTACGGCATCACGCAGTTTGGACTGATGTGTCCCTCCCCTCCACATTTGAAGCATATGATAGGTAGTCGTTCTTTTTCCTTAACAACAGGTGTTGGTGTTGGCGTATTTCCATCATTGTTGAATCTCCTCTTCTTGAAATGTCCATTCTTATTGTTTTGGCCCTGATTACCACCGAAGTGGTTACCATTTCTGGCTTGTTGATTCCCTCCACGCTTGTTGTCACCACTTCGATGACTGCTCTCACTGGTATTATCATTTTTCGGCTGCTCTCTTTTGGTTACGTTGACTCGTTATCGCGCTCCACTAACTGAGCCCTATTTACAACATCTGAATACAAACACAGTTTATGAGAAATAAGATGTTGACGTATCTCTGACTTCAAACCTCTTAAAAACAACCGCATTATTCTCTCTTCATTATCCACCAAGTGTGACGCAAACCGGGACAACTCGGCAAACTTAGCTTTATACTGCGACACGGTCATATTATTCTTCTCCAACTTGATGAACTCTACCTCTTTTATGTGATGAATACTTTCGGGAAAGTACTTGTTATTGAATAGTTTTTTAAACTTCTCCCAAGAAATCTTCAGTGCGGCAGGTTGAGTACGCTTTACCGATTGTCACCAGTAATATGTCTCTCATCGTAACATAAAGGCGACAAAGGGAACCTTTTGCTCCTCGGAGGATCCCAAGACATCAACTATCTTGGTGATCTGCTTTATCCATGCTTCCGCCTTAAGTGGTTTTGGCTCTCCAATAAACTTCGGTGGTCCCAGCTCCTTGAACTGTTTAGTGGTGACCGTCCGAGAGTTTCCAGTGTTTCCACCTATATTTTAGACAAGAGCCGCTATCGCTTGCTGTTGAATAAATTGCATAAAGCCTCTGAACATTCCATAGTTTATCATTTGGTCAGTGTTGTTGTTTGCATAAGGATTGTCGCCTTCCTGATGCACATTATCCTGATTATTGATATGTGGTGAATCAACGGTCGCCTGTGCTCCATTGCTATTCTCAACATTCTCGGATGTCATTTTCAGATACTGCCACAAAACAAAAGGTTAATTGACATGTAACATATTATCCCTATATTCGGACCGACCAATTAAATACCAAAAAAAACTTAGGTAGGTCATACTAGTGAAGGAATTTCCCGTCTCTCCCCTCCTAGTTCTATTCTCACATAATAGCCAGGGATCATATCCCTAAGCTTTGATACCAACTGTGACGCCCCCAAAATTGGTATAAATCACCCATCTTGAGTCGCCAAATACATGGTACAGAATTCAAATACAAACTTAATTATACAACAATCGTGTAAAATACGACTAAACATATGCTGTGAGTTTTAATACAAATATTGTCATCTAGACAATATACAAACTCAATGGGGTCCTCAATACATTTATTATTACACTATTTCATAGAATATTGAGGACTACTAATGCACCATCTAAGACCATCACTCTGTTCCCCGACTAGTCCCTGCTACGTTCTCATTTCTTGAAGAGAACAATGAAAGCAAAAGGATGAGCTCAACTAGCCCAGTAAGAAATATTATGACTAAGATAATGCAAAATAATTATCGTTAGTCTTCAACAGTGTTAAATTGATAAAATATAATAAATATCAAGTTTAACTGCAGCGGAACAAGCAATCCATTAGAAGAGTCAAGTAGAGAATAAAATCTACTATTTTCTATGATTTAAAAGGTTTTTCATCACTTTTATCGCTGGGACTCAGCTTAATAAATAATCCACATCATCGAATAACCTCTACACTACGGCCAAGGATATTCTTTAGTATCACGACCACAAATTATCCATGCAGTACGGGCCAAGGACATTCGTGTATTCATTAATGGTCATGATCATGCCAACAACTGTACATCAATGCACTACGGCCAATGAGGACTTGTACCACATCATTTGTAACATTACAGTCATGAATACACCGAATAATCCTTGGTCATAATCATACCAATTCCAATGCACTACAGGCCACATATGACTTTCACCAAAATATAAACATGAGGATGGTGACAATGATATAAGAATTCAATAAAAACAAGTTCAAGAATTAATTTATCCAGGAATAATAAAGACTGGAACCAGGTCCGGCGTAAAACGCACAGACAGGATATTCCAACAGAATAATAAAGAATGGAATAACAAAAGAATTTCACCAAGTATAGGGTAGCCCGCGTATACAGGTTATTCCAACAGAATAATAAATAACGGAATAACAGAAGTTCTCTTCATGAATACAAAAGAAATAATACCCCTTACCGTAAAAGAAACTAAATATAAGAGTAGGGAAGTAGCAGAATACGTTTCTATAGTTTCTCTATAATTTCTCTTTCTAGAGTTTCAGTGAATTCGTAAGAAATAATGAAGGAATGAGCTTCTATTTATAGAAGAATGGACTGCATAGTAACTAATTCATGAACGGTCCAGATTGATTTACTTTTAAACGGACGGTCCATATTGATTTAATAAAATATTCTAATAAAATAAAATTTTTTAAATAAAATATAATATATTCTATTTATATTATATATATTATATATTTATAAACTCACGAGTCATTACCCCCGTGATACTACCTGCCAATTCCTGTGAATTCCTTTCAAATTAACAGACACACACACACACACACACACACACACACACACATATATATATATATATATATATATATATATATATATAATAATTGTACCCCTCTCTGCTAATTTTCAAACATTGCATATACATATAAATAATTAATACCTATAGTACTCCATCATGTCTCCACCAAAATCAACTATCATATATATATATATATACATACATAAAATAATAATAATTGTACTCCCTCCACGTGAATACCAAATTTCCTCCCCCACCCAATTTGACACACACACACACATATATATATATATATATATATATATCAATATATAATACTTATATATATATATATAATAAAACTGAGATAACTTTCCATCGACAATTTTGAAAAATGGGTAAGTAGGAGTTTAAATAACAAACCAAACTTACAACAAATACTTCATAAAATATCTCCTCAATATTTTTAACAACACTTATCATCATTATTATAATTCATAATATTAATCGACCAGGTCATTTCTAGGAAAGAGGGGGCTTTCCAATAAGGATTTCTCCCTATTGGCGCGCAATTAGGTTACCAAACATCTTCTTGACAGAACTTCTAGACATCGTTAATATTACAAATAATAATATTAATAACTTTGTCGTCTCAATTATTGATTTAATAATATATAAAATATTGACAATAATTGAATCAAATAACGTAAGATATTATGTAGCAATTATTGTAGCAATAATTGAACAAAACTGAGTGACTTCTCACATAAGCATCAATAATCAATACCGTGTGCTACTGTGCAACTACGCGTATTATTGTACTTTTAACACGAGGTGTTTCAACAGTTAACGGTAAAACTTCCGCCGTTATTTTCGTAAAGTATTTTTGTCATTTTCTCAATTCGACAATAATTCCATTGTGGGGTCCACCAATGATTGTGCCATTGTACGAATATTTCCTGTTAAAACGAATATTCCCCGACCAATCGAATATTATATAACAACTTGCGTACTTTACAAAATTTATAAATATTACCCACACCTATAACATTATATCGAATTCATTCCATAATATTCAAAAATGATATTTATAGAAAATTCAGCTTTATTTATAAAAGTTGGGGTCTTACAATGGTTATACCAAATCACAGTTCATGTTCATAATCATACTAATAATTTCATCTTTGCACTACGGGCCAAAGATATTCGTCAACAATTCATCTTTACACTACTGGCCAAAGATATTCAACAATAGATCATCTTTGCACTACATGCCAAAGATATTCAACAACAGATCATCTTTGCACTACATGCCAAAGATATTAATATCTCAAATAAATATATAATCATTTCAGAATTTATATAAACAATAATTATAACCATGTTGATCAATTCACCTTTGCACTTAAGCTAAAGATATTCAATTATAAATTCAATGGTCATGATCATACCAGTTAATAATTCAACTTTGCACTACTGGCCAAAGATAACCCATAGTCATGATCATACCAATAATCTACCCATCTTTACACTCAAGTCAAAGTGAAATTTCATTATCAGGATTATAAAAATATTATATATGATAATAAAAATAATATAATCAACAACTGCATTTAATTTCAAGAGTAAGATTCATAAATCAATGATAATTTGGTCAGAAAAAGAAACCAATTTTGTCTTGAATAGTACTCGTGAATAGTAACTTAGGAATAGTAACTCATGAATAGTACTCTGTATTCGTACATAGTACTGTATACGTAAATAATATCATATACGTAAATAGTGTCATATACATGAATAGTGTCGTATACGTGAATAATAACCTCGACACGAAAAGGTAGAAATTTCACAATAAAATCCATACCAATATTTCAGTATAATGATATTGAAAGAATAACATCATTATGAAGAAAATAACATCTCTTACCTCAAAATAACAGTATTTCTGATTGGAATATCGGTATAAGGATGAAGAAAATTTGCACTAAATAATAACTCACAAAGTATCTAAATACTCACAAAATACGCTCGATAATATAGAGAGAGAAAGAGAGAAAACTTGTTTCTGGTGTGATTTTCAATTCTAACTAAGCACCCTATTTATAGGAAAATATTAGAACGCCGAAACAGACTTGACCTACTACCTGATGGTTTTACCTGCTACTATTCCCACCCACCACTTTTGAAATAGAATTTCAGCACATTTTCACCAACCAAAAGTGGGGCCCGCCAATTCTAGAAATTTCCAAAATTATTTAAAAATACAGAAACTTCAAAATTTTCCGAATCAGTCACCTCTTAAAATTCATAACAAATCATATGTTAATTTTTAACGGTTCAAAATTTGTGGACATATACTCAACTTATATATGTATAACATATCCAAAAATCACAACGATCCAACGGTCGAATTAAAAATTATAATTCACGCAATATATCTTAAGAACACTGATTTTTCTAATTATGAGTCCTTCGGACCAGTTTCCTACAAACAGTCACCATGAAAAATCCACAATGAATTTTTGGGTGATTCAAATTTCTACGATTAGCTTACTTCCAGGGCTTTCTTTTGATATATGGCTCATCTCCTAACTCATTATGTGACGCCCCCAAAATAGGTATACATCACTCATCTTGAGTCGCCAAATATATGGTACAAAATTCAAATACAACTTAATTATACAATAATCGTGTAAAATACGACAAAACTTAATATAAGACTTTTTAATAAGAATATTGTCATCTAGACAATATCCACACTCAATGGGGTCCTTATTACATTTATTGTCACACTATTTTATAGAATAGTGAGGACTACTAAAATAACCATC
Organism: Panax japonicus; assembly: GCA_020205505.1. Lineage (NCBI taxonomy): Eukaryota > Viridiplantae > Streptophyta > Magnoliopsida > Apiales > Araliaceae > Panax > Panax japonicus. The sequence continues at coordinate 19,067,578 of CM035104.1, forward strand.
TGGACCGTCAATCCGTTCCCCGACTCGTCCCAGCTATATTCTCTTTTCCTGAAGAGAACAATGAAAGAAAGGGTGAGCTCAACTAGCCCAGTAAGAAATATTAGGATTAAGATAATACGGAATAAATTATCGTTAGCCTTCAACAGTATAACAACTGATAGAATATAATAGACAACAAGTTGTAGATCAACAACTACAGCGGAATAAGCAATCCATTAGAAGAGTCAAGTAGAGCATAAAATCTACTATCGTCTATGATTTAAAAAGTTTTTCATCACCTTTATTGCTGAGACTCAGCTTAATAAATAAAATCGAATCATCCCTGCATCACGACCAAAGATATTCATGTAATCATTAATGGTCATGATTATACTGAATAATCCCTAGTCATAATCATACCAATAACTGTCCATCAATGAACTACAGGCCAATGAGGACTTTCACCACATCATTCGTCACATTACGGTCATGATTATACCGAATAATCCCTGGTCATAATCATACCAAGTACATCAATGTACGTAAGCCAAAGATGAATTTCATCACAGTATAAGCATGAGGATGATGACAATGACATAATAATTCAATAAAACAAGTTCAAGATAAATTTTAAAGATTTATAATTTAATTTATCCAGAAATCAATAACGTCCAAATTGTCAACATGATACTTCTTTGTGGAGTAAAATTCAAGAATGCTCAAAAGAATATTTTTATGAAAAGATACTGGATGAAGTGCAAATATCCAGGATATTCTACTAATTTCATGGAGTATAGAAGCCAAAACTTTAACCAAATGATTATAATAGAATATATGAAACTGCAAATGGATTTTTACCCACCATGCGATAATCCACGTAGACAGATCATTTCTACAATTTAATAAGGAATGAATACGAAGGATCATTCACTATACATGCGATAGACCGCACAGACATGTTATTTCAACAAAATAATAAAGAATGGAATAACAGAAGAATTCACCAGGCATGCGATAGACCGCACAGACAGGTTATTCCAACATAATAATAAAGAATGGAATAACAGAATAATTCACTAGGCATGAGATAGACCGCACAGACATGTTATTCCAACAGAATAATAAAGAATGGAATAACAACCCTTACGAGTATTGAAAGAAAATAACTCTCTTCATGAATACGAAAGAAATAATACCCCTTACCTTAGAAGATACTGGATACTGGAATAGTGAGGTAGCATACTTCTCTTCTTCTTTCTCTCTATAATAATTGCTCTTGTGAGACTTAGTGAATTGGTGAGAATGAAAGAAGAATGAGCTTCTATTTATAGGAAAATATAGTTTCGTTAATTGCACGTTTTGGGGCTCGAAATATTACAGTATAATACCTTCCTTTTTTTCATTTTTAATTTAGTCCTGCACGTATTATCAAACTTACACCACCTCCCCTAATAGTAAATAATGTGAATTAATAGTTCATTTATGATGCCCCCAAATCCGGGTCTCTTCAAACCCGACATATACTGCTCCACGGTGCTACAGTTCACACAAACATTCAATCGAAATGCCTCAAAAGAATGAATATGTCTTATATATATTCCAAAACAGTTCTACCATTTCCCAGGTTCTTTATAACCGTTACATTTTTTCTTGTCATAATATCAAATATTATCATTACAAACCTATACTATTACATAATTAATCTATAATTTCGCTTTAGCCTTCACTTTATCTTTGACAAATCATGCGGTCCATTCGATCTAAGCTACATTCATATGCTTCAAGCAAGAGTGAGCAAAACAAGCTCAACAAGTACAACAATTTCATTTTAAAAGCATGCTTGAAACATAGGAATCGTATATCTTCAGTAACTGGATACTAGTTACGAAGTACTATCAATAAGTTAAAATAGCATTCATTTTCCTTTAAAACATTTTATCATAACAATATTCATTAAAACACCAAATCTGGTCCAAGACCATGAGCGTTTCATAATTTCTTTGAAATGGATAACCCGGCACGAAGTCCGTAAGTCTGACATATCTTACGAGCACTTCTAGGTGATCAGCCTATAGTACTCTATGTTGATCAACACTACATCCATTAAACGTGTGTACGTTTAAGTTGTGGCAACCTCATGTGTCCATCAAATACTCGATGAAAATACATTTGTTTATTCATATTCAGGCTTACCTTGAATCCATACCCAACAGTTGGCGTAGGATAACATTAGAAATTCTACATTGAAAGACTTGTAAATAAATCAATCACTCTATCAAGATTAGTCTAGCCGAGTTAAAACTGGCATCGACTCTTTCTTTAAAATCATACATGCATCTCATAACTTGAATCATTTGAAAACTTGGCTAACACGAAGGTTAGACAAGCGTTTAGAAAAACTTGCCTTCAGCGTCTGTTACAGTAAAATTACTTTTCCTTTGAGTCTTTACGGTCTCTACAACACATAATCACATAACATACCACATTAGGTCATGAATGAACATACATATTTCCTAAAGAATCTTACCCTTCTTCTCAATCTAATCATGTATTAGATTTGTTATTTATTGGTTCCGGCTTTCCGTCGTTCTTTTACATCGTTCTTACCAACTTCTTTCCTTTCTATAACTTAATTGAAATTATTTCATTATTACAACTCAGTTCGAGTTAATTATCCTTCCTCACGGCTTACTAACGTCATTACATTATTAATTGACACTTAATTAGCATTGGTTATGTACACTTATTGTACACCGTTCTTCTTTACATTCAATTAACTTTTATTAACTCTAAGTGATCGCACTTGAGTTTTAATTATGACTTAACAATGTTTTATTAAGTCCCTTAGTTCGTTACTAAACAATTTCCCTTCATCTTCTACTTGAAAACTATACTTTTCTGTCTACCTTTTAAGGCTGGCACTGCGGCGCTAGTGTTGATTTGTTATGCCGCGTTGTGGCGTCGCCCATTAGGGCTTGAAAACTGGACTCAGTGCTGCGGCGCGAGTTTGCAGGGGACTATGGCCACTTTGGCACTGCGGCGCCGGTCATTTAGGCTTGTAGTCGCGCCGCGGCGCAGACTCTGGGCCATAGAAACTTTGACAGTTTTTTCAAACTTGTGAGATTCCTGGACTCGTAACTTCTTCGTTATAAGTCCGAATTGGCTTGTTTAAGAGCCTACGGTTCACAAATCACATACTCTACGTGGTCATGCAAGAATTTTATCTATTCGACTTTATTTGCTAAAATTTCACCTATTAGTCCATTTTTAACAAAAATGATAAACGTTCGTGAACGTTCAACGCTCGTTTCTTCGTTCTATGTCGGAATCCAGCCATTTTTGAGTTTGCAACTCTATAATGCCAAATAAGACTTGTCTGCATTGAAAACCAATGTTTCCAAGTTCAATATCAAAATTTGACTTCCATTCCGAGAATTTCACTAATTCGACGATTGTCGTCTAATCATGTGATTTCCGGCGAAACTTCGTTACATAAGATTTGTTCTACATTTCAAAAGGATTTATTCCCTCATACTAACATATTGACATACATGCTTCATTAACTTATAAACACGATAAGTTATTACTTATTCTGGGTGAGTTTGTAACTTATTAAAGTATAAAAATATTTATATTTCCATTTCTCATAACTTATGTCTTCTCTTCATATGACTCATTATGATTAATGACTTTTAACCATTCTTCTTACTTCTTATTATCATACCCACTTTATTAATGTAAACATGTTACAAGTTCTCACAAGTTCTTATACTTTCATTATAAGTTCATAACTTATTTATGATTGAATTACTTAGTCAAGACTTATACGGCTTATTAAGACTTAAGCCCTTTGATTCATTATTCTAACCCCTTCTTAGCATGCTAGTTATACCAATACCCCCTTCTCTAACAAATGAAGAGAAAGAGAATCATGGTTTAAGAATACTTACTCTTGAATAACACTTGGTTAATCTTTAATCTCCTTATTGCTTCTTGAAATATGAACTATAGCTTTTCTATCTTTTGTAGCTTATTATCTCTAACCAATAAGCTCTCAACTTATGGGATGAAAATATAACAACCAGCAAATGAAATACAAAGCTTTCTATTTATAGGAAATCCTAAGTTAGGGTAGTTTGGTCATTAATCCATCCACCTCCTTACTATTCCTAGCTTAAGCACTAAGTAAACTTGGCCTCCACAACACTTAGGCATTAAGTTAACTTGTTTAGCACAAATTTTATCCTTTTCTTGCTCACCACATTTACTTAACCATTAAGTTATCTTGCTCCACACTTTAATTACTTGGTCAATACATATCTTAGCCATTAAGTTACTTGTTTATCACTTTGGATCACCCATTGTTTAAACCATGGGTTTAAACCAACCTATAACCCCTTTGGTTCTTACTTTGGGCTTTAGCTTAATTATCTTAACTTATACATTGGGATTTACATTTAATTCACATTGGACTTAACCATTTCCATACTTGGGCTAACATAATCTACCAATAAATCCATTATAATTGGCTTAAAGTCTTATAACGTATAATTTACGTATTAATCTTGTATTCCACCTCGCATACTTATTCATTATATATGAAATTCTATCATTCATACATACGCGCATTCATTACTTCGTAAAATACCTACATATTATACGATCATTACTTAATTCATTGCACGCGTTTTAAATTCCTTCTCGGAAGTCACATTCCCTAAACGTTAGGTTTTAAGTCCGCAGGCGAAATATTACGTTTTCCATAACTGAAATATTATTGGATATTCTATCTTACCTGGATATTCCATCGTTACGTATTTTTCGGAAGTTCAAAAATAATTCCCGAGCAGAAATGTGTGAATAGTATTTTTTACAAAATTTCTCAGAAAGTTTTTATTTTCGTCTTGGAAATTTAAACACTTTAATTCTATCACGTAGCCAAAATCTTGCGACGTTCTGATATGTTTAGGTCATAGAACGACCTTCAATTAGCCTGCTTCCATAAATAATCAATTAAATTTATTTAATCCTTATAATTAAATAAAATTTTAATTCTTCTAAAAATTCGATATTCTCGGGCGTTATATCATTTATGTGACTTAATAGTATAATCATGTGAAAAAACTAATTACATTATAGTACCTTCATCTATACCTCCATTTTTAATTTAGTCATGCAAGTATTATCAATCTTGCACCAACCCCCATAATAGTAAATCACGTGAATCAATAGTACACACATGTGAACACATAGTTATAAGCATGTGAATTAATAGCAATTAATTGTTCATTTATCTGGTGAATTACCCGATTGGTCAATATAACCTCCCAACATTAATTATTATCAAAATAAATGTCGATTTCCACTAACACTAATAATCCCAACACAACGGAAATATCAATTTCATCTTTAATCAATACGAACTTATTCATCATTAATATTATAACACACAATATTTAACAACCAGGTTGTTCCCAGGAAAGAGGGGGCTTTCCGATAAGGATTTCTCCTTATTGGCGCGCAATTAGGTGACCAAACCTCTCCTTAACAGAACTTCTAGATATTGTCAATATTGTAAATAATAATATGAATAACTTTTTCGTCTCAATTATTGATTTAATAATATATAAAATATTATGCAGATGATACTGTGACAATAACTGAATCAATAATATGAGAGATATGATGCATCAATTACTGTAGTAATAATTGAGTATAATTAAGTGACTTCTCACGTAAGCGTCAATAATTAATACCGTGTGCTGCTATGCAACCATGCGTATTACTGTACTTTTACTACCAGGTAGTTCAACAGTTTTAACGGTAACACTTTCGCCGTTATTTTTATAAAAAGATATTTCTGTCATTTTCTAACTACGACAATACTTCCGTTGTGGCGTCCGCCAATGATTTTGTCGTCATATGAATATGCTCTGTTAAAACGAATATTTCCCGACCAATCGAATATTATATAACCACTTGTTTACTTTGCAAAATTTATAAATATTACCCACAACTATAACATTATATCAAATCCACACCATAATATTCAAAAAATATATTTTGAGAAAATTATTCTTTATTCATAAAAGTTGGGGTCTTACACATTATACACAAAGAGTTATAGATTTTACAAAATCAAGTAATAAACTAATTTTCTGAAAATTTCCAAATTTCGTTCTTCATTTAGACAAAATACTAATAAAGTACCTCAGCATTAATTCCTTCATTTATATCCAAACATAATAAATATTTCCTTATCATACAAATCAATAATTAATTATTCACAAATAATATTACAGAATGACAATTATAACAACCAGGTCGTTCCCAGGAAGAGGGGGCTTTCCGATAAGGATTTTTCCTTATTAGCACGCAATTAGGTGATCAAACCCCTTTCCTAGACAGAACTTCCTTAGACATTGCCAATAATGCTCTCTAATAATATTATTCAAATACAAAATTATTGATCTGATAATAGAGATAATGTGCAGTGACAATTATTGCACAATAATAATATAAAATATCAACGTAGCAATTATTGAATCAATAAAATAAAATATTGAACAGTAATTATTGTAACAATTATTGAGTAGTGCTTTCATACGTAAAAATCAATAATTCAAAAATAATGTTCAATACTGTGTGCTACTGTGCAACAACGCGTATTACTTTACTTTACCCACCGGGTATTCCAATAGTTTTAACGGAAACAACTACGTTGTTATTTATAAAAAAACTCATACTTGTCGTTTTCTTCATCTGACAGTTACTCTATCATGGGGCCCACAAATGGCTGCACCGTTGTACGAATATTCCCTGATAATAAGAATATTCCACGACCAAACGAATATTCCCCGATAAAAATGAATATTTTATAACCACTTGCTTATTTTGCAAAATTTGTACATTTCACCCATACCTTTAAACTTTTATCAATTTAAATATTTACTAAATAGAAAAAAATTGAATACTTTTATTTCATAAAATTTGGGGTCTTACAATCTCCCCTCCTTATGAAATTTCGTCCCCGAAATTTACGTACCTGGTATTTCGAAGAGTTGAGAATACTTTGCTTTCATTTCAGATTCTATCTCTTCGGTCATCATGATGTCTCCATTGCTCATCTCCTGTATTTTAGATATCATTCTAGAATACAACTTCAAAATAAAGGTTATTTGACATATCGCAATTTGTCAACTTAAGTAAGAAAATTCAGCTTAGGTATGACATACTAGCTAAGGATATTACTCGTCTCTCCCTTCCTAGTTCTAATCCCAGATCTCCGCCAGATATCATATCCCTAAGCTCTGATACCAACTGTGACTCATGTCCCAACCGTGGACAGCACCTCACAGTGGAACCAATCAGTTTTCCACCGCAGAACGGCGTCCCCTACGGAGAGTCTGGCTTCGGTGCATCCCAGTGACACCCCCAAATCCTGGTACTTCATTTCCTCAAGATTTGGTGTTCACTTAATCAAAATTCATTTCTAACTACCCAATCATAATCAAATTGAATAATAAAAACCTACTCATACAGTATTAAACTTAAATAAAATATATCCCAGGTTATCTAACCTTTAGTTATGAACATTCAAATGCGGAAAATTAAATAAACTTCATTACAATCTTTAAACCAAAGTCTGATAATAAAACTATCAAAACTATTACAAGTCTTCAATATTTGGTCGTCTTTCCTTTTCCCTTACTGGTGCTAAGTACATCACCCTTTTCAGCTTTAGCTGTAAGAAATTTTACAGGCAAGAGTGAGCAAACAAGGCCCACTTGGAATAAAAACAAGTAATTCTTTAAACTTTTACATCAATTGCCAAAACTTGGCTTAATAGAACTGAACAATGTGTTCTATTAACTTTCTAAAAATTATAACATTCACTGAGGGTCTAATGACCACGAATCATGTCCACAGTTATAAATAATCTTTCAACTTTAACTTTAACAGTCATAAGACTATAAGGACTCCACGTACTTAGGGGGATCAACCCTTCGTACAATGTATTGTGCACAACCATTTCAACGCTAAGCGTAAACCTCTATTAAAAGAGTTGTTCATCTTAGTATTTAGAATACAAGTCCGCACCAAAGTAAGTTTGGTTTGGATACAGTACAGGGTAATTTAGAATTCAATGGTAATCAACTAAGGATTAGTTGATTACAACAGAAATAACTGTATGTTATGGAATAATAATAACTGAATTGATATTTGTAATTAACATCATGCTTTAGGAATAATCTAATAGCATAAACATTGAATAATCATATCATAATTTGCTTTGAACAATATTAGGTCAAAGTTATTGAGAATTGAATACTAAGCATGCATAGTGAATAGTAATTTGAACGATAAAGTTGTTCAACACTAGAATATATAAAGCGACTCACATGCTAAATAATAAGTTACATATTAGAGAACTTGCTCAATATTAAACTGTAAGATTTGGGATACTTGTATCGTTATGAGCAACTAGATACAATAACTTATTCAATAATAGGCAATCTAGCTCTACGAAAGTGTAAAGGTAGCAACTTACAACAATTGTAATTGAATTTGAAAACAATAACGTACTAATTAAATTAAACTCACACAATGAAGTTTTGAGTTAGAGAACTTGCCTTTAGCACAAGCTAAACCTTAAAACTTGAATCAATACCCTATACATATGTCATCATGATATAATTAGTCATTACCAACATTTTATATCTATATAAAGAAATATATACATCATGTAGGTCAAATCACCCATTCATATAATCATACTATGTTAATACTAGTTAACATTTGATAACATGCTCATTCATAGTTTAATACTACTAAAATCATCATTTAACATTCATATTATTAACACATAACCTTTATTTTCAAAATTTGTGTAATAAACTAAAACTGTCAGAACCTTCTGCTAACTTGCGCTGCGGCGCCACAATTTACACTGTGGTTGGCACTGCGGCACTGAGTTGGTGCTGCGGCGTGAGTCACTGGCCATCGATTGGCGCTGTGGCGTGGCGCCAGCACTGCGACGCGAAACTTGTACTGCTGGGCCGCGCTACGACTCTAGAGTCCAGAACTCGGCGACCAAGCTCGGCAATAGCATGAACAAAAGCCAAATTGGCCTACAAGCTCCAATCTAGTAGACTAATTAACATGTAATTTACACATAGACGTCATGTAAACATATTGTGAAGACTTTTAACATGTTTCTACCCATAAATTAACATAAACATCAAATCTACAACACCCAATTTCTATGTTTTTGGCAAAAACTCCATTTTTGAGATTTTTAATGGAAATCAACACTGTGATTTTGTCTTTCAATCAAAACAGGAATTTCAAAACACCATAGTTATGATTATACAAACTCTATCAAATTCAATAATTAATTTATCAGTTTAACAACTAATTAAACCTTAATTTCTACTTTAAACTAAGCCATATTCATATATATTTTTCATATGAACTCACTGTGATATAATTTTCTTCACAATTTACATACATAAAGAAATTAATTATAATCATACATAATCTAAAAAAACAGTTTTACAACAACAATCATCATCTAAAGCTATATACACAAGAAATTCATCATCTATAATTATTTATAGAGAACTTTTTTGGAGAAGAAAACTAAACTTTAAAAATAAAATACAAGGATTAATATCATACCTTTGATTAAGAAGATGATACTCTAGAGTTTAGAAGAAAATAGTTATGATTACAATCTTCTTTTCCCCAATTCTTTTCTCAATTTCACTAAACTTCTCTCAACTTTTCTCTCTGTATTCTTCTTCTCTTTTCTTCAACTGAGTCTTCTTCCTAACTCTAGTCTAACTAACGTAGGAAAAATATAACATATAAGATATAATATATATTAAAGATATAATATAACTCTAGCTAGAAATTATATCTAATAAAAATGGATTAATCCTTATACCTTGTTTGATAAAACACTAAAAATAAAGACTTAATATGCATTAAGACTTGTTTGGCCAAAACTAAATTAAAGTCCTTTAATTTATTTTAATAACTCCTTTATAGCAAGGTTATTAGTCACACTTCTACTTAATTAATTAATTAATTAAAATATTAATCTATTAAATTACTTTAACACATAATTTAATATCACATAACTATAATTTCTTTTATAATTGTAATTTTATTCGACCAACTAATATTTTAAATTACAAATTCCCATTTAAAATATTATAATTTATTCAAATCACTATAAGCTCTCTAGCTTACTTATTAAATTAAATTGGTATATAATCTCATAACAATTAATTTTTTTAGCTCCTTAATTATTTATTTAACAAATAATTAACTAAACCACATCAACTCAAATTGCCATTTAATACTTATATAATTAAATAAATATTTAATATTGTAAATAAATATTTAATTATTTATTTAACAAATAATTAACTAAACCACATCAACTCAAATGGAACAATTATTTATTCAATAATAAACATATCTATTAAAACTTATATAAATCAATAAATATTTAATATTACACTTTAAAATTCTGGAATGTTACATCATTCCCTCCTTACAAGGATTCTGTCCTCAGAATCACAACTCAAACAAATCATTCGTTACATTCTTCCCTACTTACAAAGATTATGTCCTAAGAATCAAAGACACATATTAAACAAATAACTCAGGGTACTCTTTCAACATTTTCTCTTCGATTTCCCACGTAGCTTCTTCAGCGTTGTGGTTCCTCCATATCACCTTCATAGAAGGTATCACTTTATTCCTGAGTACTTGTTCTTTCTTGTCGACTATCTGGATAGGAACCTCTTCATATGACAAATCTTTCTCGAACTGCAACAGTTCATACTCGATCACATGTTTGTAGTCGGGTTTATATGGTCGTAACATCGAAATGTGAAAAACATTATAAATGTTTTCCAACTCTAGAGGTAGAGCTACCTCGTAAGCCACTTCTTCCAGTCTTCGTAGCACTTCAAAGGGTCCAATAAACCTCGGGCTTAGCTTTCCCTTTTTACCGAAGCGAATTTTCCCCTTCCAAGGAGAAACTTTTAGGAATAAAAAAGTTCCTACGTCGAATGTACGATCTTGTCTGTGTTGATCAGCATACTTTTTCTGTCGGTCTTGAGATGCTACCAATCTTGTCCTGATGAGTTTGATAATGTCAGTAGTTCGTTGCACTAGTTCCGGTCCTAGCAGTTGACGTTCACCGACTTCATCCCAGCACAGTGGAGTTCTGCACTTTCTGCCGTACAATGCCTCGTAAGGTGGCATGCTGATGCTCGCATGATAACTATTATTGTAAGCAAATTCCACCAATGCTAATTGTTCTTCCCAGCTTCCTTTAAAGTCCATGACACATGCTCTTAGCATATCTTCTAATTTTTGAATTGTTCGTTTGCATTGGCCATCTGTTTGTGGATGATAAGCTGTACTCATTCGCAACTGTGTCCCCATGCATTCTTGTAGTCTCTTCTAGAAATTTAACGTGAATCACAGATCTCTATCGGACACAATTGATACTGGCACCCCATGCCTCGAAACGATGTCTTTAATGTACAATCTTGCCAACTGATCAAGATTGAATCTAATCTTTTTTGGGAAAAAGTGCGCTGACTTTGTCAGTCTATCCACTATCACCCAAATCGCATCACATCCTATCTGAGTAGCTAGAAGACCCACCACAAAATCTATCGTGATGTGTTCCCACTTCCATTCTGGTATTTCTAACGGTTGAAGTAATCCACTGGGTCTTTGATGTTCAGCTTTTTTGTGACGCCCCCAAAATTAGGTATACATCACCCATCTTGAGTCGTCCGATACATGGTACAGAATTCAAATACAACTTACTAATACCACTGTCGTGTATAATACGACAAAATACAGCTGTGAGTTTGAATACAATAATTGTCTACTAGAGATCATACAAACTCAAAAGGAGTCCTCAATACAATTATTGTCACACTATTTAACAGAATAATGAGGACTACTAATACTATTCTCTGGTCCATCACTCCGTTCCCCGACTCGTCCCAGCTATATTCTCATTTCCTGAAGAGAACAATGAAAGAAAGGGTGAGCTCAACTAGCTCAGTAAGAAATATTATGACTAAGATAATGCAGAATAAATTATCGTTAGCCTTCAACAGTATTAAACTGATAAAATACAATAGACATCAAGTTTAACTGCAGCGGAGCAAGCAATCCATTAAAAAAAGTCAAGTAGAGAATTGAATCTACTATCTTTTATGATTTAAAATGTTTTTCATCACTTTTATCGCTGAGACTCAGCTTAATAAATAATCCACATCATCCCCGCACTACGGCCAAGGATACTCATTAGGGTCACGACCACAAATTCCATGCACTACGGGCCAAGGATATTTGTGTATTCATCAATGGTCATGATCATGCCAACAACTGTCCATCAATGCACTACGGGCCAATGAGGACTTTTACCACATCATTTGTAACATTACGGTCATGATTACACCGAATAATCCCTGGTCATAATCATACCAAGTCCATCTATGCACTACAGGCCACAGATGACTTTCAAAAAAATATAAACATGAGGATGATGACAATGATATAAGAATTCAATAAAACAAGTTCAAGAATTAATTTGTCCAAGAACCAATAACGTCCAAATTGTCAATAAGGTACTGTTTTGTGGGGTAAAATTCAAGAATGATCAGAAGAATATTCCAATGAAAAGATACTAGATGAAGCGCAAATATCAAGGATATTCTACTAATTTCATGGAGTATAGAAGTCAAAACTTTAACCAACTGAGTATAATAAAGAATGGAATAACAAAAGAAATCACCATGCATGCGGTACTTCGCATCGACAGGTTATTCCAACAGAATAATAATAACGGAACCAGGTCAGGCAAAATTTGCACCGACAGGATGTTCCAACAGAATGATAAAGACGGAACCAGGTCCGGTGTAAAACACACAGACAGGATGTTCCAACGGAATAATAATAAAGACGGAACCAGGTCCGGTGTAAAACACACAGACAGGATGTTCCAACGGAATAATAATAAAGACGGAACCAGGTCCGGTGTAAAACACACAGACAGGATGTTCCAACGGAATAATAATAATGACAGAACCAGGTCCGGTATAAAACACACAGACATTATGTTCCAACAGAATAATAGAAGAATGTCACCAAGTATAGGGTAGACCACGTATACAGGTTATTCCAACAGAACAATAAAGAAATGGAATAACAGAAGTTCTCTTCTTGAATACAAAAGAATAATATCCCTTACCGTAACAGAAACTGGATATAGGAGAAGAAAATTTAAGTAGCAAAAGCTTTTCTTCTATCTCTCTATAGTTTCTCTCTCTAGAGTTCAGTGAATTCGTAAGAAAATAATGAAGGAATGAGCTTTTATTTATAGGAAAATGGAATGCATAGTAACTAATCCATGAACGGTCCAGATTGATTTACTTTAATCTTACGGTCCATATTTAAAGAATTTTTTTTAAATAAAATATAATATATTCTATTTATATAAAAAAAATTTACTATGCAAACACTATGCAAACACTATGCATAATAAAATATAATATATTCTATTTATAGAATAACTTTAATAAAGTATTCTGTTTTATATAAAAAGATGTTTCTGTTTTATTACGTTAATAATACGAATAAAACAAAACGTCATCATCGCTATAATAATTCATATTATTAATCGACAATAATTAAATCAAACTGAGCGACTTCTCACATAAATATCAATAATCAATACCGTGTGCTACTATGCAACAATGCGTATTACTGTACTTTTACTACCCAGTAGTTCAACGAGTATCAACGGTAAAATTTCCGCCGTTATTCTCAACAAAATATTTTTGTCGTTTTCTCAATCCGACAATAATTCTGTTGTGGGGTCCACCAATAATTGTACAGTCGTACGAATATTTTCCGACACAAAGAATATTTCCTGACCAATCGAATATAATATAACAACTTGCATACTTTGCAAAATTTATAAATACTACCCACAACTATAATATTATCTCAAATTCACACCATAATATAAAAAAATTCGAGAAAATTAATTCTTTATTCATAAAATCTGGGGTTTCACATTTTTACTCTTTGACATGTCAAACATTTCGCTACGCATTCTGGAACGTCCCTTTTCATATTTGGCCACCAAAAATGTCGGCGCAAATCTTGATACATTTTTGTGCTTCCTGGTTGAATTGAATATTTTGAGCTATGAGCTTTGGTCAAAATTTCTTCTTTCAGCTCTGGTGTTGCTGGAACCCAGATTCTTCCTTCAAATCGTAGTAGTCCTTCGGTAGTGATCTTGTATTTTACATCACTACTCTCAATCAGATTCTCTTTGATTTTTCCACACTCTTCATCTTGTAGTTGAGCATTCTTCACTTTGTTCACTAAAGTTGGACCCGCTTCTATCTGGAATAGATGTTCGTCAGATTCTTTTGGAAATTTGATTTCCAACTCCAGTTTTGTCATTGCTGAAATGAGCTCCTCCTGAGTTGTTATCAGCATCAACTTCTCTCGACCTTTCTTGCTTAAAGCATCTGCCACCACATTCGCTTTGCCCAGATGATAAAAGTTCTCACAATCGTAATCTTTTATTAGTTCCATCCACCTTCTTTGACGTATGTTCAAATCCTTTTGAGTGAAAATATACTTTAGACTTTTGTGGTTAGTGTAGATCTCATATTTCTCTCTATAAAGATAATGTCTCCATATCTCCAGAGCAAATATAACTGCAGCCAATTCCAAATCATGAGTCAGATACCCTTTCCCATAATCTTTCAGTTGTCTTGATGCATATGCAATAACTTTGTCATTTTGAATAATAACACAACCCAACCCTTTGTGTGAGGCATCACTATACAGCAAAAAATTTCCTGTATTATCTGGTAACGTCAACACAGGTGCCACACTTAACTTTTTCTTCAAATCTTGGAAACACTCTTCACACTTCTCCATCCAAATGAATTTTACAACTTTCCTTGACAAATTTGTTAGCGGAGTGGCTATCTTAGAAAAATCTTGAATAAATCTTCTATAATAATCGGCCAGTCCCAAGAAACTCCTCACTTTGACGGTGTTCTTGGTTGTTCCCAATTGATTACAGCTTCCATGTAACACCCCCTTCTCGAAAAGAAAAGGGAGGTCACGTCCAATGCACATCAAACCTCAAAATAAATGAACAGAGCACTAATAACTTCAAAATATTAATAGTGATGATTCATTAATAAAGTACTAAATACAATTCTCCAACTAGAGTCAAAATAATCAACACCCCAAAAAAATTTGAATTAACCTAGATGGTCAAAGGCAAAACTCTCATCACACTAGCCCTGAATCACCCCTTCAAACCTTCCAGAAGAAAAACACAGCATGAGCCAAGTACCTAGTACATATATAGATTTACAACTGATATACGAAAACAACTGAGACAAAATATTGAACAAAGCCTCAAATGCAAATACGAACGAAAATATAATATCCAAAGATCTGAATGAAATATATCTGAATCAATGTAATTGACGAAACCAATAAAAGAATAAAGAAATAACGAACTGAAGTAACTAACTCAACGACTTGAACTGAACAGAAACAAACAAAACTAATACAATAAAATAATAGGATGAAAGAAATGGTTGGGGTTATTTCATACCGAGTGAGCTCAAAAATATATCTTGCCACATGCAAGACATACTAATGTCACACAGGCAAATCAAATGATGCCACACAAGCAACCAAAATAATGCCACACAGGCACATCAAAATAATGCCACATAGGCAAATCACACATTGGATCACGAATCCAAATGTATGCAAATCGGATAAGTGTGTTTGGCACAACATCACCAATCCGTAGAACAGAAAACTAGGGATAACCCATACGCCTCCCATAACAAAACACCAAATGGCCCACTTCATTCGGAGCACAAAACGGAGACGCCGTGGACTAATCACACCGCCACGGAAAGTGTCATGCCTCTCATGCCAAGACGACATGCCTGTGGTACCCCCATAGGTGGTTATAGCTCAGGTATACCCTACGGTATATTCTAACAAAAATACTATGTCACAACACATGCGACATAATACCAACAAAAGGGTTCTATATGTACATATTGAACCAAATCAAATTATAGTCACACGGTCTCAAAAAGAAGGTAGCAACACGTACCGCTCTACAATTATCAAAAATAAATGCTAAACATGATATCCTAATTCAAAGAGTACAAATACGAGTCATGTGTATCAACTCCAAAATGAAACTAATATATTTATTTCACAGAAAACAATTATGTGAAATCATAACATAATTCGAAATAAGGAAACAAACGAACAAATCAAATTTAACAAGAGTATTGTCATACTGTATGTCCGCCTCCAAGACTTTGATGGAGTCCTCGTAAGAAGACCTCCCCAGTGGGTAATAAATCATAAATTTAGGATTAAGCTACAGTTGATAATTAAGAAAACTCATAGAATCCAAGCTGGGTTTTGGGCCGTAGTTATTGATTATATATTTATAGATATATATATATATATATATATATATATATATATATATATATATATATATACTTCTTTATTAAGTAGAAAATTTTGGATTCTTATATATTTATTAATGTTTATAGGATGCTAGTTGAGTTTTGTTATCAATTTGCTAAATTGAGGTTTTGTCGTGGTGCTGTTATTGTGTTTGGGGAATCTTTGATTGGGAGTTTATTTATCTGCCCCTTGTGATAATTTTATGAAATCTATATGTTGGACTTTTCTCGCAATATTGCAAATTTGGTGGAGAAACTGTTAAAAGGTAAAAAAGGAATTACTGTATAACTTGAGGCCGTAAAGATGTAACTTATTTTTTTCATAATATATATATATATATATATATATATTAGCAGCAGGTCTATTTTTTTCCGCTAACTGCTAATGATGATATATATTATAAGAGAGATACCGTTCATGTATTGTGATGTTGCAATTCTTTTATATAAAAAAAAGGTTGAGCCCAATTTGTTATTTAACTCACTTTACTAGAACATATATATATATATATATATATATATATATATATATTGATTATTATGGATGATTTAAAGAGTTTTTTTTTGGTATGCCATGCCATATCTGTGATGTTTTTATTTTAATTTTATTCTAATACATGTAAGTCTTTCTCCAGCAACTCTGAAATCGGTGAGTAAATATACTTCATAATATACTTGTGGTATAAATATGGTAACTTTACAAGTACTTATGCTTCTTTAGGCATTTTATTTTGAGTCAACATATTTTATTCCTTACTACATGCATGGGATTAAGGAGAGTGTTGTTGTGAAAAAAGTTATTGGCCTTTGATATTATTTTTTTTTCCGGATACAACAAGAGTCAGAAGGTTCACTTCGTGATGCATTTTTTTTAAATGCACCAAATGACTTAAGATGGACTAGTAGGAACAGTGTTAGACATGGCAGTTGTCATATCAATTTCACTTAGAAATTTTGAGCATGATTGATATGTTGGTCCTATAGATAGATACTGATAATTTCACTTAGTTTCATTGGTGCATCCTGGGAAAGGAAATTCTGAGATAATGTGAATTGCGTAATTGAAATCTTATGTTGACCCAGCTTTAAAATTTGGGACATTCATGGGCCTATCTATCAGTCTATGGGTTGCTCGTCTTTGACTGGGGTAGTGCATGTGGATGTATTATGCATTGCACTTTGAAGGAGATGAAGTCATTCTTGATAAAAGATAGAACTGATCACTTACATATATAAAGTTACCTGTTGGTGAAAACTGGAAAACACCTTTTGAGCTTTGGGAAAATTATTTACCTAACTAGAAATACCTTAAGTGTGTGGGTGTCTAACTAAGGTATTGTTTCTTGACCCTAAAAAAGGAAAATTGGTTCTAAAACTGCTAATATGCAGTAAATAGACTCAGCAGATACATTCATAATCCTAATAAGGATCATTAGACTGCTTTATGTAGAATACTCAAGTATCTGCGAGGTACTATTGGATTTGGTTTGTATTACTGCGGTAATCCTGCAGTTCTTGAGGGCTATAGTGATGCCAACTGGATCTCTGAGTCAGATGAGATCAAATCCACGAGGAGGAGGAACAGTTTCTTGGAAGTCTAATAAACAGACTTGTATAGCTCGCTCTACTATGAAGTCCGAGTTTATTGACTTAGAGAAGGCAGGTTCTGAAGTAGAGTGACTCAGAAATCTTTTGGGAAATATTCCTTTGTGGACGAGACCGATTCCATCTATGTCTCTACATTGTGATTGCCAAGCTGCTATAGGCAGAGCTAAGAATAAGAGCTGTAATGGCAAGAGTAGAATATACGCCGAAGACATAATATTGTGAGACAGCTGTTATGTGATGGGATTATATCCCTTAATTATGTTAGAGTTAAATCTTCCGGATCCTCTGACAAAACTACTAAGCAAGATGCGAGTGAGCAATACATCGAGGGGGATGAGACTACTGTCTATTACAAAAATCAACAATGATGGTAACCCAACCTATATGAATGGTAATCCCAGGAAGTAGGTTCATATGGGTAACAACAAGTCATTGGTTGATTATCTATGGTGTAGGATAGTGTAATTCTACAGTGTTAGAGGTTGAGTTATATACTCTTAATGTTTTCCATAGTCCTGTTGGGTGATGTGTTTAACTGTAGAACACATTTGATGGAAACACCTATATGAGTGTAGAGGTGAGGCCGCCTCTTATGAAAACAAGATAGGTTTTCTAGAGTGCTCATGAATTCCAGGTATGACGCAAGGCCAAAATGTGCCAAATCTCATAGAACAACTTCTAATTAGAGTTTGTAGTGTGAGTAATATGATTACTGATTCATAATAAGGAATAAGGTTCATAGAAATTTTCATTTCACCAAATTCCTTTGAATCAAGTCCTATTCACTCTATACATTGGTTCATAGTCCAAAAGACACCAGTGATAACGCACTGCATTCTTCTATTTCTTACTCAAATTATTTTATTTTTACTTTATAATATGTGGGGGATTGTTGTATTTTATACAAAAATAATATATTACAAAGTTAAATAAAAATAAATATATTAATATATTTTGGTGATATTCCATTAAAAGAGTTTAATGAGTAAATTAAATGAGTTATAATTAATATATTTATGGAAATTTTGTAACTGTTCATATATTAAATACTCATTATTGGGATATTAATTTTATATTACCGTTGCTATATTCTACCGTTGCTATATTATTGAGTATTTCAGTTGCCTTCTATGGATATATAAAAGGAAGATAAGGCTATTCATAGATAAGGGATCTTCTTTAAGCAGCAGAAGGTGTGAATATATATATATATATAGATAGATTAGTTGCCCATATTCATATAGTCAATATAAATACAGTACTATTATTACTGATAATACGTATATATATGGTATAATTTTTTAAGTTTGAGTAAAGAGAAAATTAGAAGTTGTTCCTTGGGTCATTCAACTATTTCTAGTACAAGTTAGTTGGATGAAGAGCCGTTGAATCCTGGAGTAGGATTTCGTCAGTGACCTTAGTACTGAGAAAAGTTCTCCGAGGGGCGAAATTTCTACTTAAGGACAGTGCATTGTACGCCTCTGCTCAACATAATTTTCTCTACATCGATAAGTTTTATTTCTGCCCTTCTTTTATTTTATAGTTGAATCCTATATTTATTCGTATTTTTCCAATAATTATATATGTATAATGCTAGGCGCTTTATCAAATGTGGCAGGAATAATACACTACGTAAGCTCGACTTTCTTTATATAGAACATGTAGCATTTTTGGGACATGTCGTGTCTGCTGAAGGTATTAAGGTGGATCCTACGAAGGTTAAGGCTATCACTAATTGGCCAAGACCTACCACAGTAACTGAAATAAGGAGTTTCTTAGGTTTGGCAGGGTACTACAGGCGATTTGTGGAAGGTTTTTCTTTATTAGCTTTGCCATTAACTCAGTTGATGAAGAAGGGCATAAAGTTTGTATGGAATGAGGAACATGAGAAAAGTTTTGAGGAGCTTAAGAAGAGGCTTGTGTCGGCTCCAGTGCTTACATTACTGTCAGGGATAGGAGATTATCAGATTTACAGTGATGCTTGCAAGAAGGGATTAGGGTGCGTTTTGATGCAACATGGTAAGGTAATTGCTTATGCTTCCAGACAACTTAAACCTTATGAGGTGAATTATCCTACCCACGACTTGGAGTTAGCAGCAGTTATTTTTGCCCTAAAGATTTTGAGGCACTATCTATATGGAGAGACTTGTGACATTTTCACCGACCACAAGAGCCTTAAATATATTTTTACTCAGAAGGAGCTTAACATGAGACAGAGGCGTTGGTTGGAGCTTCTCAAGGATTATGATGCTAGGATTCAGTATCACCCCGGTAAGGCTAATGTGGTTGCAGATGCTCTTCGCCGAAAAAGTTCAGGGAGTGTAGATGCCTTGGTTACACAACCTCAACTTATCTCAGATATGGAGCGTGTGGGTTTAGAGCTATATGTTAGTGGTTATAATGGGTTGGTAGCAGGTATGAGGGTGGAACCTTCTCTTATTTTGCGTATCAAAGAAGCCCAAAAGGAGGATTGAGAGTTGTGGACTATATCGCAGAATATGAATGAGGGTAGGCAACCAGAGTTTTGAATTGATGAGCAAGGAGTGATATGGTTTGGTAAACGGTTATGTGTTCCAGTGGATCAAATGATTCGTGAGGCAGTGTTGACTGAAGCTCATAGTTCGCCATTTTCTATTCATCCGGGGTCTACAAAGATGTAAAGGATCTGAAGGAGAATTTTTGGTGGAGTGGAATGAAAAGGGATGTAGCTAAATTTGTGAGTAAATGTCTTACTTGTCAGTAAGTGAAAATAGAGCATCAGCGGCCTGGTGGTTTGTTGCAATAGTTAAAGATTCCTGTGTGGAAATGGGATGATATTTCGATGGACTTTGTGACTGGGTTGCCGAGGACTCTTAAAAAGAATGATACTATTTGGGTGGTAGTGGATCGTTTGACTAAATCGGCTCATTTTCTGTCTATTCATGAAGATTTTTCTGTAAATAAATTAGTAGATATTTTTTAACGTGAGATTGTTAGGCTTCATGGGACACCAGTTTCTATTATTTCGGATCGGGATCCACGGTTTACTTCTCAATTTTGGAAAGAATTTCAACGAGCTTGGGGAACGCAACTCAACTATAGTTCAACTTTTCACATGCAGACAGATGGGCAACCAGAGAGAAATATTCAGACATTAGAAGACATGTTGTGATCTTGTGCTTTAGAGTGGACAGGGAACTGGGATGATTATTTGAGTTTGGTGGAGTTCGCATATAATAATAGTTGGCAAGCTAGTATTGGTATGGCTCCTTTTGAAACATTATATGGTAAGAAGTGTCGAGCTTCGACTTGTTGGGATGAGGTTGGAGAAAGGGTAATAGAAGGACTGATTTGGTTAAGATTACTACGGAGAAGGTAGCAGTGGCTAAAGAAAAATTGAAAGAAGCTCGATCGCGACAAAAGATTTATGCTGATATTCATAGGAGGGCTCTTGAATTCACTCCTGGTGAACACGTGTTTTTGAAAGTTTCTCCATTGAAAGGTGTTCGAAGGTTTGGTTTGAAAGGGAATCTTAGTCCGCGTTTCATTGGCCCTTTTTGAAGTCCTTGAGAGAGTTGGAGAAGGGCATATTGGGTGGCTTTGCCTCCACAATTATCACATGTGCATAATATCTTTCATGTTTCGGTGTTAAGGAAATATAACTATCATCCACTTCATGTTGTACAATACCCGTTGCATAAGATTCAAGAAGATCTTACTTGTGAGGAAGAAGCCAAGGCGATTCTAGATCGTCAAGAACGAATTATGAGGAGGAAGACAATTCCTTTTGTTAAAGTCTTGTGGAAAAACCATTCAGAGCGGAAAGCTACTTGAGATATAAGAGTCTATTCGAGCGGAATATCCACATCTTTTTGAAAATTAGGTACGTTCTGTTCTTTTGATTCCGTGGATGGAATCCTTTTTAAGGGGAAGGTGATATAATACGCGAAAAATAATAATAAAATATTTAAGTAAGCTTTAAAATATTTAATTGGACTTTTCTTATATTTGGGTCAAACATTAGTCAATTTATTTGGGCCATTAAAATTAATTGGGTCTAATTTATATTTGTGTCATTTTAAATCTTAATAAAATTAAAAGGATTAATAAAATATGTTAATTAATAATTAAATCATTAAAACCTAACTATACCTTATTAAGTCTGATGAAATAAATCGTGGGTATAGCATTAAAAGAAAAGGAGGCGGCGGCAGGGAGATCATAAGGGAAGAAACTTAAGCAAGTCCTTTCTTCTTTTTATTGGGTTGTGGGTATAAATTTAAGGCATGTAATTTTTTTACAATATGTGATAGTACTATTAATATGATTTGTTTATTCCCTAGAAATATATTACTTTGATTGGACATTGAATAACTGATGAGAGTGTGAGCATAAATGTGTGTGAATATGTATGTTACCTGGTGTAATTCGTTGATATATATATATATATATATATATATATATATATATATATATCCGCTAAACTCCCTCAATCCGATCTAATTATCAAAATAAAATATAATACACATAATTAAATTATGAACTCATACAAATTATTTTTTCATAAATTCAATAATTTTAATATACTATATTCAGTTTGTACTCAAAAGATACATTTTAATTGTAATAACAATATTATAATATTATTTATCACTTTCCTTTAATTAAATTTCTGTAAATCTTTTAAATATATATATAAAACGAAACTGTAGTATATTATGGTACGAATTCTGTACTTTTTCAGCGAGACTCTTTGGAATATAATTCGTTCGTTTTGTTATTCGTATAAAAATTTGGTATTGCTTCTTAGGATTATTCCTTGTTGTCCAATTTATTGTGATAATTTCGTTTTGGCGTTGACGTTTAAATTCGTATTTTTATTCCTTGAACTAGTTAATCATGTCAGTATGTTTTGGACACTTTATTCGTTTTGTACCATTGTTCATATATCTTCGTTCATATTCGGGAGTTTTTTTTATCATTGATATATTGTGATAGTTAATAATGTTTGTATTTGATAATTCGATTTCATTTGAATATGGTCATGTAAACCTTGTGATTTGAACCCCTTTTGGCTTACATTTTGTAGTTTGATCTTTAGGGAATACTTGAGCTAAACACCTGTGGGGGTACCACAGTCATGTCCTCTTGACACAAGGCATGACACCTTTCGTGCCGGTGTGATCAGTCCACGGCGTATCCTTTTGTATGCTCTGGGTATGAACTTTGGCCATTTGATATATTTGTTCATGATACGTATGGGTCGACCTAGTATTTAATTTGATTTGATTCGATTTGTTTGGCGGATTAGTGACATATGTGTCGTGCGTACTATCCGATTTGATTTGTATACATCATCGTACCGATGTATTTTGTTAACCTTTGGCTATTTGTATTTGAGCTCAGTATGAAGTTGTTACCATATAACCATTTGATTCAGCATTATTTGTTTGGGATTCTGTTGGCTATAATTATTCGATTGACAGTGTTAGTCATTTATAAATTGACTCACAAATCCTGATCTATTCGTAATTCCTTTGTAATTCACATGTGTTCATTCATTCAACTCTTTTAGATTCATTACTTATTGTGATATATTTATTCATTTTCATATCCGTACTGGACAATTGGCTCACGTTATATTCTTTTTCAGGTAGGTAATCAAGGGTGATCAGGAGATGTGTGATGAGAGCTACCTTTGATCCAATTGAGTAGATTAGCTTTTGAGATTATTATTAGACTTGGTTTTCCTAAGATTTTGTAATTGAATGTTTTGGGGCCTATTTTGACATTTATTTCTTATTAGTAGAGACTATTTAAAATGAAGATCCTTCTATTTAAATTGGAGTATGTGACATTTGGTATTAAATTTTATTGGATATATTTTGAGATTTATTAGAGGTTTGTATTTATTATGTTTGTGCGTGACATTCCTTTTTCCTTTTGGGAAAGGGGGTGTTACATAGAAACCCTAACGCGCAGTTAGAAACCCTAATCGAAAGCCAGAAAACCTTAATTTTAAATTTAGGAATCCTAAACCCTAATTTGGAAACCCTAATCCTAATTAGTAAGCCTAATGTGATTAGTAAATGTTAATATAATTAGGAAACCCTAATTATACTTTAGAAAAATTAATTTCTATTAAAAACCCTAATTTTATTTTAGAAATCTAATTTTTTCTTTTTAGAAACCCTAATTAGAAAGTTCTAGAATTGATGTTGTAAACCCTAAGGGTGTGACAAATTCCATGTATGCCATTAAAAATATTTTGCTAATGACAAAAATGCCCTTTTAGTATATTTTTAATAGCTAGCTTGCAAATCTTGCAAATATTGGAGTTGGTAACCTAATACTTTGACTTTAGGGCTAAAAATATGCAGCAAAATTCATCCAAGTGATCAGCTATGTGCTATATATCATAATATATATAGATTAAATAGAGAGAAATGCATGTATTTGGCTCATTTGATATCTAACTCTCCCACAACTCTCTATCTCTCTCTCTTCACATCCGAAAATAGCAAGTAGATCAGTCCTAAAAAACTGCTCTTGATCAACAAAGATCACTTAGGAGGATTAAGATCAAAGATTTGAAGAAAGAATGTATAAACCCAATTTTATTTTTTATCCAAGTTTCTAAGAAAAGTTTTGTGTTTATGTGTTTAGATCTTTGCTAAAGGATGTTTTATGTTGATCTATGATGATCAAACATATATCTATAGCATCAGGAATGCTTTAAAATCGAGTTTTTCCAAAACTGTCAAGAACACGATTTGTGGTCTGACAAGCTAATGTCAGGAGCCACAGATCCGTGTCTGTTTATGATTATTGTTGTTTGAGCTTTTGGATTTGTAGTCTGGTATGTTGTCTTTAATCTTCAAGTTGAATCAGAGTCATTTAAGGTCTAGATCAGGAGTTATTCTTGGTCAAAACTCGTTGACCAGGCATGACCAATCCATTTCTGGGCAACCCAGAATTGCATGAACACCATCAGACAACATTTTGTTGGCTTGATATCTGACAGTTATTTTGTGTTTTTGTAAGACCCCAACTTTTTAATAATGATGATTTTTCTATAAATATCATTTTTGAATATTATGGAATAAATTTGATATAATGTTATAGTTGTGGGTAATATTTATAAATTTTGCAAAGTACGCAAGTTGTTATATTATATTCGATTGGTCGGGGATTATTCGTTTTAGCAGGAAATTTTCATACGACGGCACAATCATTAGTGGACCCCACAACGGAATTATTGTCGGATTGAGAAACGATAAAAATATCTTTTTCTGAAAATAACGGCGGAAGTTTTACCGTTAACTATTGAAACACCCGGTGGTAAAAGTACAGTAATACGCGTGGTTGCATAGTAGCACATGATATTGATTATTGATGCTTACGTGAGAAGTCACCCAGTTTTGTTCACTTATTGCTACAGTAATTGCTGCATAGTATCTCACGTTATTTGATTCAATTATTGTCAATATTTTATATATTATTAAATCAATAATTGAGACAACAAAATTATTAATATTATTATTTGTAATATTAACGATGTATAGAAGTTCTATCAAGGAGAGGTTTGGTCACCTAATTGCGCACCAATAGGGAGAAATCCTTTTTGGAAAGTCTCCTCTTTTCTGGGAACGACCTGGTCGACTAATATTGTGAATTATAATAATGATGATAAACGTTGTTAAGATATTGATGGAATTTTTATGAAGTATTTGTTGTAACTATTGGCGTATTATTTGGGCCCCAATTGCCCATTTTTCAAAATAATCAGTAAAAAGATTTTTTTTATAAATGTGGAGGCCACATGTTGCGCCCACATGTGTTGAAATTCAATTGTCACGGGGGAGGAAACTTGGGTTGCCTGGGAGGGAATTTATATATATAAGTTTGTAATGTGTGTGGTGGGTGGAATATATATATATATATATATATATATATATAATATTATATGTGTGTGAGTGGACAATGGTGGAAAAGAAGAATTTTGGTGGAAAAGTGGAAATGGTGGAATGAGTATTAGTATTATATATATTATGTATATGTTTGAAAAGTTGTCAGGAGGTGGGGGTGACATAATTGTCATGGGATGTAAGAAAAGTCACGAATTGCACACACACACATATATATATATGTATATTATGTAATATAATTCATCACGTTGGAATAATATGCTCAGTATGTTGTCATGGGTATTGAAGAAAAAAAAGATGGCAAAATGGTAGTGGTCCTGGTAGAGTTAATTTGACAGAATGCAATGATTTTTTTTAAAGCTTGGACTTATTTGCCAAACTTTTCAAATTGTGAATTAGGATGCTTCCTAATTGGTTAAAGCTTCAAATGCGCGTGTGTTGGTTTTCCTCATTGGCCAGCACCTTGAAAAGAAAATATTGATACATTGGAACAGTGAAATTCGTCTGAATAATTAATGTTGTGTCTGTGAATATCCTTACACAGTGTCTTTCCATTCTCCTATAAATAGAAGCTCGTTCCTTCATTATTTCTTACGAATTCACTGAAACTCTAGAGAGAGAAAATTATAGAGAGAAAGAAGAAGAGAAGTCTGCTACCTCTCTTTTCCTATATCCAGTTTCTTCTAAGGTAAGGGATATTATTTGTTGTACTCGTAAGGGGTATTATTTCTTTTGTATTCATGAAGAGAACTTTTGTTATTCCATTTATTATTATTCTGTTGGAATAACCTGTATACGCGGACTACCCTATATTTGGTGAAATTCTTCTATTATTCCATTCTTTATCATTCTGTTGGAACATCCTGTTCGTGCTTTACGCATAACCTGGTTCTATTATTTATCATTTTGTTTGAACATCCTGTCTGTGCTTTACGCATGACCTGGTTCCGTTAATTATTATTCTGTTGGAATATCCTGTCTGTGCGTTTACGCATGACCTGGTTCTGTTATTTATTATTCTGTTGGAATAACCTGTCTGTTCGGTCTATCGCATGCATGGCGATTTCTTTTGTTATTTCATTCTTTATTATACTCACTTGGTTAAACTTTTGACTTCTATACTCCATGAAATTAGTGGAATATCCTTGATATTTGCGCTTCATCCAGTATCTTTTCATAGAAATATTCTTCGGAGCATTCTTGAATTTTACTCTACAAAGAAGTATCATGTTGAAATTTGGACGTTATTAGTTCCTGGATAAATTAATTCTTGAACTTGTTTTATTGAATTCTTATATCATTGTCATCATCCTCATGTTTATATTATATTGAAAGTCATCTGTGGCCTGTAGTGCATAGATGGACTTGGTATGATTATGACCAGGGATTAATCGATATAATCATGACTGTAATGTTACAAATGATGTGGTAAAAGTCCTCATTGGCCCGTAGTGCATTGATGGACAATTATTGGCATGATCATGACCATTGATGAATAAACGAATATCCTTGGCCCGTAGTGCATAGATAATTTGTGGTTGTGATACTAATTAATATCCTTGGTCGTAGTGTAGGGATGATGTGGATTATTTATTAAGCTGAGTCCCAGCGATAAAAGTGATGAAAAACCTTTTAAATCATAGAAGATAGTAGATTTTATTCTCTACTTGACTCTTCTAATGGATTGCTTGTTCCGCTGCAGTTAAACTTGATATTTATTATATTTTATCAATTTAACACTGTTGAAGACTAACGATAATTATTCTGCATTATCTTAGTCATAATATTTCTTACTGGGCTAGTTGAGCTCACCTTTTTACTTTTATTGTTCTCTTTAGGAAATGAGAACGTAGCAGGGACTAGTCGGGGAACGGAGTGATGATCCAGATGATAGCATTAGTAGTCCTCACTATTCTATGAAATAGTGTGATAATAAATGTATTGAAGACTTATTTTGAGTTTGAATACTGTCTAGGAGACAATATTTGTATTAAAATTCACATGCTCATGTTATATATTTAAGATTGTATTTGTATTCTATACCATGTATTTGGCGACTCAGAATAGGTGATGTATACCTATTTTGGAGGCGTCACAGTTGGTATCAAAGCTTAGGGATATGATCCCTGGCTGAAATGTGAGATAAGAACTAGGAGGGGAGAGACGGGGAATTCTTTCGCTAGTATGACCTACCTAAGTTTATTTGGTATTTAATTGGTCGGTCAGAGTATAGCGATAATATGTGAAATGTTATTTAACCCTTGTTTTGTGGCAGTATTTGAAAATGACATCCAAGAATGTTAAGAATAGTAATGGAGCACAGGAGACCGTTGAGTCTCCACATATCAATAATCAGGATAATGTGCATTCAGGAAGGCGACAATCCTCATGCAAACAACAACACTGACCAAATGATGAATGATAGAATGTTCAGAGGCTTTATGTAATTCATGCAACATCAGGCAAGAGTGGCTCCTGTCCAAAATATAGGTGGAAACACTAGAAACTCTCGAACGGTCACTGCTAAACAATTCAAGGAGCTGGGACCACCAGAGTTTATTGTAGAGCCAAAACCACTTAAGGCAGAGACGTGGATAAAGCAGATCATAAAGATATTTGATGTCTTTGGATGCTCCGAGGAGCAAAAGGTTCCCCTTGCCACCTTTATGTTGCGAGGAGAGGCAGATTACTGGTGGAAATCGGTAAAGTGTACTCAACCTGCCGCACTGAAGATGTCTTGGGAGAAGTTCTAAGAACTATTCAACGACAAGTACTTTCCCAAAAGTATTCGTCACATGAAAGAGGTAGAGTTCATCAAGTTGGAGCAGAACAATATGACCGTGTCGTAGTACGAAGCTAAGTTTGTCGAGTTATCCCGGTTTGCGTCCCATTTGGTTGATAATGAGGAGAGAATGACGCGAATGTTTCTAAGAGGTTTGAAACCCGACATACGTCAATATCCTATCTCTGATAAACTGTGTTTGTATTTAGATGTTGTAAATAGGGCTCAGTTATTGGAGCGCGATAATGAGTCAACTCAACTAAGAGAAAGCAGCCGACAAAATGATAATACCAGTCAGAGCAGTCATCGAAGCGGTGACAACAAGCGTGGAGGGAATCAACAGGCCAGAAATGGTAACCACTTCGGTGGTAATCAGGGCCAAAATAATAAGAATGTACATTTCAAGAAGAGGAGATTCAACAATGATGGAAAGACGTCAGCACCAAAACCCGTTGTTAAGGAAGGAGAACGACCACCTATCATATGATTCAAATGCGAATGGGAGGGACACATCAGTCCAAACTGCGCGATGCCGTCCAAAGCATGTTATAATTTTGGAAGAGAAGGTCACCTAGCTCGATTTTGTCGTTCACCGAAGACAAGTTCAGCTAGGATGGAGGCACCAAAGGCCGTCCCAGAAAAGTCAAAGCCGGTAGTGCAAGGGAGATCATTTGTAGTGACCTCCCAGAAAGCAAGGAACCCGAACGAGGTCATCACGGGTAAGCTTATCATAAACTCTAGTGAAGTCTATACCTTATTTGATACCTATTCCACCCATTCTTTTATTTCTCCTACTTGCGCTCAATGTTTAAATTTGACTCCGGAGAAATTAGACTTTGACTTATCTGTTGAAACTCCGTTAGGAGAAACCTTCATTACATCTACTGTTTATAAGTATTGTTTAGTTCAAATCGGCAACCGCACATTACCTGTCGATCTTATTTCTTTGAAAATACTTGCATTTGATGTTATTCTAGGGATTGATTGGTTAACTACTCATCATGCAAAAATTGATTATTTTCGTAAGGTTGTTAGCTTTCATATTCCTGACCAACCTATTATACGAATTCAAGCAACGAAACCATTAAAATCAATCACTGTCATCTCTAGCCATAAAGCTATTCGTTTATTAAAAAATGGATGTCAAGCTTTCTTAACTCATGTCACAGATCTAAACAAAAATACGTAAGTTTTGAATAATATTTCTATTGTTAATAAATTTCCTGACGTATTCCCTGAAGAACTTCCTGGCCTACCCCCAGAGCGTGAAATTGAATTTTGTATCGACCTTGAACCCAGTACAAAACCCATTTCCAAAGCCCCATATCGAATGGCTCCTATTGAACTTCAGGAGTTAAAGACCCAATTACAGGAATTGTTAGACATTGGCTTTATTCATCCTAGTACTTCTCCTTGGGGTGCCCCTGTTTTATTCGTGAAGAAGAAAGATAGGAGTATGCGACTTTGTATTGATTATCGAGAGTTGAATCATGTCACCATAAAAAATAGGTACCCATTGCCACGTATTGATGACTTGTTTGACCAGTTGCAAGGAGCCAAATTCTTTTCAAAGATCGATCTTCATTTCGGATATCACCAATTAAAGATTAGAACTGATGACATTCCAAAGACGGCTTTCAGAACTTGGTATGGGCATTATGAATTCCTAGTCATGTCTTTTTGATTAACTAATGCTATTGCTGCCTTCATGGATATGATGAACCTAGTATTCAAGGAATATTTGGATCACTTTATGGTCGTCTTTATTGATGACATCCTTATTTATTCCAAAAGCCGTGAAGATCATGAGCAACACTTGAGTCTGATACTCCAAATGCTTCGTGAAAACTAGCTTTATGCCAAGTTAAAGAAATGTGAGTTCTGGGTGGAGGAAGTAGCATTCCTTGGGCACGTAGTATCCAGTCATGGAATAACTGTTGACCCGACAAAGATTGAAGCAATTCAAAGCTGGGAGAAACCTAAATCAGTGACCGAAGTACGTAGCTTTCTCGGTTTAGCTAGTCATTATCAGAGGTTCATGGAAGGATTTTCTTGAATCACTACTCCACTAACTCAGCTGACTCGAAAAGATACAAAATTTAGTTAGAGCGAGGAATGTGAGAAGAGTTTTCAAGAACTCAAGAGGAGACTTATTTCAGCACCTGTTCTGACAATACCATCTGGCTCGGAGGGATTTGTCATATACAGTGATGCATCAGGAAAAGGGCTAGGATGTACTCTCATGCAATATGGGAAAGTCCATAGCCTATGCCTCTCAGCAACTCAAAGAATATGAGAGGAATTATCCTACTCATGATCTAGAGTTGGCAGCTGTTGTTTTCGCACTTCAAATTTGGAGGCATTACTTGTATGGGGAGAGAGTGGAGATCTTTACGGATCATAAAAGCCTCAAATATTTCATCACTCAAAAGGAACTCAACATGTGACAATGACGTTGGCTTGAACTGTTGAAAGATTATGATCATACCATCCAATACCATCCTGGAAAAGCGAACGTGGCAGCTGACGCATTGAGTAGAAGATCATATGCGGGTACGAGTGCGATATTATCAACGCAAAGGCCCATTTTGTGTGACTTGCAAACGATGGAGATAGAGTTAAAGACTCTGGGGACCCATGTGATGATGGCGAATATACGAGTAGAACCGACTTTAATTGATAAAGTTAAAGTTGCTCAAGCTACAGACCTGGAACTGATACGTATGAGGAATAAAGTGCAAGAAGGTGTTATGCCGGAAGCAAGAATCAATGAAGAATGAATACTTGGAGTCAACTCCAGACTTTGTGTTCCTAACGACCCTGATTTAAAGTATAAAATCATGATGGAGGCGCACAACACACTGTTTGCAATCCATCTTGGGAGTACCAAAATGTATCATGATCTTCGTCATACATTTTGGTGGAGCAATATGAAGAGAGAGATAGCGCTGTTTATCTCAAGGTGTCTAACTTGTCAACGAGTTATGACGAAGCATCAAGTACCAAAAGGTCCATTGCAACCACTTGGAATTCCAGAATAGAAATGGGAGCACATTACCATGGATTTCGTTACCGGTCTTCCTAAGGTTTCTCAAGGCATAGATGCAATTTGGGTCATTAATGATAGATTAACCAAGTCTGCTCATTTTTTATCGATACGAGAAACTTATAGAATTGAATATCTTGCTCGTATGTACATAAACGAGATTCTAAGACTGCACAGTATGCCAGTATCCATAGTTTCTGATCGAGACCCAAGATTCACTTCACGATTTTGGGTTAGTTTGCAGAAAGCTATGGGCACAGATTTACAATTTAGCTCAGAATATCATCCTCAGACAGACGGGCAGTCGGAGAGAACTATTCAAACTCTTGAAGATTTATTAAGACTTTGTATCCTTGACTTCAAGGGAAGTTGGGATAAGTTCTTACCATTGGTGGAGTTTTCCTACAACAACAGTTATCAAGCAAGTATTGGCATAGCTCCATTTGAGGCGTTGTAAGGAAGAAAGTTTCATTCTCTAGTATGCTGGGATGAGGTGGGTGAAGCAACGTTTTTGGGACCAGAGTTAGTACGTATGACTACGGAAAAGATTCAAATGATTCGGCAACGTATAAAAACCTCACAAGATCGACAAAAGAGTTATGTTGATCTTCATCGAAATGACGTGGAATTCGATATTGGAGATCATGTGTTGTTACGTGTTTCTCCATGGAAAGGAGTTATGAGATTTGGAAAGAGAGGAAAGCTCAATCCTCGATTCATTGGCCCATTTTTAATCCTCGATCGAGTAGGAACTGTGGCATATAGACTCGCTTTACGGCTAAGTATATCTCGTGTTCATAACATTTTTCACATATCCATGTTACGTAAATATGTGGAAGACCAGAACCACATTATTGAGTTAGAACTGGACGAAATAACGGAAGATTTGTCGTATGAAGAGGTTCTTGTTCAAATCTTGGATAAGAAGGAACATATTCTACGCTCCAAGGTTATACCTCAAGTCAAAGTTTTGTGGAGAAACCACGATGTTGAGGAAATGACCTGGGAGTTAGAATCTGAAATGAAATCAAGGTATCCTTATCTCTTCGACATACCAAGTACGTACTCTAATTTTGAGGGCGAAATTTCATAAGAAGGGGAGGTTGAAAGAACCCAACTTTTTAATAAAGATGATTTTTCTATAAATATCATTTTTGAATATTATGGAATAAATTCTATATAATGTTATAGTTATGGGTAATATTTATAAATTTTGCAAAGTACGCAAGTTGTTATATTATATTTGATTGGTTATGGAATATTCGTTTTAGCAGGGAATATTCGTACGACGACACAATCATTGGTGGACCCCATAACAGAATAATTGTCGGATTGAGAAAACGATAAAAATATCTTTTTATGAAAATAACGACGGAAGTTTTACTGTTAACTGTTGAAACACCCGGTGTTAAATGTACAGTAATACGCATGGTTGCATAGTAGCACACGGTATTGATTATTGATGCTTACGTGAGAAGTCACTCAGTTTTGTTCATTTATTGTTACAGTAATTGCTGCATAGTATCTCACATTATTTGATTCAATTATTGTCTATATTTTATATATTATTAAATCAATAATTGAGACAACAAAGTTATTAATATTATTATTTGCAATATTAACGATGCCTAGAAGTTCTGTCAAGGAGAGGTTTGGTCACCTAATTGCGCGCCAATAGGGAGAAATCCTTATTGGAAAGCCCCCTCTTTTCTGGGAACGACCTGGTCGACTAATATTGCGAATTATAATAATGGTGATAAACGTTGTTAAGATATTGATAGAATTTTTATGAAGTATTTGTTGTAACTATTGACGTATTATTTGGACTCCCATTTACCCATTTTTCAAAATAATCAGTAGAAAGATTTTTTTTTATAAATGTTGGGGCCACATGTGTTGAAATTCAATAGTCACGGGGGAGGAAACTTGGGTTGCCTGGGAGGGAATTTATATATATAAGTTTGTAATGTGTGTGGTGGGTGGAATATATATATATATATATATATATATATATATATATATATATATAATATTATGTGTGTGTGAGTGGATAATGGTGGAAAAGTAGAATTTTGGTGGAAAAGTGGAAATGGTGGAATGAGTATTAGTATTATATATATATTATGTATATGTTTGAAAAGTTGTCAGGAGGTGGGGGTGACATAATTGTCATGGGATGTTAGAAAAGTCATGAATTGCATATATATATTATGTAATATAATTCATCACGTTGGAATAATATGCTCAGTATGTGGTCATGGGTATTGAAGAAGAAAAAGATGGCAAAATGGTGGTGGTCCTGGTAAAGTTAATTTGCACGATGTAACGATTTTTTTTAAAGCTTGGATTTATTTACCAAACTTTAAAAACTTATGAATTAGGATGCTTCCTAATTGGTTAAAGCTTCAAATGCGCATGTGTTGGTTTTCCTCATTGGCCAGCACCTTGAAAAGAAAATATTGATACATTGGAACCGTGAACTTCGTCCAAATAATTATTGTTGCGTCTGTGAATATCCTTACACAGTGCCTTTCCATTCTCCTATAATTAGAAGCTCATTCCTTCATTATTTCTTATGAATTCACTGAAACTCTAGAAAGAGAAAATTATAGTGAGAAAGAAGAAGAGAAGTCTGCTACATATCTTTTCCTATATCCAGTTTCTTCTAATGTAAGGGATATTATTTGTTGTACTCGTAAGGGGTATTATTCTTTTGTATTCATGAAGAGAACTTCTGTTATTCCATTCATTATTATTCTGTTGGAATAACCTGTATACGCGGACTACCCTATACTTGGTGAAATTCTTCTATTATTCCATTCTTTATCATACTGTTGGAACATCATGTCTGTGCTTTACGCATGACCTGGTTCCATTATTTATCATTCTGTTGGAACATCCTGTCTGTGCTTTACGCATGACCTGGTTCCATTAATTATTATTCTGTTGGAATATCTGGTCTGTGCGTTTACGCATGACCTGGTTCCGTTATTTATTATTCTGTTGGAATAACCTGTCTGTGTGGTCTATCGCATGTCTGGTGATTTCTTTTGTTATTCCATTCTTTATTATACTCAGTTGGTTAAAGTTTTGACTTCTATACTCCATGAAATTAGTGGAATATCCTTGATATTTACGCTTCATCCAGTATCTTCTCATGGAAATATTCTTCTGAGCATTTTTGAATTTTACTCTACAAAGAAGTATCATGTTGACAATTTAGACGTTATTAGTTCCTGGATAAATTAATTCTTGAACTTATTCTATTGAATTCTTATATCATTGTCATCATCCTCATGTTTATATTATGTTGAAAGTCATCTGTGGTCTGAAGTGCATAGATGGACTTTGGTATGATTATGACCAGGGATTAATAGGTATAATCATGATCATAATGTTACAAATGATGTGGTAAAAGTCCTCATTGTCCCGTAGTTCATTGATGGACAATTGTTGGCATGATCATGACCATTGATGAATACACGAATATCCTTGGCCCGTAGTGCATGGATAATTTGTGGTTGTGATACTAATGAATATCCTTAGCCATAGTGCATGGATGATGTGGATTATTTATTAAGCTGAGTCCCAGCAATAAAAGTGATGAAAAACCTTTTAAATCATAAAAGATAGTAGATTTTATTCTCTACTTGACTCTTTTAATGGATTGCTTGTTCAACTGTAGTTAAACTTGATATTTGTTATATTGTACCAGTTTAACACTATTTAAGGCTAATGATAATTTATTATGCATTATCTTAGTCATAATATTTCTTACTGGGCTAGTTGAGCTCACCCTTTTACTTTCATTGTTCTCTTCAGAAAATGAGAACGTAGTAGGGACTAGTCGGGGAACGGAGTGACGGTCTAGATGATATCATTAGTACTCCTTAGTATTCTATGAAATAGTGTGATAATAAATGTATTGAGGACTTATTTTGAGTTTGAATACTGTCTAGAAGAGAATATTTGTATTAAAACTCACATCTCATGTTGTATATTTAAGATTGTATTTGTATTCTGTACCATGTATTTGGCGACTCAGAATAGGTGATGTATACCTATTTTTGGGACGTCACAATTTTGATAATGTTATGGTGACCATGTTGTAGCCTGTATAATGGACTATAGATCTGGGTCTTTAGACATCTTAAAACATCAACATAATGATCGAATTAGGTGGTCAAACTAGGCAACTAGACCTTGATTTGTAGTTTCTGGAATTTCCAAAAACGGGAAGAGCATTGATTCTGACAGACTTTGACCAAGTGATAAATTATGGATCTGTTGTTTTTGCACTGATATCTTGACATCTCGTTGTTCCTTGCCATGAATACTACATGTATGAATACTAAAACCACAAAACCAATGATGAGAACCTAGATAAATTTGGACTAGATAGTACCAGGTCAAACTGCCTGGGTTTCTGGTAAACGCAGGACACGTCTGACAGTGACTTAGGATGGCCAGAACTTAATGATCTTATTTTTTATGATCGAGTTGTCGATTGGTAAATGTAGTATTACATGTCTACTACATGACCAAAGTTTCAGTTAGCCCAAAAACGATTTTAAACCGAGAATTTAAGCCAGTCAAACATGACCCCTTGTACTGCCGGCTGTCAGTGTTCTTGAGCTTAAGAACACCAACAGCGACGCTAAGTGTCGCTAAAGTGCTATAGCGACGGTTTTATTTATTTTATTTTTTGAATATTCCAAAAATTATTTAAAAATAGAAATAAATTCAAAAAATCACCAAAAATTGTTTTAAAAATTATTTTAAATTATGAAAAAAACTTTCTGACTATTTGGCATATTTTTCATTAGTAATTATAATTATTTGAATATTAATGCAATTTAATTTATTTAATTAGTTTATTAAATAAATTGCAGAAAAATGATTTTAATTATATAAAAATCATTTTAAATAAGAATAAAGTATTTAAAAATATTTTTAGTTATAAAATGTGACTTTTAATATTTTTAGAGAATTTTTATTAATAATTTAATATTAATGATATTATATTTATTTAATTATTTAATTAAATAAATAAGTTAAAAATGATTTTATTAATTTAAAAATCATTTTAAATAAGAATAAAGTGGTAGAAAATATTTTGAATTATAAAATATAATTTTCAATATTTTTTGGAGAATTCTCATTAATAAATTAATATTAATGATATTAGATTTATTTAATTATTATATTAAATAAAGGAATTAAAATTGATATTATTGATTTAAAAATGAGAAAAATATTTTAAAAATATTTGAAGTTATAATTAATAACTTTTAATATTTTGATAATAATTTCATTAATATTTAAATATTAATGGTGATGGTTTAAAAATGATTTTAATTAATTTAAAAATCATTTTAGTAGAATATTGATGATTTAAAAATATTTTAAGTTATTAATAATAACTTTAATATTTTGACAAGTATGCTATTAATATTTTTATATTATTAAATATTAATAATGATAAGATTATTTGATAATTAAATCATTTAAAAACGAGTCCGATGGTTAAAAAAATATTATAAATTATAATAATTATTTATAAATTATTAAAAGCTTTCGAAAAATATTATAAATGATATTTAACTTATCTAAAATAATATTGACGCTTAGAGACCAAGTTTAATTGACAATCAATGTGTTAATTGTCGGATAGGGTGACTAGAACACCGAGATGAGACTAAAGTCCAACCAAACCGAACTAGTTAGACTTGTTAAGTGTTTATATAGGTTATAAACACTAATGTGACTATGTGACAATGTGTCTAGGAGAAGTATTGACGGTAAATTACAGTATTATGTGTGGTGAATTATTATGCTAATTGTGAGACTGATGTTATTGGTTATAGGTCTTTCGAAAGTAGATATGTATTTTGTGTAGCAGTAATTAACGTGAAAGGCAAGTTTCCTAACTCAACCTTGAGTTATATTCATTCAATTATTATAGTGATTAATTATTGCTAATTATACCACGTCCAGGGATTTATTTTTGATTATTCGCAGTTAGTGCATGTTTAATAATTCAAATTGAATTACTTATTCGAAAAATATATATTCATACAATTACTGTTGTTGGATATTCATATCTGTAGAAGCTAATATTGATAATACAGATAATTCCTGTTTATTGTCAAATTATATTGAGAAATGTCTTAGCTAATTATTCTGGCTAGACGAACATTTGTTAGAACTTGATAGGTTCGAGAAGAGAAGAGAAGAGAATTTAATTATTATTGATAGATCAATGCCAGTTGTATCGGCTAGATCGAAAAAGAAAAATTGATAAGTTTGAGAAGAGAAGTGATTAAATATTGAAATCATTGAATTTCGTTGTTAAATCAAATTCTGATTCAAAGACTGAGAAGAACAACCTTTTATATAAATGAAACATTTTAGGTCGTATATTCGGCCATTGCGCATTGTTAAGTATTATGCATAATATAGGGTATAATAAAGCTGATTACTTGTTATACTTGCAGAGGGGTATGATTTAGTCTTTATGGTTATCTGATACTCCTACGTATGTATCAAAGTAAATCTTTGATAGATACCCGAGAAGAGAAGTTCTAGATCCAATGGACCGCTCAGCATAAATCTAGAAAACATTTCACTTTGTTATTGCGTAGAATTGATTCTTGTTTATTCAATAGAATATCGTAAAAACTTTGAAAGCGTTGTACTCTTTCATTATCAGATTATTGTGTTGCCTAGAATACGAGAAGACTTGTTATTGATGAATGATTTGTTCAGCTATTTCAAAGTTCCCCGAACTTTGGTGTCATTCTATCAAAATAGCTAGTCTATTATTCTGATACTTATACATTCATTGTATATCTTAACTTGCGGGGTAAATTTGTTGCTCACCCTTGCTAAATAAAACTTTTTATCTAGGGACGAAGTTGCAGAAGGTGCTGTGAAGAATAGAGGCAAAGGTATAGTGATAAATTAGTTATGATGAAGCACATTTATTATGTTATTTGTATACCCTTTTTGTATATCTAAGGGGTATGTTTGTAATGTTAAGGTTAGCGAACCTGGGACTAATGTATTAACAACATATGTTAATGTGATATGTATTACCATTTCTATATAAATGGGTAGTTAGATGTTATTATATTGTGGATCGTGAGCACCAAACTCAAGGGTCAGGTAACCCGAATTTGGGGGTGTCACAAGTCCAAACTGTACGCAACAATCCAAAGCATGTTATAATTACGAAAGAGAATGTCACCGATTGCGTCATGTCCAGCTGGGATGGAGGCATCAAAGGCCATCCCAGACAAGACAAAACTAGTAGTTCAAGGGAAAGCGTTTGTCGTAACCTCCCAAAAAGTGAAGAATCCGAACGAGGTGATCACGGGTAAGTTAATCATAAACTCTAGCGAAGTCTATACCTTATTTGATATCGGTTCTACCCATTCTTTTATTTCTCCTATTTGTGCACAACGTTTAAATTTAACTCCGGAGAAATTCAACTTTGACTTATCGGTTGAAACTCCGTTGGGAGAAACCTTCGTTACCTCCACTGGTTATAAGTCTTGTTTGATTCAAATTGGTAACCGCACGTTACCTGTCGATCTTATCTCTTTGAAAATACTTGTATTTGATGCGATTTTAGGGATTGATTGGTTAACTACTCATCATGCTAAAATTGATTATTTTCGTAAGGTTGTTAGCTTTCATATTCCTAACCAATCTATTTTGTGAATTCAAGCAACCAAACCACTAAAGTCAGTGACTATTATATCAAGCCATAAAGCTATTCATTTATTGAAAAATGGATGTCAAGTTTTTTTAGCCCATGTCACAGATTTAAATAAAAATATGACAGATTTGAATGATATTTCTATTGTTAATAAATTTCCTGACGTATTCTCTGAAGAACTTCCTAGCCTACCCCAGAGCGTGAAATCAAATTTTGTATCAACCTTGAACCCGGTACAAAACCATCAAATATTTCTTCACCCAAAACGAACGTATCATTCGCCAAAGACGTTGGCTCGAGCTGTTGAAGATTACGATC
Organism: Panax japonicus; assembly: GCA_020205505.1. NCBI lineage: Eukaryota > Viridiplantae > Streptophyta > Magnoliopsida > Apiales > Araliaceae > Panax > Panax japonicus. Next base: position 19,107,527 of record CM035104.1, read on the forward strand.
ATACCATTCAATACCATCTTGGAAAAGCGAACGTAGTAGCTGGCGCTTTGAGTAAAAGATCATATTTGGGTATGAGTGCGATATTGTCAATGCAAAGGCCCATTTTGTATGACTTACAAAGGATGGAGATAGAGTTAAAGACTCCAGGGACCCATGTGATGATGGAGAATATATGAGTAGAACCGACTTTAATCGATAAAGTTAAAGCTGCTCAAGCTACAGACCTATAGTTGTTGCGTATGAAGAAGAAAGTGCAAGGAGGTGCTATTCCAGAAGCAAGAATCGATGAAGAAGAAATATTTCGAGTCAACTCCAGACTTTGTGTTCCTAACGATTCTGACTTAGAGTATAAAATTATGATGGAGGTGCACAACACACCGTTTGCAATCCATCCTGGGAGTACCAAAATGTATCGTAATCTTCGACATACATTTTGGTGGACCAATATAAAGAGAAAGATATCGAGGTTTATCTCAAGGTGTCTAACTTGTCAATGAGTCAAGGCGGAGAATCAAGTGCTAAAAGGTCCATTGTAACCACTTAAAATTCCAGAATAGAAGTGGGAGCACATTACCATGGATTTCGTTACTGGTCTTTCCAAGGTTTCTCAAGTCATAGATGCAATCTGGGTCATTGTTGATAGATTGACCAAGTCTGCTCATTTCTTACCGATAAGAGAAACTTATACACTTGAACGTCTTGCTCGTATGTACATAAACGAGATTGTAAGATTTCATGGTATGCCAGTATCCATAGTTTCTGATCGAGACCCAAGATTCACTTCACGATTTTGGGTTAGTTTGCAAAAAGCTATGGGCACGAATTTACGATTTAGTTCGGCATATAATCCTCAAATGGACGGGCAGTCGGAGAGGACTATTCAAACTCTTGAAGATTTATTAAGACTCTGTGTCCTTGACTTCAAACTGATGTTGGGACAAATTCTTACCATTGGTGAAGTTTTCCTACAATAACAGTTATCAAGCAAGTATTGGCATGACTCCATTTAAGGCGTTGTATGGAAGAAAGTGTCGTTCTCCAGTATGCTGTGATGAGGTGGGTGAAGCGAAGTTGTTGAGACCAGACTTTGTACGTATGACTAAAGAAAAGATTCTAACGATCCGACAATGTATAAAAACCTCACAAGATCGACAAAAGAGTTATGTTGATCTTCATCGAAAGGATGTGCAATTCAAGATTGGAGATTATGTGTTGTTACGTGTTGCTCTATGGAAAGGAGTTACGAGATTTAAAAAGAGGGGAAAGCTTAATCCTCGATTCATTGACCCATTTTTAATCCTCGATTGAGTAGGAACTGTGGCCTATAGACTCGCCTTACCGCCAAGTATGTCTCGTGTTCATAACGTTTTTCACATATTTATGTTACGCAAATATGTGAAAGACTCAAACCACATTATTGAATTAGAACTGGATGAGATAGTGGAAGATTTAACGTATGAGGAGGTACATGTTAAAATCTTGGATAAGAAGGATCATATTCTACGCTCCAAGGTTATACCTCAAGTCAAAGTTTTGTGGAGAAACCACGATGTTGAGGAAATGACCAGGGAGTTAGAATCTGAAATGAAGTCAAGGTATCCTCACCTCTTCGACACACCAGGTACGCACCCTAATTTCGAAGATGAAATTTCAAAAAAAGGGGAGGTTGTAAGATCCCCAACTTTTATGAATAAAGATTAATTTTTCTCGAAATTTATTTTTGAATATTATGGTGTGGATTTGAAATAATGTTATAGTTGTGGGTAATATTTATATTTTTTGCAAAGTAAGCAAGTGTTTATATATTATTCGATTGGTCGGGGAATATTCATTTTAACAGAGAATATTCTTATGACGACACAATCATTGGTGGACCCCACAACAGAAGTATTGTCGTATTTAGAAAATGACAGAATTATCTTTTTATAAAAATAACGGCGAAAGTTTTACCGTTAAACTGTTGAACTACTCGGTAGTAAAAGTCCAGTAATACGGGTGATTGCATAGTAGAACACACTATTAATTATTGATGCTTACGTAATAAGTCACTCAATTATACTCAATTATTGCTACAATAATTATTGCATCATATCTCTTATATTTTTGATTCAATTATTGTCACAATATCATCTGCATAATATTTTTTTTATTATTAAATCAAAAATTAAGACGACAAAGTTATTCATATTATTATTTATAATATTGACAATGTCTAGAAAGTTCTGTCAATGAGAGGTTTGGTCACCTAATTGCGCCCCAATAGGGAGAAATCCTTATCGGAAAGGCCCCTCTTTCTTGGGAATGATCTGGTTGTTAAATATTATGAGTTATAATATTAATGATGAATAAGTTCGTATCGATTAAAGATGAAATTGATATTTCCATTATGTTGGGATTATTAGTGTTAATGGAAATCGACATCTATTTAGATAATAATGGATGTCTGGAGCAATTAATTGGATAATTGCTATTAATTCACATGCTTATAACTATTGATTCACATGATTGTACTATTGATTCACAAGATGTACTATTAGGGGAGGTGGTGCAAGTTTGATAATACTTGCAGGACTAAATTAAAAATGAAGGAAAAGATGAAGGTATTATACTGTAATATTTTGAGCCAAAAACTTGCAATTATCGAAACTATATTTTCATATAAATAGATGTTCATTCTTATTTCATTCTCACCAATTCACTAAGACTCATAAGAGTAATTATAGAAAGAGAAGCTATAGAGAGAGAAGCTTTAGAGATAAAGTAGAAGAGAAGTCTGCTAGCTCACTATTCTAGTAACCAGTCTTCTTCTGAGTAAGGGATATTATTTTGTTCAGTATTCATAGGAATAATATTTTTTCTTCCATACTCTGTAGTATATGAGTAATATTATTTTGTCTCGTATTCCTGATTATACCCTCATTTTGTTAAAGTATTGCTTCTATACTCCGTGTAATAGTAGAATATCCTTGAAATTTGTGCTTCATCTAGTATCGTTTCATAAGGATATTTTCTACACATTCTTGTTAAATTTTAAGCTTTTCATGCTGGAGTACTGTCCATGAGTAGTATTTATTTTTACGGTAATATTCACAGGGTACTATTCATGGGGTACTATTCATAAAGTACTATTTATGGGTACTATTCACACAATACAATTCACGAGTACTATTAACGAAGTACTATTCATGGGGTACTATTCACCCGAGAAATTATTCATCACAAAATATTGATTTCTTTGCTATCCAAATTATTTTTGATACAATATTATTCTTGAATTTTACTCCACAAAACAGTATCATGTTGACAATTTGTACATTATTGAATTCTGGATAAATTAAGTTATAAATCTTTAAAAATTTATCCTTTGCATTCTTTTAATTGAATTCTTATATCATTGTCATCATCCTCATGCTTATATTGTGATAGAAGTCATATGTGACTAACGTGCATAGATGTACTATTGATTGGTATGATTATGACAAGGGATTATTCTGTATAATCATGACTGTAATGTTACAAATGATGTGGTAAAAATCCTCATTTGCCTGTAGTACATTGATGGACAGTTGTTGGTATGATTATGACCAGAGATTATTTGGTATAATCATGACCATTGATGATTACATGAATATCCTTGGCCCGTAGTGCAGGGATGATTCGATGATGTGGTTTATTTATTAAGCTGAGTCTCAGCGATAAAATTGATGATAAAATTTTTAAATCATAGAAGATAGTAGATATAATGCTCTACTTGACTCTTCTAATGGATTGTTTGTTCTGCTGCAGTTAAACTTGATGTTTATTATATTTTATTAGTTTAACACTGTTGAAGGATAACAATAATTTATTATGTATTATCTTAGTCATAATATTTTTTACTAGGTTAATTGAGCTCACCCTTTGTTTTCATTGTTCTCTTCAGGAAATGAGAATATAGCTGGGACTAGTCGGGGAACGGAGTGATGGTCCAGCTGTTTGCATTAGTAGTCCTCACTATTCAGTGAAATAGTGTGATGCACATGTAGTCCGTTTGGACAGGCCTTGTGCCCGAGTCGCTAGTGGTCAGATGCACATGCAGTTCATGACCATGACAGGCTTGCGGCGGATTGTGGTTTTGGATGAGACTATCTCTGACCACGTTGTATCCATGAAGTTCATAATTGATCGCTTTGGATCCTTGGATAGTTTTTCAATGTATTTAGAATATTTTGAGATGTCGGAGGATCATTGGAGGACTACTCGAGTTGGCGCTTACATGGAACATTTGGACATTGTCTTTGTCACTGCAGGTAACACTATTTTATTGTATGTCTGGTTCAATACATTTTTGAGACCTATAGGCACCTTCAGACGCCTCAGATATTATTTCTTATAGGACAAAACGATGTCTCATTTTTCTCATCCGGCTGATTGCATAGTTGCGGCATCTTGGTATGTCTTTTTGTTAGCTATCGAGGAGCCTTTTTCCATTTTACTTTATACTGGATTTGTTTCCCCTTTTATCTTAATCACACATACATGCCACTGATATGGATTTTCTCCCATTGGCGGGCTTGAGATATGTGACTACCTATTATCCATTAGCTGTCATTGGACAGTTTGATCAGTTTCAGGATTTTCATTCCTTTGAGGGGGCTTTGGATCATCGGTCATCTGCTTCGTCTTTATACGAGGATGATCTAGAGAGAGTTTATGATTTCTGGACTCTTAGGAGTGTGCGGATTTTAGTTATAGTCATTAGTTACTCAATGAAATACACTACCTGGTTGGAGGCAGATATAGCATTGGCCATTGTTGTTCATCCATAGCTGCCTATTAACTCAGATGATGAGGAGCCCATAGAGGATTCACCCTCTCCAACAGAGGATGAGTTGTTTGATGCCATGACGACATCCATAGACATTTTGATTCCCAACTCTGTTTTTTCCTCTACCCCATTATTACCTAGAGAGGTTTTGGAGCAGCGAGTACAACTTCTGACTTTTGACCGAGATCAGGCCAGGACCTTGCTATTGACGAACTTATCTGACAAGGATGCTGCTTATTTAGCTAGGGATAATGCCCATGCTGCCAGAGATGCTGCTGTTGCTGAGAGTGATGAGGTTTGAGCTTCCAGTGATGCTGTTATTGCTGAGAGTGATGATGTCCGAGCTACCAGGGATGCTGCTATTACTGAGAGTGTTGCTATCAGATCTTATACAGAGGATGTGTAGACACTCAAAATTTTCTGTACTGCTGTCACTGACATTATAGGAGGACAGATTCGTGTTTCAAGAGGGAACCCTAGAAGACAGTTTATATCCATTTTGAATACTACCAGAAGTTCAACGTCAACCCTAGAACACACACTGGGAGTAACAATTCGAATCTCGGATATAACCCTGAGGCGTACAGATCTAATAATGGAACACACATTGGAGAAGACCGATTAATCTCGGAGATAACCCCAAGGTATCCAGTCTCAGTCCCAATCATGGGAATATCCACTAACCTTGGTGATTACCCCAAGGAATGAAGTTTTGGCGATAACCCCGAAATTGTTTGTTTCAAATACAACCAACTTCAATCTCGGCGCTCACAATGAGATATTCAGTACCAACCCAGAGATAACACCGGGAGGATAGCCACACCTTAAAGACGACACTGAGGACCTTCAACAAATTGTAGCAGTCCAATCTCAGCGAAACCTTGAGCAACGTATGCTTTATCAGCCCAAACAGGCGATAACACCGGTGAGGGGCAACATCGTCATCTCGCCAACGCGATGCCACGCCACGTTGTCTCAACTGTGTGTCGAACTGTGTACAGTCCACGTTGTCTCAACTAGACTCCAGACCGAAGTCTAGGCTCATCAAACAAAGTTCGACACACAGTTCATATATATATATAAATATATATATATATATATATATATATATATATATATATATATATATATATATATATACAATTATATATATTAATTGTGTGTCGAACTCTGTTCGATGAGCCTAAATTTTACATCTGGTGCGTTGACTCACTTATATATATATATATATATATATATATATATATATATATATGAATTGTTTTCGAACTCTATATATATATATATATATATATATATATATATATATATATATATATATATATATATATATATATATATATGAATTGTTTTCGAACTCTGTTCGATGAGCCTGGATTTTACATCCGGTGCGTTTACTCGCTTATATATATATATATATTTATATATATATATATATATATATATATTTATTTCATCCCACCTGGAGTTTACTTCGTGGTGGTTGATCGCTTTTACAGCTTTCTTTACGTTTCGTTCTGCCTGGAGTTCACTTCGTGGCAGTTGATTACTTTGTACAACTTTATTTACATTTTGTTCTGTCTGGAGTTTCCTCCGTGGTGGTTGATAGCTTTACAGATTTATTTATATTTCGCCCCGCCTGGAGTTTCCTCCGTGGCGGTTGATCGCTTTTACAGCTTTATTTACATTTTCTAATCCCCCATGGAGGTGCTTCGTGGTTGGTGATCATGTCTGTATATATATATTTACAGCTTATATATATATACCTACTTACTGCTTTCATACAAATTGTGGTATCATGTGCGCCTAGGAATCATCTTATCACAGATTCAGCCTATTGGATCTAGATTCGGTTCCCGTGATGGAAATTTTCAGCTGTAAGCAGCTTGTAAATTATTCTGCAGTGTCTGAATTTCCTCAGATGGTTCCCATACCCACGAGGAAGTCGGCATTACTTTGTATGTTATTTTTGTACGGATGCCTCACATCTGTAAAATAAAATTAATCAAGTCGAACACTTAATAAAATGGGAGTGTAAAATGTCTCAATTAATATTGAGCATCAGGGTTTGAAAAACCTTTTTAATAAAACATCATTGCTATATCTTGCTAAAAACTGAATTTTTACATAAATTCAAACCCTGTGTATATAGGTACGAACGAGGCCTTGCACTACTTCCAAATAACAGCACATTGACCCACACACACACACATTCAGATAATAGTTTCTTGAAAAGAGGCGGTTACCGTGGTAACACGGATGTCGGGGTGTGCCTAACACCTTTACTCCGCATAACCAAGTCCTCGGACCCTAATGAATCTCGGTTTCACCGACCCGTTTAACAGTGTCACATCACTGGGTCAATGTGCAAACTTTTTCTCGGTTGTGTTGGTACAACCATTTAAAAATCCAATTGGTGACTCTTAACAGTCCATCGTCGACATTATACATGTCAGACCTTTTTCACTAGTTTTTTCAAACAAATCTCACCTAAAATGAGAACACCAAAGAACAAGAAACGGAAAGGGACATCTAAAAAATCCCGACGTCGACAGGTGGCGACTCTGCTGGGGACACCAGTAAGAGGACTTAAGCAGCTATTACAATCTTTTCAAAACTGTTATCTACTTGTGTGTGGATGTTGCATTTACATTTGATGAATGTGTACGAATGCATTTCCTGATTGCACTTAGTGCTTCGGACCATATCTGCTTGTGATATTAGTGCTTCGCACATGTCATCATTTTCATACGGTGAGACGCAATGTATGTGAATGTATGTTGTGTGGTCCCTCCACCAGAGGATATCCCGTCAGTGTTTGATTACTAGACTCGTGGGAAGACTAATCCCCCGAGGCTCAGGAAAGGCACCACCCAAATTCATTCCAATTGAAAGACCGGATTAATTTATCGTTGAGTAAATTGCGATGATTTGGGAACCTTCATGCCAAAAATCCACGAGAGTAACCTAAGATAGGTCAGTCTCTGATAAACCCAAAACGGAGGAAAGTCTCTTCATGCTCTCTCATTTCAAATTACTTGTAAACACAATTACTTGTAATTACATTCCATATATATCTCCATGTAATGAGAAATATGAAGAAATGTGTACACATACATATTTTAACATGCTACAAACAGCTGACATCTGTTTTGCAGGATAAAATTCCTTAAATAGACACATCAATAGCATGTTATTATACACATATTCCCTAAGGACTAAACTATGCAAGTCTTTCACAGGGAACCAATCGGACCTACTACCCGGTCGAAAGCCAAAAAGGCTACAGGCCTACAGTCAATCATGTCGTCATCTGACCAGACTGGCCTTAATCCAATTTCTCGTGAAGAATTCGACGGACTAAGTAAACAAATTACAGATTTGGTTGTTCTACTCGAAGACTACACCAGTCCAATCAGGGTCAAAAAATACCCATACATGTTGAATCCTCCACACAAGGGGGAACCCAGGTCATTATAATACCTAAACTGTAGTTGGATATGACCAACAAAACTCATGATGCTGCCCATCCCACCGGAGATCTAGACACTGGTGACATCAAAAAAAAAGTCCTCCAAATGGAAGAGACCCTTCATGCTATCAAAGGAATTGTAAAACACGGGAGTGTTTCATATCCTGATCTTTGCATTTTCCCTGGTGTTCATTATCCAGAAAAATTTAAAACTCCTGACTTTGAAAAATATGATGGGTTAGGAGATCCTTACGCATATTTAAAGGTGTTCATTGGGGAACTTGGATCTTATGCAAAGGACGAAAAACACAGAATGCAATTGTTCCAAAAGAGTTTAACTGGAGAAGCCCGTTCGTGGTACACAAGATTAGACAACTCAAAGATCCATAGCTGGGAAGAGCTAGCACATGCTTTCCTCACTCAATACAACTTTCAATCTCAGATGGCTCCTGATCGGTATCAAATTACCAAGATCAAGAAATAGTCTAACTAGTCTTTCAGAGAGTATGCTCAAAGGTGGAGACGCCTGGCTGCCCAAGTTAGTCCTTCCATGATAGAATCAGAGATGGTTATGACTTTCATAGACATACAAGAAGCTCCATTCTATGAAAGAGTTTTAACACGCATCGGCAAACCATTTTCTGAAATGGTCAAACATGGGGAGATGGCTGAGATTGAATTGAAGTCCGGAAAGATTCAAGACCTAGCTGCACTCAAAGCTATTGCTTATCACATCCAATCCGGAAATTATGGAAACAACCCCCGGAGGGTCCATAAAAATAAATAGGAAGATGTTTCCGTGATAATACAAAGTCAAAAAGGCAATCAAAACATGCCTGTTCAAAGAAGAAACTATACTCCCTTTCAAGCACAGTCTGCGAACCCTCCAATACCAAAAGGTGGAGAAGTCAAATGCCCTCGAGTGTTCACACCCTTAGGGGACACCCTCGAGAACATTCTCAATCTTTTGACAACACATAAGAAAATTACGCATCTTCTTCCACCAGCCAGCCCTAATGGATGGGGTTTTAATGCTGCTCGGAAATGTGCTTATCATGCCGGGGCACCTGGACATGATACTCAGGATTGTTGGGCCTTGAAACACAAGATCCAGGACCTGATAGACAACAGTGAGATCGTGGTCACCAAACCGGATCAACCTCACGTTCAAGACAACCCTCTTATTCAACACAAAGAAGAAGAGGTCAACATGATCAATTGGAAGAATGGACAGAACTCCAATTTCAACTGTGAATCCTCCCAGACACTCAAAGACGATGATGATAAATGGGATGATGCCAAGTTCCAGTTCACAATGGAACGAAAGATAAAAGCTTTAGGCAAGTAAATTGAACAATTGGCAGAATTGGTGACTTATCAGCATCAAGTGACTCCTCAATTAATCAGCCAGGAGCATGCCAGTCTCTTACCTCTTATCATGAATGTTCCCTCATCACTTTTAGAAAATTAAATGCTGGAAGACAAAGAGAGCAAATGCCAAAGCCCGACAGGATTTTGCCAACAAAAGGGAATTCAACTATTTGGGCCAACCTATGGAGGAAATCCTTCAGATGTTAATCAATGAAGGAAGAATCAGTTCCCTTCTACCTCTAATCAACCCCCGTTCAGGGCTGTACAACTCTGATGGAGTATGTTAATATCACTCCCATTCTCGCGGTCATAACACAAAATAATGATGGGCACTCCGCCACCTCATCCAAAATTTAATTGACAGTGGTGTCCTGCACCTAGCGAACGATGATACTGTGTTACGTGCAAGTGAGAATACAGGTCCTACTAAGTGGAAGAGTGCGGTTGCAGTCATATCCACTGAAACTGATGGGATTTATCAATCACTCACAATGCCAACAATTCAACTCAAAGGAAACCACGATCCTTTGAAAGTGGCCGCTCCCGAGCCAATCAACTTGTCATACATAGCACAATATCCTATTGTTAGCTTGCACAAAGTTCCATGGAATTATGGAAAAGGTGAAGGATCCACCTCACATACAACTGCTACAGTGTCGAAAGAAAATCCACTTTATCTTCCCCAACGGGTGATGAAGCCTACCACCAAATAAAATGGGAAAATACCCATTAAGAAGATTGAAAAATTCCTCCGCACCATGTGTCATCATGCAGCCAAAATGGTTTTAAGCTTGAGAGAATATTCACATTAGATATCAATTTTGGATTTAGTCCTAACTTTTGAGGATCACTGGAAGGTCTTGTTGAAGGTTTTAGAATAAGCCTATCTACCAGCATCAGTTGATACAGAAAAATTTCAACATCTGATTGATCACATTCTCAACAACAATGTGATATCCTTCACTGATGATGACATACCGCCCGAGGGGACCGGTCGTTACAAGCCGTTGCACATTGCAGTCTTGTCCTCTAGATACATGCTAGCTGGAGTCTTGATATATGGAGGTTCATCTCTAAATATCTGTCCATACGCTACCTTGGTGAAGATGAATATCAATCTCAATCGAATTTAGAGTAGTCATACTATCATCAAAGCTTTTGATGGAGCCCGTCGAAATTCGGTCGGAGTAATTGAACTGCCAATCGAAATTGGTCCCCATACATTCTGCATTTCTTTCTAGAACTCAGGATAGATTCGGGATACAACTTGCTCTTAGGACGACCATGGATCCATATGGCTGGGGCAGTCCCTTCCACTCTTCACCAACAGTTGAAATACATTATCAACAATAGCCTGGTCATGGTCAACGCTTAAATAGAATGTCCTCAACACGGGGACGTGCCATTCATCAATGCCAATACAGATATTCTGCCAGTTCTAGTCAACAAGTGGAGTAGGATATTCTGCCAGTTCTAGTCACAGGAATCCTCATAAGCATCAGCAGATTCCTTCAACTTCAACCATGCGGCATTTATCTTTACCTTCAAACTCTGAGTCTGTACAACCTCTTGTAAAGGTGTCAACCAATGTAATGGCTATGTTATTTCCCAAGACAGTGCCGGTAAATGAGAAAGAAGTCTTTGTTCTAAATCCTGCAGTGGAAGAAGAGGAACGATAAATCAAGCAAGACGTCATCCGAATGATATCGGGCATACGCATCATCGTTCATGATGAACATACCAACAGATACACCCCAGACGATGATTGCCCAGACATAATGGCCATCATTCAGGACAGGGAGGATAATGACAATCCCTCCATCACTGCGGTCCACCCGAACTTTGCCCTTGCTAATTGGAACAACAATCCTTGCATTGGTCATCAAGGGTAAAGCGGGCAGAACTCTTTCTGCCCTGTAGATATAATAACTGCTTACTTTTCTGTACAGTATTAGCGATTTATTTTGCCAGTACATGCTAACACTGTGTATGATCAAAAAGTTTCATATATACTAAGTGAAAGCATATTTTGTTTCAGGACCCTGAATTTAGATGTGCTTGTACTTGCTGATACGGTGCCTCTTCTCCACAAGGATTGTACCTTTGATGTGGAGATGAAATCAGCCTTGATGGATATACAGGATGACATTGAGGTGCCTCCAGATATTTAAGAATGGGTTAAAGATAAACCTAAACCCAACCTTGATCAAACCATTTCTTTCAATCTCGGAACCTTAGAAAGCCCTAAGTTAATCCATATTGGTTCAGACCTTACCCCAAACCAAAGGAATGATATGGTTACGGTATTAACCCAATTCCAGGATGTATTTGCATGGTCTCATGAAGACATGGTGGGTTTATCCACTGACATTGTCCTTCATCACCTTCCCATTAAAGAGGGATTTAACCCAGTCAAGCAAAAGCTCAGGCGATTGAAACCTGAGTGGAGTTTAAAGGTAAAAGAACAAATTGTGAAACAATTTCAAGTTGGCATCATCATGGCGTCCACATATCCTGAGTGGATATCCAACATTGTCCCCGTACCTAAACCCGGAGGGAAGGTGCGAGTTTGCGTGGATTACCGGGACTTGAACAAAGCTTGCTTAAACGATAGCTTTCCCGTGCCATTTATTCACATTCTCATTGACAATACTGCTCAATACGACATGTACTCCTTTACTGATTGCTTTGCGAGGTATCATCAGATTATGGTTGCTGAGGAAGATCGTGAGAAAATTGCTTTCATCACACCTCGGGGAACCTTTTGCTAAAAACGGTTGTCATTCGTCCTCATCAATGCTGGAGCCACCTATCAACGAGCTATGATGGCTCTCTTCCATGACTTAATATATAAAGAGATTGAGATCTACATGGATGACATCATTGTCAGGTTCCGGAAGGAGGATGACCATCTAGACCATCTCAGAAAGTTGTTCAACAGGTTGCGTAAGTACAACTTGAAGTTGAATCCAGCTAAGGGATTGAGCCACAAAGGGAATCCAACTAAGGGGTTGCGTAAGTACAACTTGAAGTTGTTCAGGCAAGTTGCTAGGATTTCTAGTAAGGCACATAGGGATTGAGCTGGATCCTTCCAAACTCCAGAACATCACGGAAATGCCCATTCCTCAGACAGAAAAGGAAATACAAGGATATTTGGGAATAATTAACTTCATTAGCAGGTTTATCTCTCAACTCACAGCAACCTATGAACCAATCTTCAAGCTATTAAGGAAGAACTCCACTATGAAATGGAATGATGAGTGCCAAAAGGCCTTCCTTATAATTAAAGATCAGCTACTCAAAGCTCCCGTGTTGGTACCACCCAGGGATGATGTTCCCATGTTCATGTACCTGTCTATAAGTGACAATGCCATGGACTGCATGCTTGGACAGAAAGATGATAGAGGCCAAGAACGAGCTATCTATTACCTCAACAAAAGATTCAGCAGCAGTGAACACAAGTACACTCTGATTGAGAAGACTTGTTGTGCTTTAACATAGGCTTCCATGAGGTTACAACATTACCTCCATGGTCACACAACCCATCTTATATCCCGCGTGGATCCTCTCAAATACGTGTTCAATAAACCCATGTTAAACTGCCAGCTTTCCAGATGTCAGTTGATCCTACAACAATTTGACATCATATATGTGACTCAAAAGTCCATCAAAGGTCAAGGAATTATGGATCAACTGGCCGCCGCACCTTCAGGGGATTTCAAACCCTTGGAAACATATTTCCCCGATGAAGGAGTAATGACAGTTCAGCAACACCATCAGTACGATACGCACCAATCATGGAAGATATATTTTGATGGAGCTGTTAATCTAGAAGGTTCTGGAGCTGGAACAGTTCTAGTATCTGGTACGGGGGAGCAATATCCCGTCGCCGTCAAATTGTAATTTGTTAGCACCAACAACACAGCTGAGTATGAAGGCTGTCTGATGGGGATAAAACTTGCTCGTTCAATGGGCATCAGACTGTTAACTGTCTTTGGAGATTCAGAGTTGGTAATTAGACAGTCCACCGGAATCTATCAAACCAAGGAACTACATTTGCTGCCTTACCATCGGCAGGTTTTGAAGATGGCTTTGGAGTTTGAAGAAATCTCCTTTCTACACATTCCTCGTAATAGGAATGACTTTGCGGATGCATTAGCAACTTTGGCCTCCTTAATTCGCATATCAGACAAGGAACATTTGCCAAGCGTCACAATTGCCCTGCACAAGGCACCAGCCTATGGAAATTACGTTGGAGAAGTATCAGATGAGCTACCTCCCATCCAACATCCTTGGTATCAGCATATCAAGGAATATCTATGAGATGGATCTACACCCGCGGAAGTGAGCCCGACTGAGAAAAGGCGAATTCATCAACTTGCTATGAAATTCTATCTGAGTGTTGATGCACTCTACAAAAGAGATGCAGGACTAGGTCTCCTCAGATGTTTAGACAAAGATCATTCCCAAAGGCTTATGGATGAAATCCATGGTTGAGTCTGTGGCCCCCACATGAGTGCCCCCCTCCTTGTCAAGAAAGTCCTCAGGACAGGACATTACTGGCTATCTCTTAAAGCTGACTGCAATGACCACGTCAGGAGATGCTATCAGTGCCAAATTCATGGGAATGCTATACACGCTCCTCCACGGGAACTCCACAACATGAGTTCACCTTGGCCCTTCTCAACGTGGGTAATGGACGTTATCGGGCCCATTGAGCCTAAAGCCAGTAATGGACATCGATTTATCTTCACCATGATCGACCACTTCACCATGTGGGTAGAAGCAGCCTCCTTCCCCAGGGTTACTAAAGAAGTCATCATTGTTTTCATCAGAAACAATGTCGTTTGTCGATACGGACAACCAGATATGATTGTGTCAGACAATGCTAAGAACCTCAACAATAAAATGATGGAGGAATTATGCAGTAAATTCCACATCAAACATCTCAACTCTATCATCTATCATCCGAAGATGAATGGTGCTGTTGAAACGGCTAACAAAAACATCAAGAAATTTATGCAAAAGATGTCTGCCAACCACAAAGATTGGCCTGACCTATTGCCTCTTACTATGTTAGCCTATAGAACCTCAATGTGCACCTCCACTAGGGCAGCCCCCTACGCATTAACCTAAGGGATGGAAACAGTACTCCCCATAGAAGTTGAAATAGAATCCCTCAGAGTGTTGATAGACGCTCAGCTGGATGAAGACCAATGGGTACAAGACCGGTATAACCAATTGTCTCTAATAGACGAAAGGAAAATCGCGGCTATCTTCCATGGTAAGTTATATCAACAAAGGATCGCCATATCCTATAACAAAAAAGTCCGGCTACGGCAGTTTAAACAAGATGACTTGGTTTTGAAGAAGATCATTGGCAACCAAGATCAATCTAAGGAAAAATTCGCTCCTAACTAGGAAGACCCATTTGTTGCCAAGGAAATATTGACAGGGAGCGCTCTCCGATTCCAAGAAATGGATGGCGATGAATTTCCACAACTCATCAACTCGGACACCGTGAAATAGTACTATGTCTGAAGTTACCATCAAGCAAAAATCCTGAAGTTACCAGTTATTTCGGTTCTTTAACCCTTTACTACATACAACTCTTCCACACTTGGCCCATCAGGGAAACATACTTTTCAAGCCAGCAGCCTGGCTCTTCTACGTTCCTACGACTTAGGTCATCCCACTACAGATTGAACCTCTCGTGTTTGCAGTTTGGCTACCCATACATGGGATCAAACTTCTCATACTTGCAGTTTATCCTCAACCTAAGATCAAACTTCTCCTCCCCGCAATTTGACTTGCACATGGTATCACGCTTTTCATCTCGCTATGAGGGGCGAACTACGTCGACCTGATCTCCTCTTTAATAGGAGTACGTAGGCAACCATTTCATATGGCCCGGTCGAAATAAAACAAAAATAACAAAAACATTTCTACCCTCTTCTCCTTACAAAAACAAAAACAAATTCCTACACCATTTCTGCCATATACAGCGTTGAACCTCTTACACCATGTTCGAACTACGCAGACCTGATCTCCTCTTCAATAGGAGTACGTAGGAAGCCATTCAATGTTCGGTCTAACAAAACACAAACCATTGTCAACTGGTACTGGGATCATCCTTCAAACTACTACATTTCATTTGGCTTCAGACCAAAGGGATGGAATTACCTGAACTCCTCCCAAATAGGAGATTCGGCGACCATCTAAGCTGCGGTCATACCTTAAAGAGCAACACCAATCCATAAGAGGTGGAATTAACTAGGCTTCTCCTAAATAGAAGTACTGACGACCATCTATGGTGCGATCAATCTTAGAGAGGAAAGCTACAATCCTCTCTACATTTCCATACATAAACCAGTCCCAAGACACCAAAGATGGTAGGGATACATACAGATCGATGATCCATTCTGAAATATCCAGAGACAACTCAATGTCCATCCGTCCAGCAGGAATTCAGAATACGTCAGGATCACAAGACCTGAAGCAACAGGCAAAATATTAAGCAATTAGCAAAGCATATCTAAAAGGGAAGTGATCAAAAATATATTTCCCTGCTATTTATACAATACTGTTTGATATATACATTATAAATTATACATGACAAAATTTGCTAAGCTAGTTTGTACAGGAAAATACAAGCTCATCTACAAGTTTGGGTATATTCGAGCTAACAAGCCCAACATGGCATCCCTCTCAGAAGAAGGAGGCGAAGCTGTGGTCTCTGTACAAGAATATCCACACGACCCAATAGATCTACAGCCATCTGCATGGTGACCGTATGCTCATCAATGTAAGCTCTCATCTCTGCGATCATGCCAGTGGTAAGGGACCTCACTACAGTACTATCTGTTATGGCTACATCCCGGGCATATATAACACTATCCCGTTCAACTATCACTAAATCTCTGGATGATCTAGCCTCGTCCTACTCAACAATAGCCACATCTCTGTGATCTAATGCCTCATCTCTCTCTAATAGAGTTGCGTCTCTCCCATCAAGGGCAGTCAACATCATAAATCGAGCCTGATCTCTCTCATAGGTCATTAGATGAAGACTCTGCTCAAAGTACTGTGCTGAGTGCTGAATCACAACAGTACTAGTACTGGGAGAATCTAAAAGAAATGCTGGTAACCCAGCACCTGGCTCCTCCTCGATGTGTGAATCAATGTCCTCCATGGGCTCTCCCTCATCCGTCTCACTATCCGATACTGTGGATACTGCCGTAGCTGATGCAATCTCTGTCTCCATCCATGCAGAATACTCTACTGAACAGACCGGATGGCTCACAGAAAAATCAGCTATCTCACGCTGATCCCACCATGCATACACTCGAGGATCGGTCCTCTGCCGAAAGATATCGAGAAGTTAAACACTGATCTATCGCCCCCTCGAAAGGATGAAAGTCCTGAAACTGGTCAAACTGCGACATCACGGCCAGCAGGTGATAAGTAGTCACACCCCTCAAACCAGCCAGAGGGAGGTAGTCCATGTCTGGAGCATGAGTAATAAAGTTGTAGGGTGAATTGAGCCCCGGACACGGCAATATGACAACTAGATCTCTGATATCCATAAAAAATATGGACCAAGACATATCATCTATACACTTCAATGCCTAAAAGGAGTATGACATGGCTATATCATGGGTGAACCAATACCCATGTCGTCTAAGAGTTCCAATCAGTCTCAAGTGGGATATAAACCACACATATAGCATGACTGAGCTACCCGTGAACACTCTTGTCAGATAAGTGCAACAGTAAGATGCTGACCGCAGGGTCTCTGCTATGATCATCGGTATAATGGTACGACCCTCCCTGAGAGCTCTCACCTCCATAATGACTATGATGTCTATCTCATCCATGTACATCAACCCTGGCTAAACCCCAATGATCCTCCGGTGTGGTGAAATCCCCAGAATGTCGTGAATAGATATCTTCATAGCCAAATCTATCATATAGAAAACATTGGGATATCACGTGGCTCGATGTAATCTCATTCTGCACCACTCTGCGCCGCAATCCAGTGAGAGTCATAAATCGTCGACTTATGTCTCCCAAAGCCATATGCACGTAAGGTCTGTTCAGTGACAGTATTGTCAACCGTGCATACTCCTCTAGAGTAGGAGTCAACTCATGGGTCCTGAATCAGAAAACTTACCTATCTGATACCCAATGCTCTAGCATCCCGTCCACAAACCCTATGGGAACCTGAAACATCAATAAGGTCATGGTATACTGCAGCAAATGATCTATGGTCACCCTGTCTGATGGTGACATGCTATCATACCATGATCGTATACCCGATGCCACCAATGATGTTGGGGTATGATCAATACGGCTAACTATTGAAGAAGACATCTGTACGGGCCGTGTCATAACACCTTCCAGGGGTCAATACTAAATATCTTGGGACATACATATATATGCATAACATGATACATGCATAGCAGATAATGGATGGCGATATGATATAAGGAATGAAAAACTGTTCATACATTCCTAAATATATCAACATCTAATACATCATCTCTGTACAGCTACAAATACAGGGAAATGGGGGCACATACGCCCTACTACTAACAGAGGCCT
This sequence comes from Panax japonicus, assembly GCA_020205505.1. Lineage (NCBI taxonomy): Eukaryota > Viridiplantae > Streptophyta > Magnoliopsida > Apiales > Araliaceae > Panax > Panax japonicus. The sequence goes on from CM035104.1 coordinate 19,125,781, forward strand.
ATCAAAAGATATAGCGAGAATGGGGTACAACCACCCAATAGCTAACAGAGGTCTATCAAAAGATATAACGAGAATACACATCAGAAGAAGATAGTGGTGTCGATGTCTACATCATCAATCCTGTCCACCTGATGTAACTCCTCCTGAGTCACTGGATCTCTATCAACAGGGATGTCAGGCCTATATTGAGGAGGATCTACACAGGCAAAACCAAATGGGTCATCTGAGGGGCTAGCGCCTGAGCTGGAAGAATCAAATGAAGTTGCCTCTGCCGGATCTCTGCCCAAATGCTGGATAAATATGTGTTCCTAGTCAAACTGCCAGGTCAAACTATCAATCTATGTCATATGAATAAGATCTCGGACACAAGCTATCTAATCCGTCATCATCATGGATCCTGGAACCATATCCCCCATAAACTGTGTGGTGCGGGACTGGGCTCCGATAGTACGAGGGAACCACCAACGCTGGAACGTCTGCTGAGTGCAAGGACCCTTTGATAATGCAAAACCGTCAACTCCCAACAATGGGATATCAATGACGGGTGACTACGATACAGGCCAATGACGTCTGGCAGGAGGCAAGACCGGCATACGAATCTCCCCTGTGGTGCTCCTAATAGCACGCTCTCCTAAATAGAGCTCCCAACCTCCATCTATGAAGAGAGGAACTCTCCTGGTTGAAATCACGTACTCGACTCCAGTCGGGTATCCATCCTCAAAGTCGATGGTCAAGTGTTCCCCTGAATAGGGAATCCATGTGATGGTATCAGCTGTCAATAACTCCAGCTACATACGGCAGTGAGTGAAACCATCAGCTACAGGGACCTCAGGCAAAATGGAATAATTCCATCATCGTCCTCATGGATAGGTATCTAAACCTAACACACTCACAGGATGCAAGTATGGGAGCCTCTCATAGGCCCAAAACTGCCAACAAATGGCAAAACATCTGCAGTCAGTAAACACTCTTAACCTATAAATGGGAAATGACAAGAGAAATACTCACTAGCAAAAATGGGTAGAAGCCTAGCCAAGCCTCTGTCAAACCCTGTGAGCGCATACGCATGCCCCCAACGAAATAAGCAAAGGTAAATGAGACCCAATCATACTCTCCAATACGTTCCACATAACGCGTGGTGTTAATCAAAACGAACGACATAGTAGAAGAGTTATCTACAATGAAGCAGACTCCAATGATCATCAGGAACAATCGCCGAAGAATGCAATCCCTGACTCTGACATCATCTGGCATGGACTCTCTCAATAGCTTACTCATAGCATCTACGCTCAAATGACCTGTATGGACAGTCCTACCCTTGAGCACCTCTACCGGAACTCCTAACAAGGATCTGACGGCAGTAGGGGTAAGATTCGTCATGCAAGGCACTGGTGCCCCTCCAAACTTCATACATGTGATAAACCGCCAATCCATCGGCGTCATCATCACCTCACAGTCCGACAAATGGAGTGACTGAGTCAGATGAAACCATTGCTCAGATAATGCCCTGAGGTAACCCCAGGGACAACGACGGGGAAGGATGGAGAAGAATGCCCTGAATCCCCAATCATGCACTACAGCTCTTTAATCAGGATGAAGACTCTGATACATGGAGTGTATACTAAACCAATTCCCTCGAGGCTGTGTGAAGTCGGGAACCTGCATGAAATGCAGATCAACATCAGAGTCCTTAACTCCTCGTCAATAGGAAAAGAAAGAAGATCAAGATCTAACGGCATACCTCGTTAGCATGCAAATACATCGAGGGATGTGTGCTCAAATCACCCAGAAGCTCTTGGTTTGTCACTTCAATACAAGGGAGCTCCCTACGGGGAACATGTGTAGCAGGAGCGGGATCCTCAATCGAAATATCCTCATCCACGTCCTCAACATCTGTCATGTCTGCCCGGACTGGACGAATCATGGCCTCCACTAATCGACGAGGCTGTCTGACAAAACGGGGTCGAGGCACTTCAGAAGCCCTCCTCCGTATACCAGAAGTGGTCCTGCAAAAACTACTCGGCTGATTCGGATCCATGATATCTGGACAACAAGTCTCCAAATCACCTCAGAAAGGGTGTGGTATTTCCTTACCTGGAGCTTTCTAGAATGTATTTTATGACTATATGCATGCATGCATTTACTTTAACAAACAATAAAGATACAATGCATGACTACCCAATGCCTATATTTTGAAATTTTTTGCAATAGTCCCTTTTGAAAATAGGACTATCCACATGCACATAGGCATGTCTGGGTGGCCATTCAGTAGAACACCTTTCCCAAAGTCATATACATAATATATGCATTAAAAATATAAATTATTCATGCATAAGGTTAACCTCATTATCAGGAGTACTTTGTCTTTCTAACTTTTGCTCATTGGACCTCAAATAGGACAAAAAATAGTAAAAAAAGTGCCAATTTGACTGTCTCAAAAGTCAAAATTTTTCACATCATTATGTTCAGCATGGTTTAATACTAACATTTACTATGTTGAATATTTTTTAGCAAGTCATTTGTGCATACATAATCACTACTATGTGTTTAGATGCATTTCATGCGATAACTCAAAATCCAAAGTATAAAAACTAGAAAAAATACATGCATACGTTACGAGGATAGTGAAGAACACTTGTACAGTGACATAATTTGCAAAAAATAACCCGAAATAAGTAAATCTGAAGGAGGCTCACAGATTTCTCTTAGCGAATCAAGTTGAAAATTACTTGTGAGACCAACCTACTGGATTATATCATCCACGGTTGGCCACAGGATCATCTATGGCTATAGCAAGTGTACCTACGACACCCCCATGTGGTCCCCACCCATCCGGTTTGGTCCAGTTCGAGTTACAAAGGAGTTCTCATAGACTAGAAAGGTCAAATCGGGAATTCAAATTCCACACGATTGGGCAAAATAGCATGCAATCCGGGTCTTCTCAGATGAAACTTTGAGTCTATATATCGCTTATTGGTAGTCACCCGAACACGAGGTATACCATGCGAATGATCTAATTTTTTAAAAATTACATCCGGTAATACCTTGTACAGGTCCGATGCCGCCAACTGCGGGTCATTACCCTAAAGATCAACGTGCATCCCCGATGGGGGTTACAACGTAAATCTCTGACGGGGGTTACAACGTGAAGTCCCAGCAGGGGATTATAATGCACATACAGCTGTTGACACAAATATCAATGAAGGTCAAGCAGCCTTGACGTTATCTCAGCCGATGGCAATTAAACCTATCAGAGCTTAAGATCTAGTCAAGGATTTCATGCTCGATTACTCATATTCCCCAGCGGATCCCCGACGGGGGTCACAACACAATGTTCCGTTGATTCACACGTCAGCGATGGTCAAGCAACCTTGACAATCTACCCACAGAGTATCAGTCGTTGATTCACACATCAATGAAGATCAAGAAACCTTGACAGTCTATCCCACAGGGTTTTCAGCCATTTATTCACATATCGGTGAAGTACACGTCAACGAAGGTCAGGCATCCCTGACAGCATTTTCTATTGGCAGTAAATCCAACAGAATCTTGACATGTCCTGGAAATACCAATCAGGAAAGGTCAATGTTATCAAAGAGGATAGATGATGGAATATGTTATACACATCCTCAAACAGACCAAGCTTTATCCCCACAGATCTCTTACGCATAAGAGGCACATCTCCAGGATAAAGTCGTTATCAAGGACATAGGAAACAGGGACAACCCGATGTTGGCCTACAACCCCGTACACATGCTGTGACAACCCGATATTTTCTATATAAATAAATCATAAATCTTGCGTATAAATTTTTTTTTATGGGGGATTATGTGACAAGGTAATGTGTAATTATAATTATATTTGTGATAAATAAAATTTATTTATTACATTAAGTATTGCAAATAAATAAATTTTTAGAATTATTGATTATTATCAATTATAATTTTTATACTAATTAATTCCTTATTGGAAATGCTTTTATTATAATTTTCTATGAAAGTATAGGTATATATTATTTAAATAATATATGAAATAATTTTTGAATAATTATACTGATTATTTCAGTATATGTATTTTGTTCAAGATATTAAGTTAATTATTTTAACTTAATTTATAAGGTTAAATATGAAGAATAAATCAGATATGAAATCTAAACCCTAATTTTTGAATTATTGTTAGGGTATGAGAATAATAATATAATATTAATTATATTTTAATTTTTCAGTGCTATAAAAATGTACTGTATGTGTAAGAGCCATAATTTTTTTAAATAAAATGGAATTTCCTTTATTTATTATTTCGATATAGTAAGGGTTGATTTAATTAATGTGATTAGTTATGGATGAAATGCGCAAATATTTTTAAATTAGCAAGTGGTTATAAAATATTCATTATTGTCGGGGAATATTCGTTTGGTCGTGGAATATTCTTTTTGTCGGAAATCTCCGTACGATGGCGCAGTCATTTGTGGGCCCCATAACAAAAAAAGGTTGGATGAAAGAAAACGACAAAGATTGAGTTTTATAAATAATGGCATAAATTGTTACCGTTAACACTGTTGGGTTACCTGGTGGTTAAAATACAGTAATATGCATGGTTGCACAGTAGCACACGGTATTGGCACAGTATTGTTGAATTATTGATTCGTACGTAAGAAGGCACTACTCAATAATTGTTACATTAATTACTGTTCATTATTTTATTTTATTGATTCAATAATTGCTGCATTGATATTTATATTATTATTGTTTCAATAATTGTCACTGCACAATATTTTTCATTATCAGATCAATAATTCATATTATTTGAATAATATTATCAGATAACATTATTGGCAATGTCTTGAAAGTTCTATCTAAGGAGAGGTTTGGTCACCTAATTGCGCGCCAGTAAGAAGAAATTCTTATTGGAAAGCCCCCTCTATCCTGGGAACGACCTGGTTGTCAATACTGTGATTCTGTAATATTATTTGTGAATAATTAATTATTGATTATTATGATAAAGAAAATATTCATTTTATGTGGATATAGATGGAGAAAATTTTTAATGTGACAATTGTTGAAAATTAATATTTTATCTTTTTCTAATAAAATAATTCATTTAAATATATTATTTTAATAATATATTAACGGTGATATTTTTTCAATGAATGTGGGATATATGAGTATATGAGAAGGAAGAGTATTTTTGTGGCATTAAATATTTAACACATGTTTTGTGTGTCAGTGGACACAATTCTTGACCGAAAATTGATTATAGACTGTAAAATTCCCCGTTTGTGAATTTCGGAAAATTTCTGTTTGGAATTTGAAAAAACTTCCTTCTGCAAAGTTGTAGATAATGGAATTTCCTATGAAAATTTGCGAGTTTTGAATTTTTTTGACAAAGGGGCTATTTATTGTGAATTATTGAAGTTCCAGAGTTCCGAAATAATTGATTTTTGGAAGTTTTAATTATTATTTTGAAGAAAAACGTTTTTCAAAGGTTGGTGGGCATCTTTAACATGTGTTGTGGCTGATTTCTTTGGTCAAAATGGTGGGGGTAAGGAAAATTATATAAATAAATTAATATTTTATTAATTTAATCTCCTTTGGCGTTCTAGCATTTTCCTATAAATAGAGGGCTAAGTTAGAATTGAAAATTACACTAGACACAAAGTTTTCTCTCTTTCTCTCTCTATATTATCGAGCATATTCTTATGAGTATACTTTGAGTGTTACTATACGGTGCGAGTTTCTGTCAGCACTATACCGAAATTCAGTCAGAAGTACGGTTATTTTAAGGTAAGGGATGTTGTTTCTTCTTAAATGATATTATCTTCTTCAATATCATTATGCTGAAATATTGTTCTGAACTTTTTATCAATTTGGAACTTTTTCATGTCAGGGTTACTATTCATGAGTTACTATTCACGAGTTACTATTCACGAGTTACTATTCACGAGTATGGCACTATTCACGTATACGGCACTATTCATCGAAAAATGAAATTTCTTCTTTTTGTCCAAAATATCTATTTTGTCTACTATCTTTGATTGTATCCATGTTTTGATAGTTATTTTTGAGTTCTGCTTCAAAATCAGTTGTTATGAAGTATTATTGATCTTGGATAAACTGTTGTACGAATCCCTAATATTTGTCCTTCTATCTCACTAGATTCGTTCTTTAAAATGTTTTTTATCATCCTCAGTCCTTAATGGTGATACTTGATGAATATCTTTGGCCTGTAGTGCAAAGATGAATGATTAAACTGATGAATCTCTTTGGCCCGTAGTGCAAAGATGAACAGGTGTTGAGATGAACATGACCAACCGGTGATACAAATGAATATCTTTGGCCTGTAGTGTAAAGATGATTAAAGATGTATATTGATTGTTGTTACAGGGATGAAATATTGATGATGGACTTTTAAATCTTAGAAGACAGTAGAATTCATTCTCTACGTGACTCTTCTAATGGATTGCTGTTTCCGCTGCATTTGTTGATCTAAAACTTGTTGTCTATTATATTTTATCAGATTTTTCCCTGTTGAATACTAACGATAATTTGTTGTATATTATCTTAGTCATAATATTCTTTACTGGGCTAGTTGAGCTCACCCTTTCGTTTTTGTTCCATTTTTCTTCTAAGGATGTGAGAACATAGCAGGATCGAGTCGGGGTATGGAGTGATGGTTCTAGGAAGATATTTTAGCAGTCCTCACTATTTCTATAAAATAGTATTTGAATAATTATAATGAGGACTTATTTGCGTGTGGATATTGTCTAGAAGACAATATTTGTATTTAAACTCACAGTAGGTATTGTCGTATTTCACACGACATTTGTATTATTGAAGTTGTAGTTTGCTTTATGTACCATGTATTTGGCGACTCAGAATGGGTGTTGTATACCTATTTTGGGGGCGTCACAGTATGTACGTATTGTAGATGATTGGTCAATTATGGTGTTTTATTTCAAAACCCTAATATTGATTGATTAAACCCTAATTTTCTGTGGAAAACCCTAACTATGAATGAAAACCCTAATTTCCAATAACAAAAAACCCTAATCCGGAAACCTAAACCGGAGGTTTGATTTGTCAAGAATTGTGTTACTGTGATTAATAACACGTGTGATAGACTTTAATTGCTAATTATAATAAACTTAATTAGTAAATTAAAACCCTAAAACCTAGAAACCTAATTTAATTTCTAGAAACCCTAAATGTATTATGGAAACCCTAATTTTTGGTATTATAAACCCTAATGTCCATGTATTAGATAATTACAAACTTAATATAATTAGCAAGTTATTTTTTTAAAAAAAATTTAGAAACTAAAATTATTTTATTTCATTTCCAAACCCTAGTTGCTTAAATCAAATTGTGCTATGTGCTAAACCTTAGGGTCAAACCCTAAGGGTTTGACAAGATGACAAGTTTGCCCTTAATTGTATTTAAGGAATGACCATTTTGCCCTTATTGGATATTTTAGTGATTTAACTTGTAGATCTAGCCAAAATTTTAGTTGCTCACCAACTCCACCCACTACCTTGACTGAAAATGGCCAGCAAATCGGCCTAAGCTCAGCCATACATGCATCCTACACTTGTATATAAGAGATTAGAGAGAGAAAAATTCATTTTGGTTAAGCCATTTTCCATAAAACTCAACTAAGAGCTCCTCTCACTAAAACCTCCAAAAATCTATGCTAAATCAATCCCCAAACCAAGCCCCACTAACAACATATACAAAAACAGAAGCTAGAATCAAGATCAAACAAAGAAAGGTATAAAATCCTACCTTTGAATTATGTCCATAATCGGGTGTTAGATGTTAGTTTTTGTTATTAGAATATATTGTATTTAGTCTCTAGTGATGATCTGGGTTGGTATTACATAGACCCATAACATCAAAATGCTCAAAATCACGTTTTTCAAAAATATGGAAAAGTTCATTTCTGTGATTTTTCAGCAAATGTCCAGCCTTGTAGATCTCAGAATTTTTGGATTTTTGATGTTTTGAAAGTTTATACTTGAAGTTTGTAATGTTGGCTATAATCTGGAAGTGGTAGTACAGCTATTAGATGACTAGATTTCATCTTATTAAAGGTCAAACAGAGTTGACCGACGTTGACCAGGCATTTTCTGGGCAGCCCAGAAAACTTAAGTATGTGAACTCTGGCATGGTTTGACCGACCTGTATAATCTTTATATGTTGTTGTTATGATGAGTTTAAGTAATATAGTTGTAGTACTACACGATGTCTACACACTGAAATTGATAGATAACAAAAATATTACATGATCATCAAGTTATTGTGGTCCGAAGTAACCCCCACGAACTGTTCTTCATGAAGAACAGCTCTGGCAGCAACTTTGGTTGCTTAGATCTAGCTTGTGTTAGGTTGTTTGATCATGTTGTTTGTTAGAACCTGTAGTATTACACTTTGTCTACAAGATCTAGCTTTTGTAATTCCCAGAAACTCACTACACAAAAAGTTAAAGCTGGTCAAAGCAAGACACTCGGTATTGGCTTGAGAATTCTAGGCAGTGGTGAAGAACACCTATAGCGACAGTTACGTCGCTATAGGCACGTTTAGCTACAGTTTATTTTATTTTTAATTTCTGCAATTTCCGAAAATTGGTTAAAAATAGAAAAAAATTGTTTTTAATTATTAAAAATACAAAATAAATTCTTAAAAATTATTTTAATGTCCGAAAATTATATTTTTATTATTTTAAATATATTTCATAAATATTTTATATTTTTGAAATATTAAAAGTATTTAATTTATTTAATTATAATATTAAATTAATTATTTAAAAATAATTTTAATTCATGAAAAATCATTAAAAATTATATTATGATATATGAAAATATTTTAGGTTATTTTTAATAAATTTTAATATTATGTGATAATTTTTATTAATAAATTAATAATTAATGATAATTAAGTTATTTATTAAATGAATTTAATAATTAAATTAAAAATGATTTTATTATATTAAAAATCATTTTAAATAATAATAAGGTATTTAAGAATATTTTAAGTTATAAAATAAGTTTTAATATTTAATGCTTAAATTCATTAATTAATGATTATTAATGATATTAAAGTTATTTAATAATAATATTAAATAAATTAGTTTAAAAATGATTTTAATATTATAAAAATCATTTTAAATGGAAATAAAGTGATTAAGGATATTTTAAGTTATAAAATATAACTTTTAATATTTAAAGGATAATTTCATTAATAATTTAATATTAATGATATTTATTTAATGATTAATGATATTAAATAAATAGTTTAAAAATGGTTTTATTAATTTAAAAATCTTTTAAAAAGGGTATAAATGAATTATAAATATTTTAAGTTATAATTAATGACTTTTAATATTTAGATAATAGTTCATTAATATTTAAATATTAATGGTAATTATTTAATGATGATTTTAAATGTTTTAAAAATCATTTAAGGGTAATATTAATACGTTAAGAATATTTTGAGTTATTATACATAACTTTAATATTTTGGGAATGATTTCATTAATAGTTTAATATTGATTAAATGTTAATGATAATAGAATTGTTTGATATTTAAATCATTTAATAATGATTCTGATATTTCAAAAATTATGGTAAATGGTAATAATTATTTAATAATTATTATAAGGCTATGAAAAATAGTGCGACTGATGTTTAAGTTAACTATTTAGATATTGAACTTGGGGATAGAGTCTTAGACTCAATATTTACCCGATAAAGCTGTCGGTAGACTGACATGTTTTAGAAATTGATCTGGACTTAGATAATTTAGTTAGTTAACTATTTATTAGTGATTCAATGGTTGTTAAGGTTATGTGACTATGTGATTAGGAATGTGCTGACTGTAATAGGTCGTGTTATGTGTTACGTTATGTTATACTAATCAGTAAAATGATCTGATTATTGATAGGTGATCTCATAAAAGATAAAACTAAGTTGAGATTAGTAAGCGGTGCATCGGGCAAGTATCCTAACTTTGCATTTTCTTTATGCAATAGACAGAAGTGAGAAGTTCAGAATTATTATTATTAATGTACAGATTGTTAAACCTAAAATATATACACTCATTGATTATCAACATGTTAGTACATGATAATTCAGTTATATATTCTATTCGTTAATTTCTAGAAATGATTATACAAGTGTCCCCACTTGGATAATCATTGTATTTAATCACATGTTGATACACCTTAGATATACATATATGTTGAATTATATATTATTGTTGAACAAGATAAGACATTTGTTATGAAAACCCGATAGATATGAACATCCCGATAATGGGAAAATTTTTATGTGCCCAAGGCGGACAGAGTGAACGATAACATCATTCTTGCAATGTAGTATTGATCAATACAGGGTACGACGGGGCTGATCACCCTCCGTACCCGTAAGTCATGACGGTTTACAGATGAATTTCTGTTTAAACCAATTCGAAAATGAAAACAATGTTCATAGTATGTCACAGAAACCCCATGTATAGTCAATACGTAGTTTCAAAAATTTGAAAGAGGGTTGTTATGTTATTATTATTAGTACAGATTACTTCACAACTACTGACCGGTTATAGAAAGGTATTATAAAGAAAATATTTAAATTCTTTCAGCTTATATATATATATATATATATATATATAATACTTGCTGGCACTCAAATGTTCATCCTTGCTTAATTTAAATGTTTTCAGCTAAGTGTGAAGGACCAGAAAGCTCAAGCCAAAACAAAGGAAAAGGAAAGCTAATAAATTAAGAATTGTGGCAGTATTTGTAATAGTTTTATAAGATTATGAAGACTATGATAAGTATTTATCTAATATCATGTAATGAATGACTAAAGGTTACGTACTTGGGAGGTAGACTCTGATGTATATGTAAATTAAGTTTAAGTTCTATATTATTGTTATTATTATTAGTAATATTCCGCTCATAGAAATGGTATCGTGAAGTATCGATTTCGGGTTTCAAGTATCCGGGTTCGGGAACTTTACACATGCATCATACATTTACATCATGTTGCTACACATAGTACCATGTTTGTCTTGTTGCATTTTAAGTATGTAGGATTCTTTATCCTACCCATGCATCGCCATGCATGAGTATGATAAAAAGGGGCATGTGTAAACACTCAAAATTTTATGTACTGATGTCACTGATATTGCAGGAGGACAGATTCGTCTTTCAAGAGGGAACCTTGGAAGACAGTTCATATCCATTTCGGATACTACCAGAAGTTCAGCATCAACCTCAAAACACACACTGGGAGTAACAATTCCAACCTCGAATATAACCCCGAGTCGTGCAGATCCAATACCGGAACACACACCAGAGATGACCGATTAATCTCGGAGATAACCCCGAGGTATCCAGTCTCGGTCCCAATCATAGGAATAGCCACCAACCTTGGTGATTACCCCAAGGAATACAGTTTCGTCGATAACCTTGGAAATGTTTGTTTCAAATGCAACCAGCTTCAATCTTGGCGCTCACAACGAGATATTCAGTACCAACTAGGAGATAACACCGGGAGGACAGACACACCTCAAAGATGACACTGAGGACCTTCAACAAATTACAGCAGTCCAATCTCAGCGAAGCCTTGAGTAACATCTACTTTATCAATCCAAATCGATGATAACACCGGTGAGGGGCAACATAATCATCTCACCAACGCGATGCCACGCCACGTTTTCTCAACATTTTATACACATCTCTACATAATGATGTCCCACAAGAATCAAAGATAACCAATCCCGAGCGACTATTATGAGGGGTAACGGATGGAATTTGAAGCTTGAAGACCGGAGGGCATCGTCCCATCTTCAATGACTTCGTACAAACTCTAATCCTATGCCATTGTATAACTCTCGACAACGGGGGTCCGAAATACGTCCTGTATATCTCAATCGGATGCCCGGATTGCACTTTTGAAAGTTCGAACGGACATTACAGTGCCCGAGTGCACGTACTACGAGATGACCTGACCCGAGAAACCCGGACTGGCCATTTTACAAGAGAAAACGGCGAAGAAGCCTTGCACAATTTGCTCTGCACTCACCCCATACAGTGTACTTTCTTATTTGAAACACCTGTGAGCTCATATATAGTTTCTTTTGTACCTACAAAAGCCAGTGTTTACCCACTTTAAAGATATAGAAGTCTTCTTTGACAGTCAACTGTAAGCCTTCTCACACACTTTAAAGCTTTTCTCTTCATCTTTGCACACACACTTCTTCACGTTGAGAGTCGTGTTGCGTGCGTTTCCCCAGACTTCGGTCCGTGGTTTTATTTTAGTTTATATATATATATATATATATATATATATATATATATATTTATGGACTAACATTATCGAGTTATGCTTCGATTGAGCCTAGACTTCAGTCTGGAGCATTTATTTGCTTATATATATATATATATATATATATATATATATATATATATATATATATACAACTTTATTTACATTTTGTCCTGCCTGGAGTTTCCTCCGTGGTGGTTGATAGCTTTACAGCTTTATTTACGTTTCGTCCTTCCTGGAGTTTCCTCCGTAGTGGTTGATAGCTTTTATAGCTTTATTTACATTTTCTGATCCCCCATGGAGGTGCTTCGTGGTTGGTGATCATGTCTGTATATATATATATATATATATATATATATATATATATATATATATATATATATATATATTTACAGCTTTTATATATATACCTGCTTACTGCTTTCATATAAATTGCGGTATCATGTGCTCCTAGGAATCATGTGATCACAGATTCAGCCTATTGGATCTAGATTCGGTTCCCGTGATGGACTTTTTCAGCTGTAAGCAACTTGTAAATTATTTTACGGTGTCTGAATTTCCTCAGATGGTTCCCATACCCACGAGGAAGTCAGCATTACTTTGTATGTTATTTTTGTACAGATGCCTCGCATCTGTAAAATAAAATCAATCAAGCCAAATAACTAATAAAATGGGAGTGTAAAAGGTCTCAATTACTATTGAGCATCAGGGTTTGAAAAACCTTTTTTATAAAACATCATTGCTATATCTTGCTAAAAACTAAATTTTTACATAAATTCAAACCCTGTGTATATAGTTGCGAACGAGGCCTCGCACTACTTCCAAATAACAGCACATTGACCCACACACATACACATATTCAGATAATAGTTTCTTGAAAAGAGGCGGTCACCGTGGTAACACGGATGTCGGGGGGTGCCTAACAACTTCCCTCCGCATAACCAAGTCCCCGGACCCTAATGATTCCCGGTTTCACAGACACGTTTAACAGTGTCACATCACTGGATTAATGTGCAAACCTTTTCTCTGTTGTGTTGGTATAACCATTTAAAAAACCAACTGACAACTCTTAACAGTCCATCGTCAACATTATACATGTCAGACCTTTTTTACTTGTTTTTTCAAACAAATCTCACCTAAAATGAGAACACCAAAAAACAAGTAACGGAAAGGGACATCTAAAAAATCTCTACATCGATAGGATGTCGTCACCCAAACGAGTGCATTTATGAGTGATCATGGTAGTACTCTACATGTTGTCATAGATCTTATAACTCGTATTGAGACCACAGAGCATGAGCTCAGAGAAATACCTTCATCTGCAGATAGGGATATGATGCTGGAGTTGTTGACCCGTTTGACTACACATTGTATATATCAAACAGTGACATATATAAAGGAAATATATTTTGGTTCACTTCCCTTTTGGATATGATTTGACTTTTCTTGATGGCTGCCACTTTCTTTATGATTTATTATTTTGATGTATCCCGAACACTTTCCTGATGGACTGACATTGAGGTGTCATAAGGTCTCTCAAAATAGGTCATTGATCTTCAGGGTTTTCCTGGTGTATAAGTTTTCAAGTTTTTAATTTTGGTGTCTTGGGACTGGTCTTGACATGGATATTTAAGTTTATAGATAGAGTGTTGGTTGTTTCTTTAAAGGTTAGATCACACCATAAATTGTTACCTACGTATTCATGTTGATGAGGGAGATCAGGTCTTTCATAGTTCAAGCTTGGTTGTAAAGACCTAAATGACTTGATTTAATGATTTATTTTTCATAGGACAAAGATGTGCCGCTGTAGGGGATTCAGACATAGTATCTTTTGACAGAGTATGAATTGATAAGCTGGGAGAATTCTTAATCGTCCATTTCTTGGAATCTAAGGGCTCCTCCCGATAACGCTTCCTTGACAAGAAAGGGACCTTCCCTGTTAGACCACAACTTTTTATGAATAAAGATTTAATTTTCTCTAAATATTATTTTGAATAATAAGGTGTGATTTTATATAATGCTATAGTTATGTGTGATATGTGCAAATTTTGCAAGCAATCAAGTTGTCATAAAATATTCGTTTAGTCAGGGAATATTCTTTTTGTCGTGGAATATTCGTACGACGACACAATCATTGGTAGACCTCACAATGGAATGAATGTCAGATATAGAAAGTGACAAAAATAACATGTTTTATAAAAATAATGGCAAAACATTTACATTTAACTATTGAAATAACGGTGATAAAAGAACAGTAATACGCGTAGTTGCACAGTAGCATACGGTATTGTTCAATATCTCTGATTATTGATGCTTACGTAAAAAGTCACTCAGTTCATTTAATAATTGCCACAGTAGTTGCTGCATAGTATCTCATATTATTAATTCAATTATTGTCACAATATCATATGCACAGTATTTTATATTATTAAATCAATAATTGAGACGACACAGTTATTCAAATTATTATTTACATTATTGATAATGTCTAGAAAGTTCTATCGAGGAAAGGGGTTAGGTTATTTAATTACGCGCCAATAAGAAGAAATCCTTATCGGAAAGCCCCATAATTCCTGAGAATGATCTAGTTGTCAATATTGTGAGTTATAATATTAATGATGAATAATTGTTGAAAGATTAAAATGTGCTTATTGAAAATAAGTGAATTGTGGTAAATATTTATTCAATTTTTGATATAAATAGAGGGGTTTTGTCATGAAGTATTTGTTGTAAGTCTGGCTTATTACATGGACCCCCACTTACTCATTTTTCAAAATCGCCGGTAGAAAATTATCTCAGTTTTGTTTTATTATTATTATAATAGTAATAAAACAGAAAGTTTTTTATATAAAATATAATACTTTTTATATTATATATAAAGTTATTAGTTTTATTAGATTATAAGTAGAAATTATTATATTTTATAAAAAGTTTTTGTTTTATTAGAATATTTTATTGTACAGTGATGAATAGTAAAAATAAGAAAATTCGTCGAATCCGCGCCCGTGAAAATTTTTGTGTTCATCCGTGATTATTTTATTAAATAGTGCCCTGTCATTCTCCTATAAATAGGATGCTTAGTTAAGAAATGAAAATCACACCAGAATCAGAGAATTCTTCTTTTATAATATTGTATGTATTTGTTTTGAGTATAAGGATACTTTGAGTGTAGCAAATAATGCAAATTTTTCTCAAGATTATCTCCGCTATACCAGTCCGATTTAATCTCCTACTAAGGTAAGAGATATTATTTTCGTTCAATATTCGTAAGGGATGTTATTTTCGTTCAATATTCATAAGTGATATTATTTTTCGTATTCGTAAGAGATATTATTTTCATTCAATATTCGTACGGGATATTATTTTCGTTAATACTTGTAAGTGATATTATTTTCGTTCAATATTTGAAAGGGATATTATTTTTCGTTCAATATTCATATGGGATATTATTTTTTGTATTCATAAGTGATAATATTTTCGTTTAATATTCGTAAGGGATATTATTTTCATTCAATATTCGTACGTGATATTATTTTTCGTATTTGTAAGGGATATTATTTTTGTTCAATATTCGTAAGGAATATTATTTTTGTCTATACTCTATAATATGTAATTGATATTATTTCATTTCGTATTCCTAAATCTACACTTACTTTGATAAGTATTGCTTATATAATCCCTGAAATTAGTAGAATATCCTTGAGTTTTGCGCTTCATCTAGTACCGTTTCATTGGAATATTCGTCTAAACTTTCTTATTAAATTTTAATATTTTCATTCGGAGTACTATTTATGGGGTACTATTCACTTGGGGTATTATTCACGATAAAATTGGTTTCTTTTTTGTCCAAATTATTTTTGTTATATGAATATCATTCTTGAATTTTACTCCACAATTAGTTATCATGTTGACAATTTGGACATTCTTGAAATCTGAATAAATTAAATTATAAATTTCTAATATTTATCCTTGATCTCACTTGATTGATTCCTTATATCATTGTCATCATCATCATGCTTATATTGTGGTGAAAATCATCTTTGGCCCATAGTGCATAGATGAACTGTTGATTGGTATGATTATGACCAGTAATTTTGTATTGGTATAATCATGACCTGTAATGTTACAAATAAATGTTGTGGTGAAAGTCCTCTTTGGCCCGTAGTGCAATGATGGAAAGTTGTTTGGCATGATCATGACTACTTGTGATACTAACGAATATCATTGGCCCGTAGTGCATGGATAATTCGTTGATTTGAAATATTTATTGATTGTGTGTTACAATGATAAAATATTGATGATGGACTTTTAAATCATAGAAGATAGTAGACATCATGCTCTACTTGACTCTTCTAATGGATTGTTATTTCCGCTGCAATAGTTAATCTAAAACTTGTTGTTTGTTGTATTCTTTCAGATTTTTCATTGTTGAGGACTTGGGGTAATTTATTATGCATTATCTTAGTCATAATATTCTTTACTAGGCTAGTTGAGCTCACCCTTTTCTTTCATTGTTCTCTTTAGGAAATGAGAATATAGCTGGGACTAATTGGGGAATGGAGTGATGCTCCAAGATGGTTGCTATAGTAGTCCTCACTATTTTATAAAATAGTGTGATAATAATTGTAATGAGGACTTTATTTGAGTTTGGATATTATCTATGAGACAATATTTGTATTAAAACTCACAACTTATGTTTTGTCGTATTTTACACGACAGTTAATAATTGTATAAACAAAGTTTGTATTTGAATTCTGTACCATGTATTTGGCGACTCAGAATGGGTTGTATGGACCTATTTTGGGGGCATCATAGTTGGTATCAGAGCTTAGGGATATTATATCTGGCGAAGATCTGAGGCTAGAACTTGGAGGGGAAAGACGAGTAAATCCTTCACTAGTGTGTTCTACCTAAGCTTATTTGTTTTTTAATTGGTCGGTTGGAATATAGGGATAATATGTGGCATGTTAATTAACCCTTGTTTTGTGGCAATGTTTGAAAATGGCATCTGAAAATTTTGAGATAAGTAGTGGAGCACATGAGACCGTTGAGACACTGCCAATCAATAACCAGGATAATGTGCATCAGGAAGGAAATAATCCTCATGTAAACAACAACAACAACCAAATGATGAACGATGAGATGTTTAGATGCTTTCTACAGTTCAAGTAACACCAAATGAGAGAGATTGCTGTTGAAAATTTAGGTGGAAACAATGGTAACTCACGGCCGGTCACTGCTAAGCAATTCAAGGAGTTGGGACTGGTGAAGTTTTTGGGAAAGCCAGAACGACTTAAGATAGAGGCATGGATTAAGCATATCACCAAGATATTTGATGTCTTGGGATGCTTAGAGGAGCAAAATGTTCCTTTCGCCACCTTTATGTTGCGAGGAGAGGCATATTACTGGTGGAAATATGTAAAATGTACTCATCTTTCCTCACTGAAGATGTCTTGGGAGAAGTTCCAGGAAATTATTCAACGACAAGTATTTTCCAAAAATTATTCATCATATGAAAGAGGTGGAATTAATCAAGCTGGAATAAAACAATATGTTTGTATCATAATATGAGGCTAAATTTGCAGAGTTATCTCGATTTGAATCCCATTTGGTGGATAATGAGGAGCGAATGACGCGAATATTTTTGAGGGGTTTAAAACCCAAAATTCGTTAATACCTCATTTCTCATAAACTATGTTTGTATTCAGATGTTGTGAATATGGCTTAGTTATTGGAGCGAGATAATGAGTCAGCTTTACCAAAAGATAACAACCGACAAAATGATAATAGTCATACCAGTGACAACAGTCATCAAAGTAGTGATAACAAACGTGGAAAAAATTATCATGCCAAAAATGGTAACCACTTAGGTGGTAGTCATGGCTAAGATAATAAAAGAAATAAGTCAAGTGGAAATTTCAAAAAGAGAAGATTCAACAATGATGGAAAGACAGCAATACCAGCACCTGTTTTTAAGGAAGGAGAACGACCACTAGTCGTATGGTACAAATGCGGACCTGAGGAACTGTAACGACCCCAAAATTCATACCATTTAAATCTCCACTTCGGTCGTTAACCATACATTAAATCTCAAATTTTACATCATTATTCGATATTAAAAACACTAAAATTGTGGAATATTTAAAACTTTTATACATTTCCTTCTTTCTTTCCCTGAATCGCAACCTTTACATTACATCTCTTTGATTCAATCTTATATCATGAATCGTTACAACAAAATGACTATACAAACTCTTACATCATAACTAAATATCCATATACATTGGATAGCTCAACTTACAATTCAACAACATATTACATTCAAAATATTAAATACATTTCTCATAAAACATAAGTAATCTTGGTGAATATAAATCTTTATAACTCACTTAGCACATATCTTTACCTTAAAATCTTGACCTGCAAAAGTGGTTATTTGCAAGAGTGAGCTCGACAGCCCGACAAAATCTAACAGTTTTCATGCATCATATAACACATAATAATATGCTAAACATACATATCATAATAATTAAAGTAACATGGCTTACATGCTTTTAATTCACATAACAAATATAAAGATTGAGTTCCTTACTCAATCCTCCTTATTTAACCAAGATAATGCAGTCATAAATTGGCTTTAACATTTCACGATTTCAACTTGTATAACATATCATGCAATTTAAAACAGTTCATCAAGTCCACGTAGAAAATAGGAACCGAAAGACATGCCTTGATCGTTGTTTACCAATAACAGTTAAACAGCTTACAGTTATCTGCACTTCACGTGCCCCTTTTGCTGTTAAGAAATTCTTGTTAAACACTTAGAATAGCTTGAAGAACTCAGTATTTTCTCTAGAATCCCATCTTTTTCTCTATCAATTATCTCTGAGAACTCTTCTTCTCTCAAAACCCTTTTTTTTCTTTTCTCAGGCAATTTTTCCTTTCCCTCCTTAGGCTTAAGCTAAATTCAATATACGTAAACCAACTAAAGCAAATGCACGTCTAAAACCCAACGTACAAAACTGCCATATACTAATGACCCTATTAAACTATCAGTTACCAAATATATTATATATTATTTATATTTTGTTTAATTTAATTTATATTACTAATAAATCAAATTTAAAAATCAAAAAGTCATAGGGCTTTGTTTGGCAAAATTATTTAAAATTAAAACTTAATATATTTAAGCCTTATTTGGCAAAATAAATTAAAACTACATTAATTTTTTTTATAACCACTTATAATATAGCTATTTGTCATACTTCTAATTAATTAAGTTTTCATACTTAATTTAATTAATTCTAATAACAATTCATTACAAAATATAATAATTTATTTAATCATTATAAACTCTCTAACTTAATTATTAAATTAAATTAGATTACTATTTAAAAATAATTACTTTCATTAACTCATTAATTATTTATTAAACAAATAAATAATCAAATCACATCAAATCAATTAAACAAATACTTATTCAACGATAAATACATCAATTAAATATTTATATAATTTAATAAATATTTAAATATTTAATTAAAAATCTGGATTGTTACATCATACCCTCCTTACAAGGATTCTGTCCTCAGAATCACAACTCAAACCACTCATTCGTTACAATCTTCCCTACTTACAAAGATTCTGTCCCCAGAATCGAAGACACAAATTAAATAAATAACTCAGAGTAATCTTTCATCATTTTATCTAAATATAGGTTTTATATTTCCTACTACATTCATTACTTTAACAAATTCTAGGTTTCATTTCATAACCTTCACTTGAACTCAATATATTCTGAGTATTATATTCTTAACCCATTCATTTCCTTTTATGAGGATCGCTATCATAAACACTCGAGATATTACATTCACCCTTTCTTCTAAGAATTTTGTCCTCGAAATTTTATTTATTAATCTTTTTTCATTTAATCTATCAGAGTAGATTTTATGTCACTACTTCATTCATTCATTGGATTCTATAGCCACTTCTTTTCACAAAGATCATTCTATAATTATTAACTTTTTAATTAAAAGTTTTACATTATTCTTTGATAACTCATATCCTTCTCACTTTAAAATCTATTTTCTAACTTATTCAACATATTCATCATTCAGTGTTGCATTCTACTACTCATTTCTTTCTAAGGAATACTTTCCTTTTTCACTTCCATCTTGCAGAATAACAAGAATCTTCCACAATTGTTCAATAATTGGGAAGTAGTATGAATAACTCAGGAATTTAAAAGATATTAAATCATGCTGAGGGTCACAAGTCTTTGAACTCTATTCTCTAGATTTAATAGTGCTTCACCCCCCCCCAGGTTCTTTACACTTTAAACCCTCTTTGGCAGAATGTTTATCAATTACAAAGACTGAAAACACCCTCCACTCGTACACTAGGTGGCCAGCCTATTGTACCATTATGTTGGGCCGCAACGTAGTGTTTTGTAACGAATATATATGTTACGCTCAATTCTTATGGTGTTAAGCCCTTTGTACTATGTATTGTGCACAAACATTTCAGCGCAAAGTGTAAACTAAGCGAAACCTCTAATAAAAGAGTTGTTCATCTCAGAATTTAGAGTGCAAGCATTCAACTGAGGGTCTAATGACCATGAACCATGTCCACAGTTATAAGTAATCTTTCAACTTTTAACTATAACAGTCATACGACTGTAAGGACTCAAAGGTACTTAGGGGATCAATCATTCATATATGTATTGTACACAAACATTTCAGCACAAAGTATAAAACTAAGTGCAACCCCTAATAATAAGGTTGTTCATCTCAGCTTTTCAACATCTGAACCTGCACCAAAATAATTTGGTTTGGCATAACTTCTCAAGAAACTCTTGAATTTCATGAACATTTTTTTCAATACTCGTCTAGCAGAATCAAATAGCATAGACCTCTACAATAATTCGGACATCAACTGAAATATACATATACATACATATGTATTCTCATATCTTAAAGAAATTTCAAAAATCTTTTTATGACGTCATGATACCGCACTGTATTCACAGTCCGTTGAGGATTCCGTCATTTTGTGATTTTATCACACTACATCATACCATAGTGGGCTGACGATCCTTAGATCACATCCAACACTAGGTAATACTACATTGATGACTCCATCATTTTTATCAACTTTGCACCAGGTTACATGATGCATTAATGATATAAAACACATTTTGATATATTGCAAATCATTTTTGTCTAGCCGAAGCAATTAGCATAGACATATGAATAACAATATTGTTGTTAAAACTCATTGGTTCCATCATTTGATCCAATGTTTTTCAAAAAAATAAAAGTGTAAACATCAGCACGAAGTCAATAAATTTTGAAAGTCTAGCATAGCTAGTAGATTTAGAATACATATGCTTCCACCATCAACTCCACTTTCTATAATGATCCATTGCTTAATAGGTCTATCTATTCCTATCATCCTCAATACTCCATTCACACTTAATTATACCCCAGTTCATCAAACTTACCACACGTTATGAGTTCAGTAACTTGCCACAATCATATGAGTTTAAGAACTTATCCTAGTTAGACCATAGGCGTCCATTCGCTGAGGGGTTCAAAAACATACCATATAATTATGAGTCACGAACCTACCATAAGTATGAGTTTTAAGAACTCGCACATAACCTTATAATATTCTCTAACTATACTTTACCTATCTGTTATACACATGATAAAAGAATCACCTTCTCAACAGGCATATAAAAAATAGCGCGACACAAACATTCCAATGATTATCAATGTGATAAATTGAGTGCAAGCACAAAACCCTCGCCCATACAAAGGTTTGTACAACTCAGCCATCTCATGAGTCCTCAATTGAAATCCCTCCTAACTCTATCTTACTTTTAACTCGCTCTTTGCTCGATACGAATTCATCATATCACATCATCTATAACTCCTCACGAGTTTATCTTCTATTATATCATAGTACAATATCTTCATAGCATCAATCTATAATCATTCAAATATTACAAACCATCTTCCTTTTATAACTTAAACTAATTACGTCGTGATCTTATTCTATAATCATCTCTCTTAAAATTCTTTTCTTAACTCGTGATCGTTTTATTTTACGATCCTCTTTCTTTCCCTTTTTTTTCATCATTTACGACATTATTTGTTATCTTGGCTATTGGAGTTAGGAAACTCCCATTTCATATCTTTATATCTCATCAAGATTCTTCTTTGAATCTTCTTGTTTATAAAAAAAATTCTTCCCTTAAGAATTTCTAATTTCAGTTACATCGCTCAAAATTTCATTCGAGTTCTACACTTTCATCATACGTATGCATTTCTACACTTTGTACACATCGAGTCTCTAACAGTTTCAATATGGTACACTGAGTGGTTTCCCACAAACAACCAACAAGCTAAGTTCTGAGTTACTAGTTCGTATAAACCTCCGCTCTATGAAGGAATCGTTTAGCTCATATATCATACATCAACTACTAAAGAGTACAATTGCACCATACTTAAATATAACTCTCTATTCTTAACTTCTTTATCATTCTCTTCTTATAGATATTGTCTATTTATTATCACCTTACATCCTTATTATTGGAGTTGGGTAACCCCACATTCATATTCCTTATAACTCTGCGAGATTCTTCTTTGAATCCTTTCACGTAAGTTTTAATCCCATATTGTTCAAACTCTATTTGAGCTTATTCGTTCATTATTTTCACCTCTCTTCTCTAAGGTTATAGCCTACGGTACTCCTACCTAAGGTTTATAACCTACAACTTTGATACCAACTTGTAACGACCCCAAAATTCATACCATTTAAATCTCCACTTCGGTCGTTAACCATACATTAAATCTCAAATTTTACATCATTATTTGATATTAAAAACACTAAAATTGCGGAATATTTAAAACTTTTATACTATTCCTTCTTTCTTGCCCTGAATCGCAACCTTTACAATACATCTCTTTGATTCAATCTTATATCATGAATCGTTACAACAAAATGATTATACAAAGTCTTACATCATAACTAAATATCCATATACATTGGATAGCTCAACTTACAATTCAACAACATATTACATTCAAAATATTAAATACATTTCTCATAAAATATAAGTAATCTTGGTGAATATAGATCTCTATAACTCACTTAGCACATATCTTTAGCTTAAAATCTTGACCTGCAAAAGTGGTTATTTGCAAGAATGAGCTCGACAGCCCAGCAAAATCTAAGAGTTTTCATGCATTACATAACACATAATAATATGCTAAACATACATATCATAATAATTAAAGTAACATGACATATATGCTTTTAATTCACATAGCAAATATAAAGATTAAGTTCCTTACTCAATCCTCCTTATTTAACCAAGATAATGCAGTCATAAATTGACTTTAACATTTCACAATTTCAACATGTATAACATATCATGCAATTTAAAACAGTTCATCAAGTCCACATAGAAAATAGGAACCGAAAGACTTGCCTTGATCGTTGTTTACTAATAACAGTTAAACAGCTTACAGTTATCTGCACTTCACGTGCCCTTTTTGTTGTTAAGAAATTCTTGTTAATCACTTAGAATAGCTTGAAGAACTCAGTATTTTCTCTAGAATCCCAACTTTTTCTCTCTCAACTATCTCTGAGAACTCTTCTTCTCTCAAAACCCTTTTTTTTCTTTTCTTAGGCAACTTTTCCTTTCCTTCCTTAGGCTTAAGCTAAATTCAATATACGTAAATCAACTAAAGCAAACGCACGTCTAAAACCCAACGTACGAAACTGCCATATACTAATGACCCTATTAAACTATCAGTTACCAAATATATTATATATTATTTATATTTTGTTTAATTTAATTTATATTACTAATAAATCAAATTTAAAAATCCAAAAGTCATAGGGCTTTGTTTGGCAAAATTATTTAAAATTAAAGACTTAATATATTTAAGCCTTGTTTGAAAAAATAAATTAAAACTACTTTAATTTATTTTAATAACCACTTATAATATAGCTATTTATCACACTTCTAATTAATTAAGTTTTCATACTTAATTTAATTAATTCTAATAACAATTCATTACATAATATAATAATTTATTTAATCATTATAAACTCTCTAACTTAATTATTAAATTAAATTAGATTACTATTTAAAAATAATTACTTTTATTAACTCATTAATTATTTATTAAACAAATAAATAATCAAATCACATCAAATCAATTAAACAAATACTTATTCAACGATAAACACATCCATTAAATATTTATATAATTCAATAAATATTTAAATATTTAATTAAAAATCTGGATTGTTACAGGAACACATCAGTCCAAACTGTATGCAACAACCCAAAGTGTGTTTCAATTGCAGAAAGGAAGGTCACTTAGCTTGATTTTGTCATGCAGCGAAGTCAAGTATAACTGGGATGGTAAAATGAAAATTCGGGGTTAGCTAGATTATTTAGAAAATTACAGGCTTTTGGTATGTTATATTAAACTGAATAAGATTTTTATAGACTCCAGAACGGACTAATTGCGACTTCGGAGCAAAGAGTTATGTCCATTCAAAGTAGTCGCGTCAAAACTGTCTAACTAACTTGGGCAGTCACCTTGAACTAATTTTTTGGAATTCTGTGTTTAGAATTTGGAAATGGTCAAAGAATAAAAATTGTAGTCACGGAAGTTAGCTTCACGTGGGCTCAAGAATCACTCAAAAATGTTTTGAAACGGAAATGTTATGACTGTTTTAGCGAGAGAGGGTAAAGTCAGGAAAGAATGAAAAACAGTTTTGAACACCCCTTTTTGAACACTGTTTTGGATTGTCTATCTTATCTGAAATGGGTGTCCAATAACTTTTTAAAATAGGTTAATATGATGTTTACAGCATATCCAAAGTTGGATGTCATCGGACTTATGAGATATATAGTAAAGTTTACATTACAACTACTATGTGTTGCTATGTAACTAATAGTTGATGTGTATGATTATATAATTGTGTAGGGCACGCGAAGTGCAGATAACTGTAAGTTGTTAAACTGTTATTGGTAAAAAACGATCAAGGCAAGTCTTTCGGTTCCTATTTGCTATGTGAATTTGATGGTGAACTGTTTGAAATCTTTATTGCAAATAGCATGGTGTGTTATATTAATGTTAAAAGTATGAAATGTTAAAGTCAATTTATGACTACGTTGATTGAGTAATGAATGTTGATTGAGTAAGGAACTCAATCTTTATACTTGTTATATGAACTATAACATGTATGTTATGTTAGTCCAATGTTTATGAGATGTATATCGAGCATGTTATTATGTGCTATGTGATGCATGAAAACTATTAGATTTTGCTGGGATGTCGAGTTCAACCTTGCAAATAACCACTTTTTGTAACATTCTAGAATTTTAAATTATAATATTAAATATTTATTGATTTATATAAGTATTTAATGGATATGTTTATTGTTGAATAAATAATTGTTCATTTTGAGTTGATGTGGGTTAGTTAATTATTTGTTGAATAAATAATTAAGGAGATTATTGATTTATATAAGTATTTAATGGATATGTTATTGTTGAATAAATAATTGTTTAATTTGGGTTGATGTGTGGTTTAGTTAATTATTTGTTGAATAAATAATTAAGGAGCTAAGAAAATTAATTGTTATGAGATTATATACTAATTTAATTTAATAATTAAGTCAGAGAGCTAATAATGATTAAATGAATTGTAATATTTTAATTAGAATTTGTAATTAAAATAAAGTGTTAGTTGGTTAAATAAATTTATAATTATAAAGGAAATTATAATTATGTGGTAGTTACTTATGTGTTAAAGTAATTTAATAGATTAGCATTTGAATTGATTAAATTGATTATTTAATTTATTAGAAGTGTGACAAATAACCTTGCTATAAATGAGTTATTAAAATAAATTAAAGGAGTTTAATTCAGTTTTACCAAACAAGGCCTAATGTCTATTAAGTATTTATTCTAATAGTGTTTTTCCAAACAAGGCATAATGATTAATTGATTATTTTTTTAGTGGTTAGCCAAACAAGCCTTATGGCTTTTGATTTTCAAAAACTATAATAACTGATATAAATTATATCTATATTTATATTATATCATTAATATATATTATTACTATATACCTTATATTATTCTACGTATGTTAGAAGAGAAAAGAAAGACTCAGCTGAAGAAAAGGGAGAGAAGAAGAATACAGAGAAAATTGAGAAAACTCTAGAGAGAAAATGAGTGATTTCTAACAAGTTTTTGAGAAAGAAATTGGGGAAAAGAAGCTTGATAATCAAAAGGATAACCATCATCTTCTTAAATCAAAGGTAGGATATTAATCCTCTTATTTTATTTTAAAGTTTAGCCTTCCTCTTCCAAAAACTCTCTGTAAAATAATTTTAAAAAGATGAATTGTTGATATATATATATATATATAAATTTGTATGATAATTGTTTGTAAAAGGTTGTTTCATGAGTTTATATATGATTATAGAGAAATTAATTCATGTATGTATGCAATTTGTGAGGAAAACCATATTACAGTGTTTATATGAAAATATATGAGTATGGCTTAGTTTAAAATGAAATTAAGGTTTGATTAATTGTTAATATATATAAATTGACTATTGAATTTGATAGAGTTTGTATAATCATAACCATGGTATTTTGAATTTACTATTTTGATTGAAAAACAAAATCACAGTGTTGATTTTCATTATAAATGTCAAAAATAGAGTTTTTGCCAAAAAGCAATGAAATTGAGTGTTGTAAAGTTGATAATTGTGTTGTTATATGTGTATAATCATGCTAGAAGTCTTTACAATATGTTTACATGAAGTCTATGTACGAATTACATGTTAATTAGTTTTTTAGATTGGAGCTTGTAAGCCAATTTGGCTTTTTGTTCATGCTGTTGCCGAGGCTGTCACCGAGTTCTGGACTTTAGCGCCGTAGCGTGGTCCAGCAGTACAAGTTTCACGCTGCAGCGCTGACGCCACACCGTAGCGCCAATCGTTGGCATCTGACTCGCGCCGCAACGCCAGCTCAGCGCCGCAACGCCAACCACAGTGTAAATTGTGGCGCCGCAGCGCGAGTTAGCAAAATGGTCTGACAGTTTTAGTTTATTACACAAATTTTGAAAATAAATGTTATGTGTTAATAATAAGAATGTAAAATGACGATTTCAGTAGTATTAAACAATGAATGAGCATGTTATCAAGTGTTAACTAGTATTAACATAGTTTGATTATGTGAATGGGTAATTTGACCTACATGTTGTATATATTTGTTTATATAGATATAAAATATTGGTAATGACTAATTATATTATGATGACATATGTATAAGGTATTGATTCAAGTTGTAAAGTTTTACTTGTGCTAAAGGCAAGTTCTCTAACTCAGAAATTTTATTGTGCGAGTTTAATTTCGTTGAGTACATTATTGTCTTTGATTCAATTGCAATTACACAAGTGGCTAACTCTACATTTTCGTAGAGCTAGATGGTTTATTTTTGAGAAAGCTTTTGTATCTAATTGTTCATAAGGAAACAAGTATTCTAAATCGTATATTTAGTATTGAACAAGTTTCTTTAATATGTAACTTGTTATTTAGCATGCAAATCACTATATTCTAATATTCTAGTGTTGAACAACTTTATCGTTCAAACTACTATTCATTATGCATGCTTGGTATCCAATTCTCAATAAACTTTGACTTAATATTGTTCAAAGCAAATTATGATATGATTATTCAATGTTTATGCTATTAGATTATTCCTAAAGCATGATGTTAATTTACAAATATCAATTCAGTTATGATTATTCCATAACATACAGTTATTTCTTTTGTATTCAACTAATCCTTAGTTGATGACCGTTGAATTCTAAATTACCATGTAATGTATCCAAACCAAACTTACTTTGGTGCAGACTTGTATTCTAAATACTGAGATGAACAACTCTTTTATTAGAGGTTTACGCTTAGCGTTGAAATGACTGTGCACAATACATTGTACGAAGGGTTGATCCCCCTAAGTACGTGGAGTCCTTATAGTCTTATGACTGTTAAAGTTAAAGTTGAAAGATTACTTATAACTGTGGACATGATTCGTGGTCATTAAACCCTCAGTAGTATGTTTAAAATGTTAATAGAAACTATCATTCAGTTCTATTGAACCTATTTCTGTCAAAGGTTATAATATTGTAAAGTATTTATTCTTATTTTAAGTGAGCCCTTTTTGCTCACTCTTGCATATTATATACTTATTGCAGCTAAGGTTGAGAAGGTTAATGAACCGACCACTAGCAAAGGAAAGGGAAAAATGTACAAGTGATGAAGACTAGTAATTTTATTTTATCGTTATAGACTTTTGAATGATGTAATAATTTAATTTCCGCATTTGAATGATTGTAATTAAAGGTTAGATAACCTGGGATATTTTTTATTTAAGTTTAGTCCTGTATGGGCAGGTTTTATTATTCAATTTTATTATGATTGGGAAGTTAGAAATAAATTTTTGATTAAGTGAACACCAAATCTTAAGGAAATGAAGTACCCGAATTTGGGGGTGTCATACTTTTGCAGGTTAATTATTTAAGGTAAAGTTATGTGCTACTTGAAAGATATGAATCAGATGTGATACTTGAAGATTTATATACTTTGGCTGAGTTATTAATATTTGAACCATGTTTAAGGTTCTAAATAATGTATTAATGTTGAATTGTAATATCATTTTGTGATGCAAACTCTTGTAGTATTAAAACGATTCTGAGACAGTTAGATGTAAAGGTTCAAAGTTTTGGGAACGAGAATAGCTTGTAATAGAAAATTGTAATTATTCCGCAAATTTCAGTGGTTGTAATATCGTTTAATGATGTAAAATAAGAGGATGGATGTATTGTTAACGACCGAAGTCAATAGTTGAATTATATGAATTTTGGGGTCGTTAAAATTTATGCCAAGTTGAAGAAAATACGAGTTGTGACCACCCCAAATCCGGGTACTTTATTCCCTCAAGATTTGGTGTTCACTTGATAAAACATTCGTGTCTAACTATCCAATCATAATAAAACTTAACAATAAACCTTCATATTAAAGGATTACATTAATAAAAATCTCACATGTTATCTAACCTATAAATACAAACATCATATGCGAAAAAATTAAATAACTTCATTACAATAATTAAAATAAAGTCTGATAACAAAATGTCAACATGATTACAAGTCTTCAATACTTGTTCATCTTTCCTTTCCCTTCACTGGTGCTAAGTACATCGACCTTCTCAAATTTAGCTGTAATATTTATATAAGCAAGAGGTAGCAAACAAGGCTCACTTGAAATAACAATGAATACAACTTTACAACAATTGCCAAATAAGAAGCTCAATAGAACTGAACAATATGCTCTATTAATGATACTCAAAATCTGAAATATATATATATCTGAGGGTCATAAGACCACGAACTATGTCCATAGTTATATGTAATCTTTCAACTTAAACTTTTACAGTCATAAGACTATAATGACTCCTCGTACTTAGGGAAATCAGCCCTTCTTACAATGTATTGTTGATAAATAGGTTTTATACCAACTTATCCGGTATCTGTTACTTGAATTAGTTGCTTATACTCATGTTTCTTAGTTACTTTTCATGCATTTTGTGTTCATTCTGTAGATCATATGCTTGGGAACGATGTGAGCTACTATTGGTATGAAAACTGCAAGAAAAAGAAATCCAGACATTGTTTGGGCTTTCATGTTCATTTCATGTTCTTGGCTTGGAACTTAGACTATGTTTTAGAGAATATTCTTAGCTTTCTAGAACATCTTGAATCATTCCAATCGGAGTTCGGATGCAAGAGTTATGACCTTTGTACCAACGGACGTTGAACGTCACTGTTTTGGATGGCCATTTGCATAGCTGTCACTCCCAACCCAATTTTGGACTTCATTCATCAATTATTTTTCAATTATCAAAGAATGAAAGTTGTAGATCTCATCAAGAGCTTCGATTTGATAGGTGGCAGGCCCCATAACTCTTCCCAGATCAAACATTATGGTCGTTTTACCAAAGGACACTACATCAGAAAACCAATGGCACGAGCGCACAAATTTGTAATAAAATTGTAGCGCGGTCGTGCGAGTCCCTGTACCAAAAAAACGCATTTTGCTACTTGAGCACGGCCGCGCCTAACCCCAGGCCATTTCTAGCGCGGTCGTGCCATTTCTAATGTTGATTAGAGCTGACTTTTTCACTAAAAAGAGCAATTGAAGCTTAACTTAGAAGAGGGTTCAATGAGGGCTTATAAATAACACGTATTATAAGTATGTAAAGGAGATTCCACCCCTTAGGGGATCAAAGAGTTATCGTTACTTTCTCTCTTCAATATTAGATTAGAGTAGTTTAGAACCCTAGATTAACTAAGATTTGGGGATTGAAGCAATTGAAGATCCTTGAAAGTTCTGAAGTGAAACAAGAGGAGAAACTCAAATTTGCGATTCTTAATCCCTAACTCTCTTTACTTCTATTTGTATCTTTCAATGTATAATCAATTATGGATTATGTATTTTGATTCTATGATGAGTTAAACTTTATTTTGGGATTGCAATGGATTCTATTGCTTAGTTTAATCTGATAGACTTCATTGTTAACCTTATTGATTGCTATGGGATTGACTATTAAGATTCATGCTTATTTTCTTAGTTGATTGGCCATCAATTAATGTGATAACCCATATGAACTTGAAAGACGAAGTATAAGTTTAGATTTGATCTTGATAGCTTGTGTTTGTATGTTCTACGTGGTGATGGAATGTATGATTCGTGCTTAGGATAGACATATTCCGAGGCATCGCTCGTAGTCAATTGAGATTTTGGGCTTAAACCCTAATTATTTGTAAATCACAGACATATAGTGGTTTTGGTAATGTGGGTGTTCATGTGTATTCTATCAATTGTGGATTATATGTGATATGGGTATGGTACATTGAGATATGGCTGTACTTTACTTTCATGTTCTCTACTAGCAATCCAGTGCAAGTAATTTGGCTTAACAGGGAGTGTGTTGATTTAACAGATTCAATAGATGAAATTATAATCTCAAATCTTCATTATCTAGTCTCACCCAGGAAATAGTTAGGTTTATTTAATTTAATAGTTTAAATATATAATATTAAATCACTCGTTTAAATAAGACTGAAATAGTTATGGGCTAGTGATTGGTGAAATTTATTAGTTAATTCTCCGTGGAAACGATACTTTACTTACTATTTATTACTTGTTGACTGTGTATACTTGCACTAATATATTGATCGGTAAAACGACCAACAAGTTTTTGGCGTCGTTACTGGTGAATTAACTTAATAAATTTATGCCAACATTAATTTCAATCAAATAGGTCTTAATTTAAACATTTTTTTGTTTTAATTATCTTCCTATATATCTCTCTTTTCAGGTACCGTGGATAACTTTGCTTATCAATGGCCTTATGCAAACATGACTTGACCAAGGGACATAAGCACTGAGGGACTCAAATTATTTTCTATATTGTCAGCACAAATTGTAACACTTTCAAAAAGGTTGGAGGTTCTTGCAGCCCAACGCACTCGGGAGATAGAAGTTACATGTGAATATTGTACTAGCGAGCATCCGAGTTATCAGTGCAACATCAGTGTTGGACAAGTACAGTTTGGGGGTGATTACCTCAACAACTATGCTTATTCCAATTATCATCAAGGTTGTGGGTATCACCCATATTATAAATGGAGTTATAACTATCAAGACCAATACTGTGTTCCAAGTCCAACATATCCATCAGGTTTCTCATATCCACCTCCATTGCGACAAGAAGAAAATTCAGAGTTAAAGGAATTCATGTCTAAGAACATAGCAGACCAGGAAGAGATGATAATGAGTCAGGAGTTATCAACCCAGAATCTTAATTGACAAATGGAACAACTAATTAACTCCTCAATGAATGGTCCTCAATACATGTATTTCAAAACTGAACAAGATAATTCAAGATTAGAGGATTTATGGTTCAAATTTATAGCATCAACTGAGGAGAAGATGATTGAGCAAGAGAGGTCAATTCAAAATCTTCAGAATCAGATGGATCAAATTTTCGAAGCCTTGAATAATCGCCCTCAAAAAGATTGGTGTTATGTCATAGATGATGAAACTGATGGAGAACCAGAAGTGTACATGCCACTGGTTGAGCTCAAAAAAGTTGTTATTGAGGAGATAACTGGGGGTATGGAAAATGAAGATCATTAGTTGACTTGTATAAATCCCCAAGTGCCTTCTCAGTTAGAGTTGAAAAATTCAGTGAACTTTGTACACCCATGTCCCCTTGGTAGTCACATCTAAAGTGAGAATTTCTGCGATTAAGAGGCCTCTTACAAACCATGGTGGGCCAAGGAAGAGATAATAGAAGAAGAAAAGCCCGTTGTATCTGTCATTCCTCAATGCAAAAATTTATTCACAAATACAACAGACAAAGCACCTAGCTATGGAATAGAACTGGGGACATCATGTACAGGAAATATGCTAGGTTGTTTTAATTCACAGACTCTCATGATGGGGAACCTACCAAAGCACATAGCAGTTCTAATGGATGGAGGATTTTTGGATTATCATAGAGGAATTGGATAGCGTTGTCAAGAAAAGAGTCCAGCTAATGGACTATAAACCGAGCGCTAGATGCGAGGCACCCCATCCACTCTTTCTCCTTCCTTGTTTAATTCTTATTTACAATTCCATTTACTTATTCTTCTATGTTTAATTCTTCATGCTTTCTATATTTCGTAGATGTTTGATAGTTGTAAGACTTAATAATAGTTTAATTATTTCTCCTCTCAAGTTCAATCCAATTGCTATAAGCATTCAAGGTCAAACAGAAGTCAAAAACTGAAGTTGCCAAGGTACAAGGTAGCGCGGCCGCACACATCTACAAGCCAAACACAGCGCGGCCGAGCCATATCTCAGTTATAAAAAATAAACACTGCTCAATTTTTAGAATTTCTGACTCAAGCATTCGGACAGTTAGAAGCCCACACTCAGTTTCCAACTATAGAATATCTCAAACTTATCCATCGCCTGATATACCATCGGATCATGAGGAGGTGAGTGGAGATGACATTGCCACTTAGGGGAGTATTCTTTCACTTTTAATTACAATATGGGAATTATTTGTTTTAAGTTTGGGGGTATTGGGTTTAGTCAGTAGTTTAGAGCATGTAGTGTAATTGCATCATATAGAGTACTTTCATGTTACATATAGTTAATTGCATGTTAGTAGTTATTAGTTTAATTTTGTAGAAAATTTTTTCTTTTTGTTTGCTTAATATCTGTTTAGTTAGATAACATTGCACAATCCCAGGTTTTTAGTTAGTTGAATTCTAATTTGGCTATTGATAACATAGAAATTTGATAGATTTTTGAAGGTGGTTGATAACTTAAGCTTAGTTATAATTTTATACATGATGTGATCTATGTTTGTTGTTTAGATGCTACCGGTTAGCACGTAAGGGTTCATGTTTGCTTGTGGGTTAAAGATTAACTTGTTTGCCTGCTGAGATGAAAACTCTGTTTTTAAAGATAGAATTGTGTAGGAATGAACATTGACTATGAAAACACTAAAATTCAAACTTTGGGAACGCATGGGTATTCTTGCTATATTAAAAAAACAGAAAAAGAGAAATGAGAAAAATGAATAATTACTGTAGCTAGTCTTGTTTCAGGGCCTTTGTTACTTGAGTAAGTACGCCCGAGGGGATTGTCTCTACACCTAGCGCCCTAAGGTCTTAATGGCCTGGGAGTCATTGGTCGAAAGCTCTCTAAAGGGTAGCACTGTTAGCCTAATGGAATGAAACATTGCATAGTCAGGGAAATAATAATAAAAATATTTCAATAAACACCGCGAAAAGTGCGAAAATTGCCCTAGTGAGTAAAAATAAAGCAGGATGAACCCTTTGCTGAACCTTAGCTTGTACTGATGTGTTGGGGTAGTTGTTGTTTAATTTATATGCATAGTTCTTGATTTGAACCTCGGTTTTCTTTCTTAAGCAGTATAGCATGTGAAATCTTCACATTTGTCAAGCTTATCTGAGAACACAACACACACACACACAACATCTTTATAGCATGTCAGGATTATCTAATTGTATGTCATTATGCCTGTAGCTTAGTTTGATGCTTTGTTCTTAGATCTTGATAATTATATGAGGCAAATCTTATTGGAATTCTTAATATGGCTGGAAATCTGGGGATTCATTGTCATAGTAGCGTAGCTTGAATAGCATATAGATTGCATTATGTTGTGTTGCTTGGGGACAAGCAACAATTTAAATTTGGGGGTATTTGATAAGTAGGTTTTATACCTACTTATCTGGTATCTGTTTCTTGAATTAGTTGCTTATACTCATGTTTCTTACTTACTTTTAATACATTTTGTGTTCATTTTGTAGATCATATTATTGGGAACGATGTGAGTGACTATTGGTATAAAAATGCAAGAAAAAGCAATCCGGACATCGTTCAGACTTTCATGTTCATTTCATGTTATTGGCATGGAACTTGGACTATGTTTTAGATCATCTTCTTAGCTTTCCGGAACATCTTGAATCATTCCAATCGGAGTTCGGATGCAAGAGTTATGACTTTTGTACCAACGGACGTTGGACGTCACTATTTTGGATGGCCATTTGCATAGCTATCACTCCCAACCCAATTTCAGACTTCATCCGTCCATCATTTCTCAATTGTTAAAGACAGAAAGTTGTAGAGCTCGTCGAGAGCTTCGATTTTATTGGTGGAAGGCCATGTAACTCTTCTCGGATCAAACGTTATGGCCGTTTTACCAGAGGCCACTGCATTAGAAAACCAATGGCACGACCGCGCGAATTTGTAGTGCAATTATAGCGCGGCTGCGCAAGTCCCTGGACCAAAAAAATGTGTTTTGCTACTTGAGCACGGCCGCGCCTAACTGCAGGCAAATCCCAGCGCGGCCGCGCCACTTCTAATGTTGACCAGAGCTGACGTTTTCACTAAAAATTGCAATTGAAGCGTAACTTAGAGGAGGTTTCAATAAGGGCTTATAAGTAAGACGTATTATCATTATGTAAAAGAGATTCCACCCCTTGGGGGATCAAAGAGCTATCGTTACTTTCTCTCTTCAATATTAGATTAGAGTAGATTAGAATCCTAGATTAGCTAAGATTTGGGAATTGAAGCAATTAAAGATCCTTGAAAGTTCAGAAGTGAAACAAGAGGAGAAACTCAAATTTGTGATTCTTAATCCCTAACTCTCTTTACTTCTATTTGTATCTTTCAATGTATAATCAATTGTGGATTATGAATTTTGATTCTATGATGAGTTAAACTTTATTTTGGGATTGCAATGGATTGTATTGCTTAGTTTAATCTGATAGACTTCATTGTTAACCTTATTGATAGCTATGGGATTGACTATTAAGATTCATGCTTATTTGCTTAGTTGATTGGCCATCAATTAATGTGATAACCCATATGAACTTGAAAGATGAAGTATAAGTTTAGATTTGATCTTGATAGCTTGTGTTTGTATGTTCTACATGGTGATGTAATGTATGATTCGTGCTTAGGATAGACATATACCGAGGCATCGCTCGTAGTCAATTAAGATTTTGGGCTTAAACCCTAATTATTTGTAAATCACATAGACATATAGTGGTTTAGGTAATGTGGGTGTTCATGTGTATTCTATCAATTGTGGATTATATGTGATATGGGTATGGTACATTGAGATATGGCTGTACTTTACTTTCGTGTTCTCTACTAGCAATCCAGTGCAAGTAATTTGGCTTAACAGGGAGTGTGTTGATTTAACTGATTCAATATATGAAATTATAATCTCAAATCTTCATTATCTAGTCTTACCCAAGAAATAGTTAGGTTTATTTAATTTAATAGTTTAAATATATAATATTAAATCACTCGTTTAAATAAGACTGAAATAGTTATGGGCTAGTGATTGGTGAAATTTATTAGTTAATTCTCCGTGGAAACGATACTTTACTTACTATTTATTACTTGTTGACCGTGTATACTTGCACTCATATATTGATCGGTAAAATGACCAACAATTGTACACAAACATTTCAACGCTATGCGTAAATTATCTCCTATAATATGGTTGTTCATCTCAGCATTTAGAATACAAGTCCACCCCAGAAACTCGTAAGGTCCATACCGAGTTCTGAATGTCGTTCGAGGTACATCCTCCTTTTTTACTTTCAATTGGTGATACCCACTTCTCAAATCTATTTTCGAGAAGTACTTAGCACCCTTCAATTAATCAAACAAGTCATTTATTCTTGGTAACGGATATTTATTCTTAATAGTGACTTTGTTTAATTCCCTATAAGCAATGCAAAGACGCATTGACCCATCCTTCTTCTTCACGAATAATATTGGCGCTCCCCACAGTGATATGCTTGGTTGAATGTATTTCTTGTCTAGCAATTCTTGCAGTTGTACCACCAATTCCTTCATCTCCACCGGAGCCATTTCGTACGGGGCCATCGATATCAGAGCAGTTCCTGGTGCTAAGTCGATCACGAACTCAATTTCTCTGTCAGCCTAAAGTCCTGGAAAATCCTCCAAAAACACATCTACAAATTCCCTAACCACTGGTATCTCGTCCAGTTTCACACCCTTCTTCTGAGTATCGACTATGTAAGCTAAATAACCCATATAACCTAGACTCAACAACTTCTTGGCCTGCATAATCGTCAGACATCTCGCACGTCTAGACGATTTTCTACCATAGAAAACTACCTTTGACGGAGTCATAAGATTTACACATTTCTTTTGGCAATCAATTATCGCTCCATAATTGAACATTCAATCCATTCCCAAAATAACATTAAACTCTCCGAGTTTTATCAGAATTAAATCTACCATCATGACATTTCCCTTAATATTCACCTTACAATTCTTTTATACGAACCTAACACGAATTACTTTATTATTCGCAATTTCTATGTTTAAAGAGAAATTCAATTCTTCACTAGGCAATCCTAACCTCTTAGCAAATTCATCAGATATAAACGAGCAAGTAGCACCCGAATCAAATAATACATAAGCAGCAATATCATTGATTGGGATAATACCTGACATAACATCTTGCACAGTCATGTTGAAGGTTCTAGCTGTGGGTTTGTTTGATGTCTTTGGTCCAGCAATGGTCCATGTACAACCATTGCTACCTCCCTTGCTTTCTGTTGTCTCCCCAGCTTTCTTCTTAGGGCATTCAAGAGCAAAATGATCCTTTAACCCGCACGTAAAGCGAATGTTCTTCTTGGGTTGATTGCAATTTGGGGCGATGTGACCTTCCTGACCATAGTTAAAGCATACACGTTTCCCCATTAAGCACACACCCTTGTGAAACTTCCCGTAGGTAGCACATGTTTCGAACTTCTTATTCTGCTGGTTACCCTGCTGATTTCCAGCAACCAAATTTCCATTCCATTTCCTCTTCAGGTTATTGTTACCATTTCCACTACCACCACCACCATTCTTAACCTCCACATCATTCTTCTTCTTTTTCTGTTCTTGATTAAACTTTGATACTGCCTCGCCTCCACCTTCAGCGAGAATTGCCTTCTCTATTAGTGCTGTAAATTTCTTCAGCTGGAATAGGGAGACCCTAATGTACAACCAGCGTTTCAGTCCCTATTCAAATCTCTTAGCTTTGCATTCATCTGTGCTGACTTGATATGGCGCAAACCTCGCCAACTCGTTAAATTTTACGGTATACTCTGATACCGTCACTGATCCCTGCTTCAGTTCTAAAAAATGAACCTCCATTTGATTCTTCAAACTCTCTTGGAAATAAGTCTCGAAGAATATCTCCTTCAACCTATCCCAAGTCATAACCCTTTGTCCTCCTCGAGTTTTATTGGTCTGTCACCAATAACTCGCCTTTGCTTTCAACATGAATGTTGCAAAAGCAGTCTTCTAATTCTCCCCTACTCGTGCAACATCGAACACTTTCTCTATATTCATTATCCAGGTCTTTGCCTCAACTGGATTAATTGACCCACAAAATTATGGTTGTCCAACCGCCTTGAAGTCCTTAAATGTCACAACTTGATTCTGCGGTTGATTCTGCAATGCACCCCTCAATAACGTCACTAGCTGCTAAACTAGGTTAGCCTCAACATTATCGTTATTGGTAGTTCCCTCAGTGGTTCTTTGTCGTGGTTGACGTCTTGGAGGCATTTTCTGTTAAAATATACTCATTAGATTATTACTCAATTCCTTTTAAGTATTTCTACTTAACTTACACCCCATAAAAGAAATCATCACATAACACATAACACTTTGAATAAAATAAAATAATAACTTTTATTCATTCATAATCTTTTTGAAAACATAAAAACAATAGTATAATTGTTATTTACATTACTTTCCTGAACTACTAAAGTTTCAGGATAACATCAACATCATATCCCATTGATTACATATCACTAGGGATTTACATATTATTTAACATCTTATTAATCGCATATCAGGTACATTCCCTATGATGTCCTACTAAGATGTTGCGTAGCCTTACGACGCTCTTCCTCCATGATCCGTAACATTGTCCTGCGGTCTAATATGTACGGCGGTAGTGTCTCGAACTGAATCGGATAACCCATGACCCGATCTTGAGCTCGAATAATCACGGTGTTGAACACTTATTCATCTCCTCCATCTTCATCCTCTTTGCTTGTGCGTCTCTCTTTGCTATTCCTGGCTCATTGACTCTTTCCCTCTTAGTAGATTCTTCTTTCAACTTGTTCTTCAGCTCTGCAATCTCCGCTGTCATTTGTTCATTCTCTTCTTTAGTGTGGACCAGCTTCTCTTCGACATTATTCAGACGTTCCTCTCAATCTTGGATCTCGTCGTCCTTTTGTGCCATCAAGGTTTGTTGTTCAGCTACTATCTCTTCCAACTCCATGACGGTATCCTGAAGTTCCACATTGCGGTCGTAAACTTCATCGTACATACGAGCAGCCATAGAGTTTAGTGGAATCTCTTCCTCCTCCGTCCTCGTCATCCTCATTCGACTGTGGAAGCTAAACGGGATCCTCCTCATCTGCTTCTACATCATCATCCTCATCAGGTAAACCATCCTGCCCAACTACTGTGACCAACGGAGCTGACTCCCATGAAAGTAGTTGTTTACAGACCACCTGAATGTCACGAGGCTCCTCCTCTCTAGGAATCTGAGGTCCTTCCTCCTTAGCCTGACTGGATTCTCCTACATTAGCCATCCTGACAATAAAATTTTTAAGTTTTAATTACTAATCATTATTACTCGACACTCACGAGCACATAAGTTGTAATCACAAAAGCACATAAGTGTTTTATTACTTCTTCCTTAAAACTCGATAAGAGTTTATTACCACTATCTTTTCAAAGGTTACTTCCTAAGGCTTTTCACCCACCTAAGGTTCATAACCTAAAGCTTTGATACCAATTTGTGACACCCCCAAATCCGGGAACTTCATTCCCTCAAGATTTGGTGTTCACTTGATAAAACAATCATGTCTAACTACCCAATCATAATAAAACTGAACAATAAACCTTCCCATTATAGGATTACATTAATAAAAATTTCCCAGGTTATCTAACCTTCAAATACAAATATCATATGCGGAAAAATTAAATAACATCATTACAATAATTAAAATAAAGTCTGACAACAAAATGTCAACATGGTTACAAGTCATCAATACTTGTTC
Organism: Panax japonicus; assembly: GCA_020205505.1. NCBI lineage: Eukaryota > Viridiplantae > Streptophyta > Magnoliopsida > Apiales > Araliaceae > Panax > Panax japonicus. The sequence goes on from CM035104.1 coordinate 19,165,909, forward strand.
ATCTTTCCTTTACCTTTTCTGGTGCTAGGTACATCGACCTTCTTAACTTTAGCTGTAATATTTATACAAGCAAGAGTGAGCAAACTAATGCTCACTTGAAATAACAATGAATAAAACTTTACAACAATTTCCAAATAATAGACTCAATAGAATGAACAATATGCTCTATTAATGATAATCAAATTCTGAAATATATATATTTGAAGGTCATAAGACCACGAACTATGTCCATAGTTATAAGTAATCTTTCAACTTAAACTTTAACTGTCATAAGACTATAGGGACTCCTCGTACTTAGGGGGATCAGCCCTTCGTACAATGTATTGTGCACAAACATTTCAACGCTATACGTAAAATATCCCCTATAATAGGGTTGTTCATCTCAGCATTTAGAATAAAAGTCCGCCTCAAAGTAAGTTTGGTTTGGATACGTTTCTAGGTAATTTGGAATTCAACAGACATCAACTAAGGATTAGTTTAATAAATATTTAATAATGTTATGCTATGGAATAAATCATAACTGAATCGAAATTGTAAATTAAGGTCATGCTTTAGGAATAATCTAATAGCATAAATATTGAATAATATAACATGCCTTGCTTAATCAATATTAAGCTAAGGTTGAAGTCTTATTTAGAATTGAGTATTGGGCATGCATAACAAATGGTAACTTGAACGATAAAACTTGTTCAACATTAATATATCAGAATGTAGAAACTTGGATGCTAACTAACAAGTTTAGGTTTAGAAAAACTTACATAATATAATTAGAGTTAAGAAACTTGCATAATTGGAAACAAACTAGAGACAAGAAACTTGCTCAACAGAAGATTAAGGTTTAGAAAACTTGCCCAACGAAACAAGTTAAAAACAAGAATAACTGGCTCAATATAATCGAGATAGGGTAAGTAAACTTACCTTGAGTGTAAGATAAACCGAAATAACTCGAATCACAATACCCTATATACATGTCATCATGACAGAATTAGTCATTACCAACACTCTAAATAAATACGTATATACATCATGTATGGTTTGATTTTTAACCACAAAGTCAAGTTATATTAGTAATAAAACTCGTAGATTATTAATAATATACTCATTCTTAGTATAGTAATACCAAAATCACATCCTAACAGTTATACTATTTCACTTAGTCAACTTTTTTAGAATTGGTGTAACTAAAACATACTGTCTGACCATTCTACAAACTCGCGCTGCGGCGCCACAATTTACACTGTGGGACAGCCCTACGGCGCGGCGCAAGTCACATGCCAATACTTGGCGCTGTGGCGTGGCACTGCGGCGCGAGACTTGTACTGTGAGGCCGCGCTACGGTGCCGAACTACAGTCCCCGACGGCCAACTTCGGCAACAACATAAACAAAGCCAATTTTGGCCTACAAGCTACTTTCTAACAACTGAATTAACATGTAATACATATATAGACTTCACACAAACATAATTTAAGGACTCTTAACATGATTTTACCCATATAACAATATAAACATCGAATTTAAAACATCTAATTTCACTTTTTTTTTATAAAACTTCATTTTTTTCACATTTTCAGTGAAAATCATCACTATAATTTTGTTTTTCCACCAAAACAGTTAATTTAAAATACTTTGTTTACGTTTATTCATCTACTTTCAAAATCAATAATCAATTTATATATTATACAAAGAATTAAACCTCAATTTTACTTTAAACTAAGCCATATTCATATATATTCATACCAATTCACTGTAATATGGTTTCCTTTACAAATAAATACATAACATGAATTAACTTACTATAACTCATCTATAAACTTATGAAAACAATTTCATAACAACCAATTATCACATGGAATCTATATAACACAAATAATTCAATCTTCACAAAGTTTTATTGAGAATTCTTTTGAATAGAATAAAACTAAAACTTTTTGAAAAGTAAAAGTAAGATGATACCTTAGTTTTAGAAGATGATGGTTATCCTTTGATTATCAAGCTTTCTTTTCCCCAATTTCTCTCTCAAATTCTCTAGACTTCTCCCAATTCTCTCTCAATTTTTCTCTGCAACTTTCTTCTTCTCTGTGTTCTTCCTCTCTATTCTAAACTTACGTACTAATATTATAAGGTAATAATAATATAGGTATTAATTATATAATATAAATATAACATTAACTGACATCAGTTATTTTTTATTTAAAAATAAAAAGACATAAGACTTGTCTGGCTAACTACCTAAAAATTAACAAATTAAATCTTATGCCTTGTTTGGTAAAACATATTTAAATTAAAGACTTAATATGCATTAAGCCTTGTTTGGAAAAACTGAATTAACCTCCTTTAACTTATTTTAATAACTCCTTTATAGTATAATTTATGGTCACACTTTATTTAATTAAATTTTAATATTCAATATAATTAATTCTAATAACAATTTATTAAATACATTTATCACATAAATCAAAATTATAATTTTCTTTATAATTATATTTTTATTTAATAATTTAACACATCCTTTTAATTACCACATCAAATTAAAATATCATTATAATAATTCATTTAATCATTATAAACTCTCTAACTTAATTTATAATTTAAATTAGAATATTATATCATGATGATCAATTTTCTTAACTCATAAATTATTTATTTAACAAATAAACAAATCAATTAAAATATTTATATAACTCAATAAATATTTTGAATTACAATTTAAAATTTTGGATTGTTACATCCTTCCCTCCTTACAAGGATTCTGTCCCCAGAATCATAACTCAAACAAATCATTCCTCACATTCTTCCATACTTACAAAGATTCTGTCTCCAAAATCGAAGACACGGATTAAACAAATAACTCAAGGTAATCTTTCATCATTTTATCTCCGAGTTCCCACGTAGCATCTTCAGCATTGTTGTTCCTCCATATCACCTTCACGGAAGGTATTAATTTATTCCGGAGCACCTGTTCTTTCCTGTCAACTATCTGGATAGGAATCTCCTCATAGGTCAAGTCCTTATCAAACTGAAATTGTTCGTACTCGATCACGTGCTTGTAATCGGGTTTATACGGTCGTAACACCGAAACATGAAAAACATTGTGAACATTTTCCAACTCTGGAGGTAGAGCTACCTCGTAAGCCACTTCTCCTACTCTTCGCAGCACTTCGAAGGGTCCAATAAACCTCGGGCTTAGCTTTTCCTTTTTACCAAAATGAATTTTTCCCTTCCAAGGAGAAACTTTTAAGAACACATAATTTCCTACGTCGAATGCACGATCTTGTCTATGTTGATCAGCATACTTCTTCTGTCTGTCTTGAGCAGCTACTAATCTTGTTCTGATGAGTTTGACAACGTCAGCAGTTTATTGTACCAGTTTTGGTCCTAATAGTTAACGTTCACCGACTTCATCCCAGCACAGTGGAGTTCTGTACTTTCTGCCGTACAATGCTTCGTAGGGCGGCATGCCGATGCTTGCGTGGTAATTGTTGTTGTAGGAAAATTCCACCAATGGTAAATGTTAATCCCAGCTCCCTTTGTAAGTCCATGATGCATGCCCTAAGCATATCTTCCAATATTTGGATTGTTCGTTCAATTTGGACATCTGTTTGCGGATGATATGCCATACTCATTCTCAACTGTGTTCCTATACATTCTTGTAGTCTCTTCCAAAAGTTTGACGTGAATCGCGGATCTCTATCTGACACAATTGACACTGTCACTCCATGTCTCGAAACGATCTCTTTAACGTACAACCTTGCACACTGATCAAGATTGAACCTAATCTTTATTGGCAAAAAGTGTGCTAATTTTGTCAGTCTGTCAACTATCACCCAAATTGCATCGCATCTTCTTTGAGTAGTTGGAAGACCCACCACAAAATCCATTGTGATTTGTTTCCACTTCCATTCCGGTATTTCCAACAGTTGAAGTAATCTGCTTGGTCTTTGATGATCGGCCTTGACTCTTTGACATGTCAAACATTTCATGACATTTTCTGCGACATCTCTTTTCATGTTTGGCTACCAAAATCGACGTCATAAATCTTGATACATCTTCGTACATCCTTGATGAATCGAGTACCTTGAAATATGAGCTTCTGTCAAGATTTCTTCTTTAATATCCTGTACAGCTGGAACACAAATTCTTCCCTAGAATTTTAGTAACCCTTCGGTATCGATCTTGTATTTCACTTCACCAATCTCAACAACTTTCTCTTTGATCTTTCCACATTCTTCATCTTGTAATTGAGCATTCTTAACTTTGTCCACCAAAGTTGGACTAGCTTCTATCTGGAATAGTCGTTCATCGGATTCGTTTAGAAATTTTATTTCCAACTCTAGCTTTGTCACTGTTGAAATAAGTTCCTCCTGAGTGGTTATTAACATCAACGTTTCACGATATTTCATGCTCTAAGCATCTGCAACCACATTCGCTCTACCTGGATGATAAAAGATCTCACAATCGTAATCTTTTATCAATTCCATCCATCTTCTTTGACGCATGTTCAGGTCCTTCTGAGTGAAAATATACTTCAAACTTTTATGGTCTGTGTAGATCTCACATTTTCCCCCATAGAGATAGTGTCTCCATATCTTTAGGGCAAATAACACCGCAGTCAACTCTAAGTCATGAGTCGGATACCCTTTCCCATAGTCCTTCAGTTGTCTTGATGCAAATGCAATAACCTTGATGTTCTGCATAAGAACACAACCCAATCTTTTATGTGAAGCATCACTATATACCATAAAGTTTCCTGTATTATCTGGTAACGACAACACAGGTGCCACACTTAATTTATTTTTCAAGTCTTGAACACAAATTTTATAGCTTTCCTTGTCAAATTTGTTAACGGAGTTGCTATCTTAGAAAAATCTTGAATAAATTGTCTATAATAACCAGCCAGTCACAAGAAACTCCTCACCTCCGAAGGTGTTCTTGGTTGTTCCCAATTGATTATGGCTTCAACTTTTGAAGGATCCAGTGAAATCCCATCTTTGTCAATCACATGCTTAAGAAATTGTACACGATCTAGCCAAAATTCACACTTAGAGAATTTTGCGTACAAATTTTCCTTTCTTAGTGTCTCCAATGTCAAACGTAAATGTTCCACGTGTTCTTCCTAAGATTTGGATTACACCAGAATGTCGTCGATAAATACCACCACAAATGTGTCTAAGAATGGTTTAAACACCATGTTCATTAAATCTATGAACGAAGCAGGGGCATTGGTCAAACCAAAAGACATCATCAGAAACTCGTAATGTCCATACCGAGTTCTGAATGTCGTTTGAGGTACATCCTCCTTTTTTACTTTCAATTGGTGATACCCACTTCTCAAATCTTTTATCGAGAAGTACTTAGAACCCTTCAATTAATCAAACAAGTCATCTATTCTTGACAATGGATATTTATTCTTAATAGTGACTTTGTTTAATTCCCTATAATCAATGCAAAGACGCATTGACCCATCCTTCTTCTTCACGAAAAATACCGGCGCTCCCCACGGTGATATGTTTGGTTGAATGTATTTCTTGTCTAGTAATTCTTGCAGTTATACCATCAGTTCCTTCATCTCCACCAGAGCCATTCTGTAAGGGGCCTTCGAACTTAATTTCTCTGTCAAGCAAAAGTCCTGGCAAATTCTCCGAAAAGACATCTACAAATTCCCTAACCACTGGTATCTCCTCCAATTTCACACCTTTCTTCTGAGTATCAACTATGTAAGCTAAATAACCCACACAACCTTGACTCAATAACTTCAAGGCCTGCATAATCGTCAGACATCTTGCATGTCTAGGTGATTTGCTACCATAGAAAACTACCTTTAACAGAGTAATAAGGTTTACACATTTCTTTTGGCAATCAATTATCGCTCCATAATTGAACAGCCAATCCCTTCCCAAAATAACATCAAACTCTCCAAGTTTTATCGGAATTAAATCTACCATCGTGACATTTCCCTTAATATTCACCCTACAATTCTTGTATACGAACCTAACATGAATTACTTTCTTATTTGCAATTTCTATGTGTAAAGGGAAATTTAATTCTTCACTAGGCAATCCTATCCTCTGAGCAAATTCATCAGAAATAAACGAGCAAGTAGCACACGAATCAAATAATACATAAGCAGCAATATCATTGATTGGGATAATACCTAACAAAACATCCCTTGATTGCACAACATCTTGCACAGTCATGTTGAAGGTTCTAGCTGTGGGTTTGTTTGATGTCATTGGTCTAGCAATGGTCCATGTACCTCCACTGCTACCTCCCTTGCTTCTTATTGTCTCCCCAACTTTCTTCTTAGGACATTCACGAGCAAAATGATCCTTTGACCCGCACGTGAAGCAAACGTTCTTCAGTGACCAAAGTAAGTAGCTTTCTAGGCTTAGTTGGTTATTATTGGAGATTCGTGGAAGGAGTTTCTTGAATCGCTACTCCATTAACTCAGCTAACTCAAAAAGATACAAAATTTGGTTGGAGCGACGAATATGAGAAGAGTTTTCAAGAACTCAAGAGGAGACTCATTTTAGCACCTGTTCTGACAATACCATCTAGTTCAGAGGGATTTGTCATATACAGTGATGCTTCAGGAAAAGGTTTAGGATGTGTTCTCATGCAACATGGGAAAGTCATAGCCTATGCCTCACGATAACTCAAAGAATATTAGAGGAATTATCCTACTCATGATATAGAGTTGGCAGGTATCGTTTTCACGCTTAAAATCTGGAGGCATTACCTGTATGTGAAAAAAGTGGAGATCTATATGGATCATAAAAGTCTCAAATATTTCTTCACCCAAAAGGAGCTCAACATGAAGTAACGACGTAGTATCTGACACATCCTAGAAAAATGAACGTAGTAGCTGATTCATTGAGTAGAAGATCATATGCGGGTACGAGTGCGATATTGTCAACGAAAAGGCCCATTTTGTATGACTTACAAAGGATGGAGATAGAGATAAAGACTCTAGGGACCCACATGATGATGGAAAATATACGAGTAGAACCGACTTTAATCAATAAAGTTAATGATGATCAAAGTACAGACTTGGAGCTGATGTATATGAGGAAGAAAGTACAAGAATGTGTTATTCCAAAAGCAAGAATCGATGAAGAAGTAATACTTCGAGTCAGCTCCAGACTTTTTGTTCCTAACAACCTTAATTTAAATTATAATATCATGATGGAGGCGCACAACATACCGTTTGCAATCCATCCTGGAAGTACCAAAATGTATCGTGATCTTTGACATACATTTTGGGGGAGCAATATGAAGAGAGAGATAGCAGAGTTTATCTCAAGGTGTCTAACTTGTCAACGAGTCAAGGCGAAGTATCAAGTGCTAAAAGGTCCATTACAACCACTTGAAATTCCAGAATTGAAGTAGGAACACATTACCATGGATTTCGTTACTGGTCTTCCCAAGGTTTCTCAAGGCATAGATGTAATTTGGGTCATTGTTGATAGATTGACCAAGTCTGTTCATTTTATACCTATACGAGAAACTTATTCACTTGAACGTCTTTCTCGTATATACATAAATGAGATTGTAAGACTGCATGGTATGTCATTATCCATAGTTTCTGATCGAGACCCAAGATTCACTTCACAATCTTGCGTTAGTTTGTAAAAAGCTATGGGCACGGATTTACGATTCAGTTCGCTGTATTATACTCAAACGGACGGGCATTCAGAGAGGACTATTAAAACTCTTGAAGATCTATTAAGACTCTGTGTCCTTAACTTCAAAGGAAGTTGGGACAAGTTCTTGCCATTAGTGGAATTTTCCTACAACAACAGTTATCAAGCAAGTATTGGCATAGCTCCATTCGAGGCGTTATATGGACGCAAGTGTCATTCTCTAGTATGATGGGATGAGGTGGGTGAATCAATGTTGTTGAGACCAAAATTGGTATGCATAATAACGGAAAAGATTCAAATGATCCAAAAACATATAAAAACCTCACAAGATCGACAAAAGAGGTATACCGATCTTCATCGAAAGGACGCGAAATTTAAAGTTGGAGATCATGTGTTGTTACGTGTTGCTCCATGGAAAGGAGTTACAAGATTTAGAAAGAGAGGAAAGCTCAATCCTTAATTCATTGGCCAATTTGAAATCCTCGATCGAGTAGGAACTGTGGCTTATAGACTCGCCTTACCGCTAGGTATGTCTTGTGTTTATAATATTTTTCACATATCTATGTTACGTAAATATGTGGAAGACCCGAACCACATTATTGATTTAGAACCAGACGAGATAGCGGAAGATTTAACATATGAAGAGGTACCTGTTAAAATCTTGGTTAAGAAGGATCATATTTTACGCTCCAAGGTTATACGTCAAGTCAAAGTTTTGTGGAGAAACTACGATGTTGAGGAAATGACCTGGGAGTTAGAATCTGAAATGAAATCAAGGTATCCTCACCTCTTCTGTGATAACCCGATATTTTCTATATAAATAAATAAGAAATTTTGTGTATAAATTTTTTTTTATATTAAGGATGAGGATTTGTACAAGATATTATGTATATGTATTTCTGTGGTAAATAAAAATATATTTATTACACGAATGTTTACAAATAATTTTATTTTAGAATTATGGATTATTATAAAGTATATTCGTATAATAATTAATTTAAAGATCGAAATGTTTTTATTAAATATTTTCTATGAAAATATAATCTTATATTATTTAAATAATATATGAAATGATTTTAGAATAATAATAATGATTATTTTATTATATGAATTTTGTTCAAGATATTAAGTAAATTATTTCTACTTAATTATAAGGTTAATTATGGCAGATAAAATCAGATATGGAATCCAAACCCTAATTCTGGGTTTTGATCAAGGAATGATAATATTATAATATTTTAATTTTTCAGTGCTATAAATATGAACTGTATATGTGAATCGGTGATGGTTGGCCAATTATGGTGTTATGAGTTAAACCTTATTAATATTGTGTGAAACCCTAATTTAAAATACAAATTAGAGTTTAAAGTTATTGGAAAATTGCGATAATGTGGTTAATGTCTGGTATTATAAATATAATCGCTAATTAGAAAAACCGTAATTATGGTCGCAAAACCCTAATTGTGAAATCAAAACCCTAACTGATATTTAGGAACCCTAATTTGTAGAATAAACCCTAATTAATATTTCTAAAACCCTAATTTTTGGAAATGAGAAACCCTAATTTGAAATTCAAATTAGAGTTCGAAATTGTTGGTAATTGTGATTAGTTGATTAATTAAGAAGTATTCGAATTACAATTGTTAATTATAGAAACCCTAAATTGTTAAACCCTAATTACTAAACTATAACCCTAAATTAGTAATTAGAAACCCTAATTGTAATTTAGTAACCCCAATTACCAAAAGGATAAACCCTAATTGCCAAATTAGCAAAGTTAATTATAATTAGAGATATTAAACCCTAATGTTACTGTATAAGGTAATTAGAAAATTAATCATAATTATGAAACCTTAATTTCAAAATTTTAGAAACTAAAATCAATTTATTTTGTTTATTTTTTATTCAAACCCTAGTTGCTAAATCCTATAATTTGCTAAGTGCTAAACCTTAGGGTTAAACCCTAAGGGTTTGTCAAGTATCAATTTTTCCATTAAAATCAATTATCAAATGACTATTATGCCCTTTTTATTTCTTTAATGAGCTTGCTTGGTAATCTAGCCAAAACTTTAGTTGTTCACCAAACCAACAACTTCCTTGACCCTAAAAATGACAGCAACCAGTCACTAGATGATCAGTTCGTGCATCCAAGTTGTCTATTTAAGGATTGAAGGAGAGAGAAAATGCATTTGTTCACTAAAATTTTGTCCAACACTTCACCAATTCTCTCTCTCACTAAAACCTCCGAAAATATCAAGCAAATAGGCCCAAAATCCAGTCCCATGTTTATCATAACAACATCAATAGCCAAAAATCAGAAATTAATCAAGAAAGGTATAAAACCTAGCTTTAATTTCTGTCCAAATTCGGTTGTTAAATGTTATGTTTTGATGTTAGATTATGTTTATTTTAGAGTCTTATGATGATCTGGATTTGTATTACATAGATCCACAACATCTAAGTCCTTAAATTTGATTTTTATGAAAATCTAGAAAAAAAATTCTGGAGGTCTGACAGTGAATGTCAGGCCCTATAAATCTTTTATTGTTTATGATTTATGTTGTTTAAATGTTGTTATGTGTAGTCTGATATGTCCTCTTTAATCTGTAGCAAGAATCAAAGTCATATCTGTTGTAGATTAAAAGTTATAAAGGGTCAAACAGGGTTGACCGACCATGACTGGGTAATCCCAGAAAGCATGAACATCGTCTGACAGCATATTTAAGCTCTTTGATTTGTCAATTGTTTTACTGTTTTGATGAAGTGTTGTATCTAACCTGTAACTTGCTAGTAGGACTATAGATTCTGGCCTTTAGATATGTTAAATCATCATATGATCGAATGTAATGGACGGTCAAACGCGACCATCCGACCATGACTTACTGTTCTGGGAATTCCCAGAAATTTTTAGGCGAGCCGACTGACATGGTTTGACCGGATCCTTTCTGCTCATTGTGTTGTTTTTAGATCGATGTTATGTAATATATTTGTAGTCTTGCATGTTTTCTACAACCTTGAAGTTATAGATCACTAAAATATTACAGGATTAACATGTAGTAAACGATGGAAAGTGGCTGCTCGAGTTATGGGTTTCTGAAGAAACCCGGATTTCGTCTGACAGCATATTTAGGGGCTTAGATCTCTTTGTGTATTTGTAGAATAGCTTAGATGTTAATTGCTACTTGTAGTACGTTGTAATGACTACAAGATCATGGCTGGAAATTACCTAGAAACATTATGGACTGAAAATTACACGCGGTCAAACCAAGCAACCTGAAAACCGGGCTGTCAGTGTTCTTGTGCCTAAGCCCTATAGCGACAGTTCCTATTATTTTTAATTTCTGTTTTTTCCGAAAATTATTTAAAAATAGAAAATAAATTATAAAAATTATAAAAATTATTTTAAATTATGAAAAATACTTTCAGCCCTATAGCGACAGTTCCTATTATTTTTAATTTCTGTTTTTTCCGAAAATTATTTAAAAATAGAAAATAAATTATAAAAATTATAAAAATTATTTTAAATTATGAAAAATACTTTCTGATTATTTAGAATATTTTTCATTAATAATTATAATTATTTGAATATTAATGATATTTAATTTATTTAATTAGTATATTAAATAAATTATAGAAAAATGATTTTAATTATTTAAAAATCATTTTAAATAAGATTAATGTATTTTAAAATATTTTAAGTTATAAAATGTAACTTTTAATATTTTTAGAGAATTTTTATTAATAATTTAATATTAATGATATTAGATTTATTTGATTATTAAATTAAATAAATAAGATAAAAATGATTTTAATGATTTAAAAATTATTTTAAATGAAAATAAAGTGTTTAAAGATATTTTAAGTTATAAAATATAACTTTTAATATTTAAAGGATAATTTCATTAATAATTTAATATTAATAATTATTAATTTATTATTAATGATATTAAATTTATTTAATAAATATATTAAATAAATAGTTTAAAAATGATTTTATTAATTTAAAAATCATTTAAAAAGGGATATAAAAGAATTAAAAAATATTTTAAGTTATAATTAATGACTTTTAATATTTGGATAATGGTAAATTAATATTTAAATATTAATGGTAATTATTTAATAATGATTTTAATTGTTTTAAAAATCATTTAAGGGTAACATAAATATTTTAAAAATATTTCGAGTTATTATACATAACTTTAATATTTTGGCAATGGTTTCATTAATAGTTTAATATTGATTAAATGTTAATGATAATAGAATTGTTTGCTATTTAAATCATTTAATAATGATTCTGATATTTCAAAATTATGGTAAATGGTAAAAATTATTTTATAATTATTATAAGGTCATAAAAAATAGTGCGATTGTTGTTTAAGTTATCTATTTGGATATTGAACTTGGGGATAGAGTCTTAGACTCAATATTTACCCGATAAAGTTGTCGGTAGACCTACATGTTTCAGAAATTGATCTGGACTTAGATAATTTAGTTAGTTAACTGTTTATTTGTGATTCAATGGTTGTTAAAGTTGTGTGACAATATGATTAGGAATGTGTTGATGTTTGTTTGTGAGTCAATGACTGTTGAACAGGAGTGATAATGTGATTATGTTATGTGGTGACTGCGAAATGCAGTACTATGTGTTATGGAATATTGTTCTAATCGAACGAATGATTTGATTAATGATAGGTCGTGATAGAAAAGATAAATCTAAGTTGCGTAATTGTAAGCAGCGCATCAGGCAAGTATCCTAGCTTTGCATTTTCTTTCTGCAATGGACAAGTGTAAGAATGTTTCAAAATTATATTATTACTGTATAGATTGTTAAACATATATTACATACACCCATTGATTATCAACATGTTAGTATATGATAATTCAGTTATATATTCTGTTCGTTAATTTCTATAAATGATTATACAAGTGTCCCCACTTGGATAATCATTATATTTAATCACATTTTGATACACCTTTGATATACATATATGTTGAATTATATATCATTGTTGAACATGATAAGACCTTTGTAATGAAAAACCGACAGGTATGAACATCCCAATCATGGGAAAAATTTTATGCGCTACGGCGGACAAAGGATGAACGATAATATCGTTCTAGCAATGTAGTATTGATCAATACAGGGTACAACGGGGCTGATCACCCTCCGTGCCTGTAAGCAATGACAAGTTTACAGATGAATTTCTGTTTAAACCCTTTCGAAAATGAAAACAATGTTCATAGTATGTCACAGAAACCCCATGTATAGACAATACACAGTTTCAAAAATTTGAAAGAGGGTTGTTATGTTATTGTTATTGGTACATATTACTTCACAACTATTGACCGGTTGCAGAAGGGTATTATAAAAAAACATTTAAATTCTTTCAACTTATATATATATATATATATATATATATATATATATAAATACTTGCTGGGCACTCAAATGCTCATCATTTCTTAATTTAAATGTTTTCATCTAAGTGTGAACAGCTAGAAGGCTCGGCCAGGATCAAGTGAGAAGGAAAGCAAACAGAACATGTTATTAGTATCATTTGTAATAGATAGACTGTATTAAGTTAATGATATGCATTATATATCATGTAAAGAATGTAGTAAAGGTTGCGTACTTGGGATTAGACTCTGATAAATGTAAGTTAAGTTTAAGTTTTATATTATGGTTATTATTATTAGTATTATTCCGCTCATAGAAATGGTATCGTGAAGTACCGAGTTCAGGTTTCAAGTATCCGGGTTCGGGGATTTTACATTTTCGATATACCAGGTACGTACCCCAATTTTGAGGACAAAATTTCATAAGAAGGGGAGGTTGTAAGACCCCAACTTTTATGAATAAAGATTTAATTTCTCGAAATATATTTTTGAATATTATGGTGTGGATTTGATATAATGTTATAGTTGTTGGTAATATTTATAAATTTTGCAAAGTAAGCAAGTTGTTATAAAATATTCAATTGTTCGAGGAATATTCGTTTTAACAAGGAATATTCGTACGACGACACAATCATTGGTGGACCCCATAATGGAATTATTGTCGAAGATAGAAAATGATAGAAATATCTTTTTAAAAAATAACAGCAAAAAATTTACTGTTAGACTGTTGAAATACCCGATGGTAAAAATACAGTAATACGCGCGGTTGCATAGTAGCACACAGTATTGTACAATATCTTTGATTATTGATGCTTACTTGAGAAGTCACTCAGTTTTATTCAATTATTGCCTTAGTAATTGCTGCATAGTATCTCTTATATTATTGATTCAATTATTGTCACAGTATCATCTGCACAATATTTTATATTATTAAATCAATTATTGAGACGACAAAGTTATTCATATTATTATTTGTATTATTGACGATGTCTTGAAAGTTCTCTCGAGAAAAGAGGTTTGGTCAACTAATTGTGCACCAATAGGGAGAAATCCTTATTGGAAAGACCCCTCTTTCCTGGGAATGAACTGGATGTTAAATAATGTGAGTTATAATATTAATGATGAATAAGTTCGTGTTGATTAAAGATGTTTGTTCATTTAGTTTTATTTAATTATTATGTGACCCAATTACCCTCAAAGGAGGTAATTCTGTAATTTGCTGGTTTTGTTATTATTGACCAAACGAGCAATTTATCGGATAAATGAGCAATTAATTACTATTGATTCACATGCAAAGTACTGTTGGTTCACATGTATGGAACTATTGATTCCAAGGCATGTACTATTAGGGGAGGTGGTGAAAGATTGATAATACTTGAAGGACTAAATTAAAAATGGAGGTAAAGATGAAGGTACTATACTGTAATAATTTAAGCCTCTAAACGTGCAATTATCGAAACTATGTTTTCCTATAAATAGAACCTCATTCTTCTTTCATTCTCACCAATTTACTAAGACTCACAAGAGTAATTATAGAGAGAGAGAAGCTATAGAGAGAAAGAAGAAGAGTATTCTGCTACTTCATTATTGCAGTATCCAGCCTTCTACTAAGGTAAGCGATATTATTTTTTTCAATATTCATATGAAATAATATTTTCTTCTATACTCTGTAGTATGTAAGTAATATTATTTCAGTTCGTATTCCTAATTCTACACTCATTTAGTTAAAGTATTGCTTCTATACTCCATGAAATTAGTAGAATATCCTTGAAATTTGTGCTTCATCTAGTATCGTTTTACAAAGATATTTTCTGAACATTCTTGTTGAATTTTAAGCTATTCAGTCAGAGTACTATTCATAGGGTACTATTCACAAAGTACTATTTATGGGGTAATATTCACAGAGTACTATTCTAGAAGTACTATTTATGAAGTACTATTCACCCGGGGTGCTATTCATGACAAAAATTGATTTCTTTTCTGTCCAAATTATTTTGATACAATATTATTCTTGACTTTTACTCCACAAAGAAGTATCATGTTGACAATTTGGACATTATTGAATTCTGGATAAATTGAATTATAAATCTTTAAAATGTATCCATGCTTTCATCTAATTGTATTTTTATATCATTGTCATCATCATCATGCTTATATTGTGATGAAAGTCATCTTTTTGCCGTAGTGCATAGATGGATTGTTGATTGGTATGATTATGACCAAGGATTATTCGGTATAATCATGACATGTAATGTTACAAATGATGTGATAAAAGTCCTCATTGGCCCGTAGTGTATTGATGGACAGTTATTGGCATGATCATGACTATTGGTGATTACACGAATATCCTTGGCCTGTAGTACATGGATAATTCGTGGACGTGATACTAATGAATATCATTGGCCCGTAGTTCTTGGATAATTCAGTGATGTGGATTATTTATTGAGCTGAGTCTCAGTGATAAAGTTGATGATAAACTTTTTAAATCATAGAAGATAGTAGATATCATGCTCTACTTGACTCTTCTAATGTATTGATTATTCTGATGTAGTTAAACGTGTTGTTTATTATCAGTTTAACACTGTTGAAGGCTAATGATAATTTACTCTGCATTATCTTAGTCATAATATTTCTTACTAGGCTAGTTGAGCTCACCCTTTTGCTTTCATTGTTCTCTTCAGGAAATGAGAACGTAGTCGGGACTAGTCAGGGAACAAAGTGATGGTTCGAGATGGTGGCTAAGTCTTCAATATTCTATGAAATAGTGTGATAATAATTGTAATAAGGACTCCATTTGAGTTTGGATACTCTCTAGAAGACAAATTCGTGTAAAAACTCTCAGCTACGCTTTTGTCATATTGTATAAAAGAAGTTTGTTTTTAAATTAAGTACCATGTATTTGGCAACTCAGAATGAGTGATGTATACCTATTTTGGGGGTGTCACAAGAAGTCACTCAATTTTATTCAATTATTGCCACAGTAATTGCTGCATAGTATCTCACGTTATTGATTCAATTATTGTCACAATATTTTATATTTTTAAATCAATAATTGAGATGGCAAAGTTATTCATATTATTATTTGTATTATTGACAATGTCTAGAAAGTTCTGTCGATAAAAGGGGTTTAATCACCTAATTACGCGCTAATAAGGAGAAATCTTTATCGGAAAGTCTCCTCTTTCTTGGAAATGATCTGGTTGTTAATATTGTGAGTTATAAATGATGAATAAATATTATTAAAAACGTGTTTTGTGAAGCCAAGTGAATTGAGATAAATAGAGGTGATTTTTATGAAGTATTTTGTTGTTAATTTGCCTTATTACATAGACCCCCACTTACCCATTTTTTAAAATCGTCAAGAGAAAGTTATCTCTATTTTTATTTTATATATATATATATATTTTCAATTTTTTTTTATGAAAAATAGAATATATTATATTTTATTTGATTGCATAGTACTGCATAGTAAAATCAAAAATTTTAAAATTTTCATTCAGGCAATTAAGTCCGTAAACTTCCCTATTGTGCGTCCTTGATTAATTATTAAATAGTATCATGCCATTCTCCTATAAATAGGATGCTTAATTTAGAATTGAAAATCACACCAGAATTAGAGAATTCTTCTTCTATAATATTAAGCGTATTTCTTTAGAGTTTAAGGAAGCTTTGAGTGCAGAAAACATTATAAGTTTTCTTAAAGAAAATCTCCGCTACACCAGTTGGAATTACTCTTCTTTTAAGGTAAGGGGTATTATTTATTTCATATTCACTTACGATATTATTTTTCGTATTCGTAAGAAATTTTATTTTCGTTCAATATTCGTAAGGAATATTATTTTCGTTCAATATTCGTAAGGAATATTATCTTCGTTAAATATTCGTAAGAAATATTATCTTTATTCAATATTTGTAAGGAATATTATTTTCGTTCAACAGTTGTAAGGGATAATATTTTTGTTCAATATTCGTAAGAAATAATATTTTCTTCCATACTCTGTAGTATGTAAGTAATATTATTTCGTTTCATATTCCTAATTCTACACTCATTTTGTTATGTATTACTTCTATACTCCTTAAAATTAGTAGAATATCCTTGAAATTTGCACTTCATCTAGTATCGTTTCACAAGGAAATGTTTATGAACATTCTTGTTAAAGTTTAATCTTTTCATGTCAGAGTACTATTTATGGGGTACTATTCCCAAAGTACTATTCACGAGGCACTATTCACTCAGGTACTATTCACCCGGGGTACTATTCATGATAAAAATTAATTTCTTTTATGTCCAATTTTTTTCCATACAATATTATTCTTGAATTTTACTTCACAAAGTAGTATCATGTTGATAATTTGGATATTATTGAATTCTGGATAAATTGAATTATAAAATTTTAAAATTTATTCTTGCTTTCATTTAATTGAATTCTTATATCATTGTCATCATGCTCATGTTTATATTGTGATGAAAGTCCTCATTGGCCCGTAGTGCATTGATGCACAATTGTTGGCATGATCATGACCAATGGTGATAATAACGAATATCCTTGGCCCGTAGTGCATGGATGATTTGTGGATGTGATAATAATGAATATCATTGGCCCGTAGTGAATGGATAATTCAGTGATGTGGATTATTTATTGAGCTGAGTCTCAACGATAAAATTGATGAAAAACTTTTAAATCATAGAAGATAGTAGATACCATGCTCTACTTGACTCTTCTAATGGATTGTTTGTTCCGTTGCTGTTAAACTTGTTGTCTATTACATTCTATCAGTTTAACACTATTGAGGGCTAACGATAATTTATTATGCATTATCGTAGTCATAATATTCTTTACTAGGATAGTTGAGCTCATCAGCTGCATTCATGGATATGATGGCGAAGAAGAACCATGGAGGTTTAGTATGTGGATCAAGTTCGAAGAAGAACCATGGATGTTTCGTATGTGGATCAATTGATCATATGGCGAAGAACTGCCCGAAGAAGGGGATGGATGGTAATAAGGGCACTAATAGTGGTAAGTTAGCTATTAGTGGTCCAGCTCAAATGAGTAGGCCGATGGCCCGCACCTTTAATATGATGGTCCAGGATGCAGTTGCATCTGGAGATGTAGTTACAGGTATTATCCCAATCAACGATATAAATACTTATGTGTTGTTTGATTCAGGTGCTACTTGTTCTTTTATAGCATGTAAATTTGCTAGAGGGTTAGGATTACTCCCTAAAAGATTGCCTATACCATTAAATATTTAAGGTACCAATGAAGAAATAATTCATGTTCATCATATTCATAGACGTTGTTGTGTAGAAATAAGAGGTTATAAATTATCGATAGATTTAATACTGATAAAATTGGGAGAATTCGATGTAATTCTCGGGATGCATTGGTTGTTTAACCATGGAGAAATTATATATTGTCAAAAGAAATGTATACACCTTCGAACGTTGAAACAACCTAAGGTAGTCACCAGTACAAAGTACCTAATAGACAACACTTAAAAGACAATGTTTTTTATAAAAACGTTGTGGTATTTTTTTTTACAACGTTTTTAAAAAAAAACGTTGTAGATATATATGTAAAAACGTTATCTATTTAAAAGAACATTTTTTTTGTTTTAATTAGATAACGTTTTTTTTAAAAAACGTTATCTATTTGGAAAAACACAGAACTTAAAAACGGAAGTATGTGCCTGAGAGTCGGGTAAGAAAAAAAAACACTGAGATTTCATTTGTTCCCTTCTCCTTTTCAAATTCCTCAAACCCTAACTCCATTATCTGATTACAAATCCTCCTGTGAGTTCGCAAATCTCTATCTTTTTCTTAATTGAGAGAACCGCCACCAATCTCGTCTATATGGAAAGTCATTCTGATTTCGTCACTGAAAAGCTCGAAGGCTCGCTCTTCTACGCCCTAGTCTTCGTCGTCCTGATCCCAGCCGTCACTTTCCTGCTGGTACTCCTCTACTACTACAATTTCACCAATTTCTTGTAAAACTACATGCGATTTTCTACTTTCTTTGTCCTCGGAACAATGGGTGGTTCTATTTTCCTCACTATTATCCAACACTTCTCAATACCCATTGACTCCGTTACTTGCTTGGTGTTGCTTTTTAACTTTACTCTTGTGGGTGTGCTTTCAGTTTTTTCTAATGTTTTTCCAATTTTCTTGAGGCAAACATATTGTTGCCTAAATTTTTAATAGCACTTTACCACGCAAGTATACGCGTTCAATTGTAATATTCAGCAAGCAAGGATATCGTTCCCACGAGGAAATAGACTAATAATTATCAATTACTAACTCCAATGCAATTAATCCTATTTTAAACTACGAAAATTTTGTTTGTGATTTGAAAATTAAACTTAACAAACTAATAATTAAAAACCAAAATTTCACAAGAAAAACTGCAGATTTAACAGGTTAAGATTACAACTTCCCTTGGTATTTCATTTAAACTAACTTACTTCCCATTTAAAATAAATCAATTAATATGAATTGTTATCCAAGAATGCTTTATGAATATTCACGCACTTCTTCCAAAGACACGTGAACAAATCCTCCTAAATCCAATCTTTAAGATGCAGAATTACAAGGAACATCCCAGTTAATCAACTCACTATATTCCTATGTGAATCAAGTTAATTAGGGTTTACGCACAAATTCTTTCAATGGATACAAAAGACACATAGGTATATTCCTATCCTACATGCTAATCATATTAACCCTATTCAGATTATATGAACAGATGTTATTATATCCAGATCTCAATCTATACTCCATCTTCCAATTTTATATAGATTATCACAGTAATTGTTGATCAGGCAATTAATCAATAAGCATAAGATATAATAAAAAATTCAATAAAAACCAACTTTCATCCAATGGGAAGCTTGCAAATTAAACTACATACCAAGTTCCGTTGCAATCTTAATTAAAATTTAGTTCATGATAATAATAAAGAAAAACATAATCCAAATAAATAATCCAAACATCCCAGATAGTTACAAAAGATAACACTAGAGAAGAGAAGAAGAAACTCTGGATTTGCTCCAATACTCTCTCTTAGATCTTTAGCCTTTGCAATTCTCCTTCGTGCTTTTCTTCCTTGTTCTCTCTGCAAATCTCTTGAAGAATTGATTGATTGCTTGCAAAATTCGTTCTTTTTGCTTTTCTAGAGTCCTCTCCTACTTGTATTGGTCTCAGCCCTCATTCAGACTCCTATTTGGCTTCAAAAACCCACTTGACAGCTGCAAAACGCACCTTTCTACGCACTAGAGCGCCTAGGCGCTCAACATAGGCTAATTCCAAGCGCCTAGGTGCTTGGCCAGGACCTCATATTTACAGAAATGCCACTCAGCTTTAATTTTCATGATTTTTGACCTTTTTCTTCTCCGAAATGACCAATTTGTCCCCCCAGCTCCAACCAACAACAAATAAACACAAAACACATAAAAAGATCCTAAAAACAATTAAATATAACAATAATTAAGTTTAATAATATCAGATTCATATGTATAAAACCTACTCATCAAATACCCCCAAACTTAACCAATTGCTTGTCCCCAAGCAACACAACACAATGCAATAGCTAAATATGCAATGCAAATGCAGCTATCTAAATGCCTACATTCCAGCAGTCAAACAGAACAAAATCTATTCATCAAGCCTCAGAGAAATCACAATAAACATGATAGTACATCATATCAAAACAGATTTGTAATTTCATCGTCAATCATCAAATCTTAACCTGTTATTATTGATATAGTGCGTGTGTGTTTAACATCCATGCTAACTGATATGATGCTAAATACAACACATAATAAATCTCTTTAAAGTAATCATACAGTGTAAACTCACAAAATTCACGAACAAGCTAAAACCAACTAAAGACAAATATCCACCAAAATTTAAGAGTCCAATCCGGGATACTTATGCCCTTTTTTTTTCTTTACGGGGGCTTTTTGCTCTTTTCCCATTTTATTGTTTTTGTTTTTTTTTTTCATATATATACATATATATATATTTTTTTTAACCATGACTGTGCAATGTCTCATTCCATTAGGCTAACAGTGCTACCCCTTAGCGAGCTTTCGACCAACGACTCCCAGACCATATAAGACCTTAGGGCGCTAGGTTTTAAGATACCCCTTCGGGCGTACTTGCTCAAGTAACAAAGGCCCCGAAACAAAACTAGCCAGAGTATTATTTTTTTTCATTTTTTTTTCAAGCTTATATATCCCAAATTTTTCCCCCAAACTTAAGTTTTTATCTAAATTCATTCATCTTCGCCTATTCATGTCTTTCAATCATTTAAACTAGCATTATCCTCTAGAAGTCCATTATGTGTCAATTTAAACTCAATCAGTCAACATAGTTGTTTTTACTGTGCTATCCTTATTATATCAGTTTCAAACAGGTAAAGATTCAAATCCTGACAAGAAATCACGTCAAAGTCTTAACAGACAATACTATACTTGTCTACTCAATTCCAATCTCATCACTGGCCAAAACAGACTTAAACTATTTAACAGCTGGAAACATGCAAATGCTTGAATTTTTTTTTTTTTATTATTTTTTTATATATTTTTTTTTAATAAAAATGAAAACTACATGAATGCAACTATATGCAAAACTATGCAACTATATGCAAAACTATTAACTGAACATACTACATGAATGCACTAGATAAATACTACATGCATGAACTGGAGCTGGAAACCTACACCCCCAAACTTAAATTATGCAATGTCCTCATTGTATATAACAAATAAAATTTAAGAAATTAAGCACTGAGGACTTCCCTGAAAGATAGACGCTTTATTCCTCGTCAGAATCTTCTTCCTCATCTTCTTCTTCATCTGGGGGGTATGCGGACAATGGTGGGAATTGGTAGGGAGCGGCACCTGGATTCATGCGGGCAAATATCTCAAGGAATGCTGTACTAAAATTCTGATAGACCTCCGTTTGCCGCTGAGCTAAACTATCCTGATTTCTTTCCATTCGGTCAAAACCTTCCTGAACTCGAGTGGCAACCATGTCGATCCTTCGAGTTTGATTTCTCAAATCCCGACGGATATCTTAATAAAAATTTGGTGGTTGCTCAGAACTTCCAGCTGCAGGAGGATTCTCGTGAAATTGGTGACTAGGCTCGGCTGCATGTTCTGGCGGAGCAATAATGAATCCTAATCCTCTCGGGTGTGGTATTCCCCCACCCCATACCTTGTACTTCTTAATAAGCGAGTGGTCAATTGCAGCTAAAGAAGGCTGTATAGCTTCCTCGGCATCCCATTTCACCCCAGCTTGTTGGCATAGTCCTGTGATCAAAGATGGGTGTGGTAATCCACCTGAGGTCCCTCCTCTAATTGCTTTGTCAATGGAATCATGAATAACTTGGCCCACATCTATAATTTTTCCTGATGCAATGCAGAAAAGCAGTGCTGCCCTTTGATTTACAACATCACTCATATGCCTACATGGCATCATCTTGGCACAAATAAATGCATGCCATGCTTTCCCATAATTGCTTAGTTTGGATGCGGGGAACAACACAGCTTCTTGTTGATCTGTTAATTTCCATGTCGTTCCAGGTACACACAAGGCTTGAATAATCTCACTGTAGTCTAGCTCGTGTTATAGATATTGCATGTATCCATTGTTGGGTATCGTGTTCAAACCATAATAAGCATTTATTGACCCAAAACTGACCTCCACAGATTTACCTCGAACCCAAATTACGTTACCAACATGATCTATTGCATTTGCGTAGAATTCCTTAACAATCTTAACAACAGATGCATCCGGTTGAGCTGTAAAGTTCATCCATCTTCTACTCCCAATCATCTGCAATAATTCCCCATCTTCTATATCGGGCAATAATCCACGCTCGGGAATTAGTGCTTTATTAGAAAGTACATTATATTATCTGTCGGACGCTTTAGCACTTGTAAATCTCTTTTTGTAATACTTTTGCGAAGTGCCCAAAGTCTCTCCTCTTTGTCTCTTACTAGCCATAGTCTTATGTACTAAGTTCTTGCCAACCCAAATGATACTCAATGACTTAGGAGAGTCAAAATCTTCTTTGTGACAATTTATCAAACACTTTGTGTGCACAGATTTGGAACACTATTGGTATGCACTCCCCCAAACTTAAATTTCACCAATTGTTGCAATTACTAAACATACTATACATCCAAGGTAATTCAAGCAACAATTAAGAGTACCCACACCCAATTGAGCCAACACAATGATAGAAACTAACTTCAAAGTACTAACCTAACTATTATCCAAGTGAATCCAAAGAATTTGCAATAAAATCTTGTGTACTTACTTGGGTATAGCCAAATCTTGATGTTCAATCAAAGTTGGATGAGCAATTTGAGCCTTGAACCCTTACTTTAAGTAGATGTGGCTTGAATGCAAGTGGAATCCCGAATTGGTGAAGAAGGATGACAATATGGAACTTAGTTGCTTTGGTTTGGGTAGGGATATAGTGTTTGATTTGGATTTGGAAGAGAAAGATTAGTTGTTTAGGCTAGATTAGATGAGGGTTTTGAGTTGTGGAGGGTTAGAGATGGAGTAGGAGAGTAAGAGAGTCTTTGATTTGGAATGGGAGAGGAGTTGCCCGAATTGGGGCTTTAAATTTTTTTTTTTTTTTTACATTGGAGCGCCTAGGCGCTTGGTGTGTGTACTGTTGGGGCGCCTAGGCGCTTGCTTGCAGAATCCCTTGGACGTGTGGAGCGCCTAGGCGCTTGGGTTGCACTAGTTTGGAGCGCCTAGGCGCTTGGTCTGGACAACACTTTCTGACTTTGAGCGCCTAGGCGCTTGAAATGACTTGAGGGGGAGCGCCTAGGCGCTTGGGGTGAACAAGAGCTACTGACTTTGAGCGCCTAGGCACTTGGTTTGTGCATCTATGGAGCGCCTAGGCGCTTGGTCCTTTTCCAACATTCTCTGCTCTGACGTCCTTTGGGAAAATGGCCATAACTTCTTCGTCCGAACTCCGATTTAGATGATTCAAGATGTTCTGGAAAGAGGAAGAGTAGATCTACAACTTTCATTCTTTAAATTTCACGAAATAATATCCTGAGCTATAGTCAAATTGGATCTGAAGTGACTTCTTTGTACATGTCAAACCGGAAACGCGAATCTAGCCACTCCAAACGTCGATCCATGTAACTTTTGTCCCAAACCTCGTCAAATATCCCCAATCTTAAACTTGTACGTGTTTTCCTTTCCTGCAATCAATTGAATCTCTGTTAGAGAACAAGGTATGCAACAAATCCTTAACTAGCAAAGTTTAACCACTAAATAAACTAATGGTAAAGTAAATTAATAAGAGTAAAAATATCGAATAACAATAAAACTTCCTGGGTTGCCTCCCAGTTAGAGCTTGGTTTATAGTCTTCAGCCTGACTTTCTCCTCTGTTCTAATCGGCAAGGTTGACCGATGTCTTTTCACGATCAAAACAACCCCCAAAGTAGTGCTTCAATCTTTGACCGTTGACTTTAAAATTACGTTTTGAATACGGGTCTTCCACTTCTACAGCTCCATGAGGATAGACTTTTGAGATTATAAATGGCCCAGACCATCGAGATTTCAACTTTCCAGGAAACAGTTTAAGCCTCGAATTGTATAATAACACTGTTTGACCTGCTTCAAACT
This sequence comes from Panax japonicus, assembly GCA_020205505.1. Lineage (NCBI taxonomy): Eukaryota > Viridiplantae > Streptophyta > Magnoliopsida > Apiales > Araliaceae > Panax > Panax japonicus. The sequence continues at coordinate 19,190,607 of CM035104.1, forward strand.
TTCTTTCCAGAATTTTCTCATCATGCCACCTCTTAATCTTTTCTTTATATAACTTCGCATTCTCATACGATTGGAGTCTGAACTCATCCATTTGATTCAATTGTAAGAGGCGCTTCTCTCCCGCAGCAGATATATCAAGGTTTAACTTCCGAATTGCCCAATAAGCACTGTGTTGGAGTTCAACTGGAAGATGGCATGCCTTCCCATAAACTAACCTATACGGAGACATCCCTATCGGAGTTTTGTAAGCTGTACGGTATGCCCATAGAGCATCGTCCAACTTGCTAGACCAATCTTTCCGACTAGGATTCACTATCTTCTCGAGGATTCGTTTCACTTCTCGGTTAGATACCTCGGCTTGACCACTTGTCTGTGGATGGTAAGCAGTAGCTATCTTATGAGTGACTCCATATTTAGCAAGGATAGCTGAAAACTTCTTATTACAGAAATGTGTTCCTTCATCACTAATGATTGCGCAAGGAGTGCCGAATCTAGAGAAAATGTTCTTCCGAATGAACTTAATCACAACCTTCGCGTCATTGGTAGGTGATGCTATAGCTTCTACCCACTTCGAAACGTAGTCCACCGCTAGAAGTATATTGGAGTTACAGAAAGATGGTGGAAATGGTCCCATGAAGTCAATTCCCCAAACATCAAACAATTCGACTTCCAGGATCATATTAAGTGGCATCTCGTGTCGCTTTGATATATTACCAACTCTTTGGCATCTGTCACATTTTAATGAAAACACACGGGCATCTTTGAAGAGTGTTGGCCAGAAAAATCCACATTGAAGCACTTTAGCTGCCGTTCTTTCTCCCCCAAAATGTCCACCATAGTCAGATGCATGACATTGGTGTAGAATACTCTCCATTTCAACTTCCGGGATGCACCTTCTTATTACTTGATCGCCACATTGTTTAAATAAGAATGGCTCATCCCATAAATAATGTTTCACGTCATGGAGAAATTTCTTCTTCTGCTGGCTTGTCAAATCAGGCAGAAACACCTTACTGACAATGAAATTTACATAATCTGCATACCATGGTGTATCCATCCTTACCGCAAATAGCTGTTCATCCAGAAAAAATTCGTTGATCACTGTTGTGTCATTTTTCTTTAGTTCTGAATTCTCTAACCGTGATAAATGATTAGCAACCTGATTTTCTGTTCCTTTTCGGTCCCGGATCTCCAAGTCAAACTCTTGTAGCAATAATACCCATCTAATTAATCTCGGCTTCGCGTCTTTCTTTGCTATTAAGTACTTAATTGCCGAATGATCCGTAAACACAATCACCTTTGTCCCAATCAAATATGAGCGAAATTTATCAAATGCATAAACAACTGCTAATAGCTCCTTCTCGGTAGTGGTATAATTCAGTTGAGCATCTGTCAATGTTTTACTAGCATAGTATATAGCATGAAAAATTTTATCCTTTCGTTGGCCAAGAACTGCACCAATCGCATAGTCGCTAGCATCACACATTAATTCGAACGGTATAGTCCAATCTGGTGCTATGATTACCGGTGCGGTAACAAGTTTCTTCTTTAACACATCAAACGCTTCTAGGCATGCTTGATCAAAATTGAATGAGACATCCTTCTCCAAAAGATTGCAAAGTGGTTTTGTGATTTTGGAGAAGTCTTTTATAAATCGTCTATAGAAACCAGCGTGTCCCAAGAAACTTCGAATACCCTTTACAGAAATTGGTGGTGGCAGGTTCTCAATGGTTTCGATTTTTGCTCTATCAACCTCAATTCCTTTTGATGATACTCGGTGACCCAAGATTATCCCCTCTTGCACCATAAAATGACATTTCTCCCAGTTCAAAACCAAATTCGTTTCCATGCAGCGTTTGAGCACGAGTGTGAGATTTTCCAAACAATAATCAAACGAATCCCCAAAAACTGAAAAATCATCCATAAATACCTCAAGATTTTGTTCAACCATATCTGAAAAAATAGCCATCATACACCGTTGAAACGTCGCTGGCGCATTACATAACCCAAAAGACATTCTACGAAAAGCAAAGGTGCCATATGGGCATGTGAATGTTGTTTTCTCCTGATCCTCGGGTGCAATGGCAATTTGGTTATAGCCCGAATATCCATCCAAGAGGCAATAATACTCGTGCCCTGCAAGCCTGTCCAACATTTGATCTATGAATGGTAGAGGAAAATGGTCCTTACGAGTGGCCTTATTCAACTTTCTGTAATCCATACACACCCGCCAACCAGTAACTGTTCGCGTTGGGATCAATTCATTCTGCTCGTTCGCAACTACTGTCATTCCCCCTTTCTTTGGCACGCATTGAACCGGACTTACCCATGAGCTATCTGAGATAGGGTAGATAATTCCAGCATCCAACCATTTAATGATTTCCTTTTTAACAACTTCCTTCATAATGGGATTGAGTCTTCGTTGTTGTTCAATAGTCGGTTTCGCTTCGTCTTCCAACAAAATCTTATGCATACAAATTGATGGGCTTATTCCCTTGATATCTGCAATAGTCCATCCAAGAGCAGTCTTGTATTGTCCAAGTACCCTTAGTAGCTTTTCTTCTTGAACCTTATCAAGTGATGCAGAAATAATGACTGGCAAGGAAGAAGAAGAACCAAGGTAGGTGTACCGGAGGTGGTTAGGCAATGGCTTAAGTTCCAAGGTAGGCGGTTCTTCTACGGATGATGTCACCTTTTCATCTAGCTTTCCCCGATAATCCAGAGGTTCAAATTTTTGTAGACATCGTGTGAACTTTGGAGTTGAATCTAGCATTTGGACCCATTCTATCACCATTGAATCATCAAATAATTTTTCACTAACCAATGCGGTTTCAAGAGGGTTTTCAATCACAGATTCACCAAATACCTCTTCAGTTGCTTCTTCAATTAGATCAACTCTTAAGCACTCTTCCTCTTCCTTCGGGAATTTCATAGCCTTGAAAACATTAAAAGTTACCTCTTCATCTTGAACTCTCATTGTTAACTCTCCCTTTTGTACATCAATTAATGTCCTTCCAGTGGCTAAAAACGGTCTTCCAAGGATAATGGGTATGTCTTTATCCTCTTCGTAGTCCAACACAATGAAATCAGCTGGAAATATGAATTTGTCCACCTTTACTAATATGTCTTCCACAATGCCCCTAGGGTATGTCACCGATCTATCTGCGAGCTGTAGAGAGATATTTGTTGACTTTGGGGCTGGTAATCCCAACTGAGTGTAGATCGAAAGTGGCATCAAGTTAATACTTGCCCCCAAATCACACAAACATCTGTTAAAGAACTGGGGCCCAATCGTGCACGGTATTGTAAAACTGCCCGGATCCTTCAACTTCGGTGGTAACTTTCTTTGCAGAATTGCGCTACATTCTTCTGTCAATGCTACTGTTTTGAACTCCCCTAGCTTCCTCTTTCTTGCTAAAATATCTTTCATAAATTTTGCATAACTAGGCATTTGTTCTAAAGCATCTGCGAATGGAATGTTGATTTGCAGCTTTTTGAACACTTCTAAAAATTTTGAAAATTGTCTATTTAATTTCTGCTTTTGAAATCTTTGAGGAAACGACACAGGTGGTACAACTGTTGTTTGCTTATCTTCTTGTTGTTTTGTCACAACTTTTTCCTCAGATTTACTTTCCGAATCTCCACTCTCTTGTTCACCATCCTCAGCAGAAATTATTTTCTTGTGTCCGTCCAAATCTGTAGTCAACTCCTTCCCGCTTCTGAGTGTAACTGCCTTACAGTGCTCATTTCCATCATTCCTTGGATTTTTCTCCGTATCACTAGGTAAAGAACCTGGAATTCTAGTATTCAAAGCATTAGCCATTTGCCCCATTTGATTCTCCAGATTCTTTATTGCAGCTGATTGGGTTTTCGTTGTGGTTTCCAACTGAGTTGCAAATCTTGCCAGTAATTCTTCCATTTGTGATAACTTATCAGGTTGATAAGGTTGTGGTTGTTGTTGAGTTTGTTGCTGTGGCTGAAATCCAGGTGGATATGTTTGCCTTGGAGCTTGAGCATGTGACTGATTATTACTCCAAGAAAAATTCGGGTGGTTTCTCACTCCTGAATTGTAGTTGTTTGCATAACTTCCCTGCTGCCTGTTATAATTGGAAACAAAATGGACTGATTCAGGATTTATTGCACATTGATCACTTGAGTGATTACCCGCACATATTTCACATATCGTTTCCATTTTTTGAACTGGTTGTACCCCAAGTGAATCTATCTTCTTTGTAAGAGCAGAAATCTGAGCTGTCATTTGAGCTGACAATGCTGTCATCGCATCCACTTCATACACTCCGACTGTCCTTGGCGGAGTTGTTCTTGCTGTTGGCCATTGATAATTATTAGCTGCCATGGTTTCAAGCAACTGATACCCCTCATCACAATTCTTGGCCATAATAGCTCCTCCTGCTGCAGCATCTATACTCGATCTCACTGTGCTGAATAAACCATTATAAAAAGTTTGCACCTGAAGCCATTTAGGAATCCCATGGTGTGGACATTTTCGCAATGAATCCTTGAATCTCTCCCAAGCTTCATATAGTGATTCTGAATCGTGCTGAACGAAAGAGAAGATATCGTTCCGCAACTTTGCTGTTTTTGCAGGTGGGAAAAACTTTGCAAGAAATTTCTGGGCTAGATCATTCCATGTAGTGATCGAGCCTGGTGGTAGTGAATGGAGCCAACTCTTAGCCTTATCTCTGAGAGTAAATGGAAATAGCCTTAGCCTTATTGCATCCTCTGACACATTATTGTACTTGAAAGTATCGCAGATTTCTATAAAGCTGACTATGTGATCGTTCGGATCATCGTTTGGTAACCCTCCGAACTGGCATGAATTTTGAATCATCTGTATTGTCCTCGGTTTTATCTCAAAACTTGTAGCAGTAATGGCAGGTCTCGTAATACTCGACTGAATTTCAGTAACCCGCGGTGTAGCATAATCCTGCAGTGCTTTTTGCTCTTCTTCAGCCATAGTATCTTCCTTATCAAATGCTTCTTTGGTTTCCTTAACCCACTTACGCAACCGCTGAAATCTTTTCTCGATGTCGTCCTCGTGATGCAATAAATCTGGCTTATTCGATCGCGTTTGCATAAACTAGTCAAAAGCACCTGAATAGAACAGAATAGAAAAAGTTTAAATTAAGATTAACGCTATAGAAATCAATAATGACAAAATATTAAACTAATTTCCCCGGCAACGGCGCCAAAAACTTGTTGCCTAAATTTTTAATAGCACTTTACCACGCAAGTATACGCGTTCAATTGTAATATTCAGCAAGCAAGGATATCGTTCCCACGAGGAAATAGACTAATAATTATCAATTACTAACTCCAATGCAATTAATCCTATTTTAAACTACGAAAATTTTGTTTGTGATTTGAAAATTAAACTTAACAAACTAATAATTAAAAACCAAAATTTCACAAGAAAAACTGCAGATTTAACAGGTTAAGATTACAACTTCCCTTGGTATTTCATTTAAACTAACTTACTTCCCATTTAAAATAAATCAATTAATATGAATTGTTATCCAAGAATGCTTTATGAATATTCACGCACTTCTTCCAAAGACACGTGAACAAATCCTCCTAAATCCAATCTTTAAGATGCAGAATTACAAGGAACACCCCAGTTAATCAACTCACTATATTCCTATGTGAATCAAGTTAATTAGGGTTTACGCACAAATTCTTTCAATGGATACAAAAGACACATAGGTATATTCCTATCCTACATGCTAATCATATTAACCCTATTCAGATTATATGAACAGATGTTATTATATCCAGATCACAATCTATACTCCATCTTCCAATTTTATATAGATTATCACAGTAATTGTTGATCAGGCAATTAATCAATAAGCATAAGATATAATAAACAATTCAATAAAAACCAACTTTCATCCAATGGGAAGCTTGCAATTTAAACTACATACCAAGTTCCGTTGCAATCTTAATTAAAATTCAGTTCATGATAATAATAAAGAAAAACATAATCCAAATAAATAATCCAAACATCCCAGATAGTTACAAAAGATAACACTAGAGAAGAGAAGAAGAAACTCTGAATTTGCTCCAATACTCTCTCTTAGATCTTTAGCCTTTGCAATTCTCCTTCGTGCTTTTCTTCCTTGTTCTCTCTGCAAATCTCTTGAAGAATTGATTGATTGCTTGCAAAATTCGTTCTTTTTGCTTTTCTAGAGTCCTCTCCTACTTGTATTGGTCTCAGCCCTCATTCAGACTCCTATTTGGCTTCAAAAACCCACTTGACAGCTGCAAAACGCACCTTTCTACGTACTAGAGCGCCTAGGCGCTCAACATAGGCTAATTCCAAGCGCCTAGGCGCTTGGCCAGGACCTCATATTTACAGAAATGCCACTCAGCTTTAATTTTCATGATTTTTGACCTTTTTCTTCTCCGAAATGACCAATTTGTCCCCCCAGCTCCAACCTACAACAAATAAACACAAAACACATAAAAAGATCCTAAAAAACAATTAAATATAACAATAATTAAGTTTAATAATATCAGATTCATAGGTATAAAACCTACTCATCACATATATAGTTGTTTTGGGGATAATTGTGGCTTCCTGGTAATACAGAGTATGCTTCCATTCAAGTTGATAGTGATGATATTGAGATGGTAGGAGATGAAGGAGAGACTTCTCCGATGGTGCCTAATTTACAGGTTAGGGGTTTTATCAGTGGTTCAGGAAATGATAGAGAAGAGATACCTAATGTTCATGAGGAAATGGCTCCACTTGTTGAACTGTTGGGTTTAGGGGATTCAACAGAAGAGACCAGGAGGAATAATTTGGAGATCGTTGTGACTACAAGTCAAGGTATAAAACTTGGTCTTGGGGACTTTGTTTTCTATAGTGTTCTTGTGGGTAGGGCTGCAATGTATGATCTAATGACTGTGTATGCTTGTTATCTCGCAATTATATCTGGTCTTGTTATGACTGTGTATGTCATTGCAGTATTCTTAATTGACTTGCAATTTTATTCATTGCTTGTGCTAATTGTATGTTTTTGTCTGTTGGGTCTTGCTTAGAATGGAGTGAGGGGGTTGATGTTGGATATGTTCTATTTTTCATCCCGATGCAAAATCCTGCTCTTAAAGTGAGAATTGCTTACCCAAAATCTTGTTGTCTTTAGTTATGAACAGTGATGGATATGTTATAATATGTAATTTTAGACATTTTTACCATCATCCATATTTCTAGAATGAAAAATTGTTCTAATTCTGGATGGGGTGATTAACCGACAATTCTCTAATATATTAATCTCTTTCACGTAGTTACAGATTCTTATTTCATGTTTTCATGTAGGGTTGCGGCAAATTTGGTGTTGGAGATGGTGATTTTGGTGCAGGTAATGTAGTTCTTTTATGTTTGTTGTGTGGTTTTCAGAATTCTTTTCTAGTCAATATCAAGTTATAAGGTGCTCTCCAGTTAACCTAGTGAATTGTAGTTGCAATCCATGTACTGTTGTTGGTTAATTTTTTTCCTTCATTCATGTATACTAGTAGATGTTTGCATTGTCCTGCTGGTCTAGTAGATATGTGGAGCATTCATAGTTAATGCTAACATTCATAGTTATTTTCATAGTCGAGTGTGGAATTAATAGGAAATTGAGTATAATTAGGAGGTTATATATTCAGTAGAACCCATTTCTTAAAATCAAGGCTGGTTTAATGTGCAGGTGAGAAGATATGTTTACCAGGATGTTGTTAGATTGGATGACCTGGAAAAACTCATTGACTGTTCTTATATTCAGGTAATATATGTAAAATTTAGTGATACTAATATTACAATAGTTGACGTCAGTAGCTAGATGAAATATGTATATATAGTTGACTATATATAATGTAATTTTGTTCAAGTACTGTGTTAATATATATATATATATATATATATATATATATATAGATAATAGTGGCATGATTTTCTCTTCTTTTTTCCTGCAGCCCTATGTTGGGAGTAACTGCATTTTAACTTGGTAACTTGGTACTGTATTGTAACTGCATTCTAAAGGTAATGTATTATCATGTTCTGTCTCGACTATGTTCTGAACTCTTTTTCTTTGGAATCTAACTCCATTTTAACTTGGTACTTACTATTTTTTTTACCTTCTCCATATTTATTAGGGACACACTGGAGTCATAAACTACCTGTGCTAGGATCTTAATGGAGATTATTTGGCATCCGTCAGTGAGGATTCTGTGAGAGTTTGGTCATCAGCCTCTGGGGAGTGCATTCATGAGCTCAGCTCCAATGGGAACCAGTTATATGCTTGGGTTTATGGTTTGTTAGTCTTGCTATATGCAATACTCTTATATTCATACAATCTTTTTAGTTTCTTATAATGTAAACAGCTTCTTTTACCTGTTCTTCATTTACTGCAGGGATGCATGCAAGTCAGTTGTACTATATAAGATATTAAAACCCAAAATAGATTGGCACATTTGAAACTGATTTTTCTCAAGATTTTCTGATCTTAATTACTTTACTTGGGTTCGAACAACTTATTTCTCCAAACATTTGTTTTGTTTTGTTGTCTTTTGGCTAGTAGTTTTGTTAATTTACACATCCTTTGAAGCCTCATCTGAAGCATTGCAGATATGTAAAACACAGCTGAAGCTTCTAAGACAGCAGCAAAAAGCATTGCAGATATGCAAAACACAGCTGAATACTCAGAATCTTCGAACGAGGATGAAACAAAAACATCTGATAAAGAAGGGGATGATGAAGACGAGGATGACAAGAGATACAAGGCTGCTTTGGAAAATCTAGAGAAAGCTAATGAGGATACAATCCTTGGCCAGGCAAGTCATGGTTATGAGATCTCTAGTATGATATCAAATGCCCAATACAGGTGTCAAAGTTGTGCTTCCATAATTGAATGTGATGATGGCATGTTAGCAAGAATATATGTGCTATATAAATGATTTGCATTACAGCTTTGGAGTGTGAGTTTCATGTATGTTATGGATCAGTTAATTTACTATTGTATCTTTCCTTTATTTATCTTCAGGGTCTGAAGGTTCTCGATAGTTCTGTGGAGACTTTTGCTTCAGGAGCTTTGCAGGTGTTTGGAAATGCATGGAAAGGGGGCTGCACAGAGCTTGCCTTTGCTGAAGGTTCTGAAGTCTATGTTGGGAAAAGATGTTAATCCAGAGCTTGCCTTTGCTGTTGACATATGCAGTGTGGGCTGCACAGTTATTGAAGTGGGATCTGACTGACTTGTGTATTCTAATTTTCATGCAGACTGCTAATTTTAATTTTCTATGTATTTTGAATGGTTGATACATTTTGGCTTTAAATTTAAATGAGAATTTAGACCTTTTAGTTATATATCATGGCATTAGCATATTACATATGCATTGGTAATATAGGTGAACAATAACCTTTTTTTTTCTTCATCTACAACATTTTAAAAATGTTGTATAAATTGGTTAAAAACGTTGTCTGATATATTAAACCACAACGTTTTTATCTAGAAAACGTTGTGGAATCATACATTCTACAACGTTTTTAAGCATCTGCTAATTTTTTGAAAATAAATCTACAACGTTTTTTCCAAAAAAACGTTGTGTATTGTGCTTAACTACAACGTTTTAAAAACGTTGTGTAACGGTGTCAAATAGACAACACCCTTAACCACTACATTTTTCTGACAGAAACCACAACATTTTTTCAGCGTTGTCTATTTATTGTTTTGTAGTAGTGAGTGTTTTACGGTAGTAAGTCGCTGGGACGTTCGTGTTGTCTTACCATGACACGAACTATGAAATTGTTGAAGAAGGGATGTGTGAGTTATTTATGTCATGTTGTTGATACCCAGAGAGTGGGAGCAACAATGGAACAAATACCTATAGTAAACGAATTTGTGGATGTATTTCCAAGAGAATTACCAAGTCTTCCACCGGATAGGGAGATTGAATTTGTAATAGATATTGTGCCAAGAGCGGCATCAGTTTTAAAGGCACCGTATCGTATAGAGCTAGTAGAAATGAAGGACTTGATGATTAAACTACAAGAACTGTTAGCTAGGAAATACATTCAACCGAGTGTTTCGTCGTGGGGAGCACTGGTACTATTTGTAAAGAAGAAGGATGGATCATTGAGACTTTGTATCGACTATCGAGAGTTGAACAAGTTAACGATAAAGAATAAATACCCACTGCCCAGGATCGATGATCTTTTTTATCAATTGAAAGTGGCAAAGTACTTTTCTATGATAGATTTATGAATGGGGTATCATCAATTAAAATTTAGGATGTAGGATGTACCTAAGATGGCGTTTAGGACTCGTTACGGCCATTATGAGTTTCTGGTAATGTCATTTGGGTTAATGAATGCACCAGCTGCATTCATGGATATGATGAATACAGTGTTCAAACAATACTTGGAAAAGTTCGTCGTAGTGTTTATCGATGATATTCTAGTCTATTCAAAGATGCCAGAAGATCATGTTAAACACCTAAGATTAGTGTTTGAGACACTAAAGAAGGGGAAGTTATATGTAAAATTCACTATGTGCAAATTTTGGCTAGAAAAAGTGTAGTTTTTGGGGCACGTTTTCGACCGAGATGAAATCTCGATGGATCCAACAAAGGTGGAAGTAGTGATTAATTGGGAACAACAGAAAACACCGACAAAGGTACGGATTTTCTTAGGGTTTGCGGGATACTATCGAACATTTATTTAGGATTTTTCTAAGATAACTACTCCGTTGACTAATTTAACAAGGAAGACAGTGATGTACATGTGGACTGAGAAGTATGAAAATAGTTTTTAGGAGCTGAGAAAAATTTGAGTGAAGCACCTGTATTATCTCTACACATTGATACATGGAAATTTGTATTTTATAGTGATGCTTCGCATAGAGGACAAGGTTGTGTGCTCATGCAGCATGGCAAGGTTATTGCATACGCATCACGACAGTTAAAAGATTATGAGAAAGTTTATCCTACTCATGATCTGGAACTGGTAGTGGTGATATTTGCCTTAAAGATTTGGAGGCATTACCTATATGGGGAAAATGAGAGATATTCACGGACCATAAAAGTCTAAAATATATTTTCACACAAAAAGACTTAAATATGAGACAAAGAAGATGGCTGGAGTTGATAAAGGATTACGACTGTGATATCCTGTATCATCCACGAAAATCAAATGTGGTGGTCGACGCCTTAAGTAGAAATGGTCGAAAAAAGTTGTTTATGTTAACGGCTCAAGTTGAGTTAATAACAGAGATGGCTAGAATGGAGTTAGAAGTAAGATTACCGAGTAAATCGGGTCAGAAACTATTTATAACGGAGACTCGACCTACCATTATAGAGAGAGTCAAGGAGGTACAACTCAAAAATGATGAGTGTGACCATATGAATAAACGGCTAGCAGATAGAAAAGAGATAAAGTATAGTCTTGATAATGAGGGGTTATTAACATTTTAAGGAAGAATTTGGGTTCCGAGTGAAACAGAATTAAAGGAGGAAATATTAAAAGAGGCTCATAGTTCAAGGTACTCAATTCATCCTGGCAGTACTAAGATGTATCAAGACCTTCGACATAATTTTTGGTGGCCGAACATGAAGAGGGTGATATCAAAATATGTAAGTAGTTGCTTAACTTGTTAAAATGTTAAGGTCGAACATCAACGACCAAGCGGTTTATTACAATCATTAGAAATTTCAGAATAGAAGTGGAAGCATATCACAATGAATTTTGTGGTCGGACTTCTGACTACACCGAAAGGATACGATGCTATTTGGGTAATAGTAGATCATTTGACGAAGTCGGCTCACTTTTTGCCAATAAGAGTCAAATTTAATTTAGATCAGTTAGCCAAACTCTATGTTAAGGGAATCGTTTCAAGACATGGGGTACTAGTTTCGATAGTGTCTGATGTTGATCCATGATTTACATCAAATTTCTGGCAAAGTCTGCAAAAACAGATGGGGACACAGTTGAAGCTAAGTACAACTTATCATCCACAAACAGATGGACAGAGTGAAAGAACAATTTAGATGTTAGAAGATATGCTAAGATCTTGCGTCATGGATTTCAAAGGTAGTTGGGATGATCATCTACCGCTAGTAGAGTTTGCGTATAACAATAGTTATCATGAAAGCATAGGCATGCTGCCTTATGAAGCATTATATGGGAGGAAGTGCAGAACACCACTGTGTTGGGATGAGATAAGAGAACGTCGTATACTAGGACCTGAAATGGTACATCAAACAACGAATATAGTTAAGTTGATATGAATGCGACTGATAGCAGCTCAATACATACAGAAAAAGTATGCAAATTCTCATCGAATGAGAAGAGAGTTTGAAGTCGGCTCGTATGTGTTTCTAAAGGTATCTCCCTGGAAAGGATATATACGCTTTGGGAAGAAGGGAAAATTAAGTCAAAGGTTTATAGGACCTTTTGAGATATTAAAAAGGGTAGGGGAGGTAGCTTATGTAGTAGCATTACCTCCAGAGTTAGAACGTATACACAATGTTTTTCATGTATCTGTGTTACGTCCTTATAAGACAGATTATAATCACGTAATAGAATATGAGCCTATTCATGTTAAAAAGGACTTGACGTATGAAGAAATGCATATTCAAATCATTGATAGAAAAGAGCAAGTTCTGAGGAATAAAGTAATACCTTCGGTGAAGATAGTATGGAAAAACCACGATGCCGAGGAAGCAACGTGAGAACTTAAAGAAAAGATGAAGAAGAATTACCCACAGTTGTTTGACTAACTTATATCAAGATTCTAGGGATAAAATCCTTATAAGGGGGGAAGAACGTAACAACCGAGAAAAATCGGATTATAATTAAATTAATTTTATATGAATACATATTGAATAAAATTATATTATATGTTATTTATAACGAGTTAGCGAGATGAAGGTTATTCTATAACCTAAAAGAGAGGCATGATAGTACTATTTTGTCTAAGTACTAGAAATAAAGTGTTTGAATTTCCAAGACGAAAATAAAATCTTTCCGAGAAATTATCCGAAAAATACTATTCATCAATTTCTGCTCGGGAATTATTTTTGAACTTTCGGGAAATACATAATGATAGAATTTTAAGAAAAGATGGATTATCTAATAATAATTCAGTTATGGCAAACACATTTTTTTCGTCTGTGTACTCAAATTCGAGAATGTTAGGGAAAGTGAAGATTGGAATACTTAACGGTTATGTATAATAAGGAAGTTATTATACGGGAAAGGGTATGAGTATAATACAAGGTATTGTACAAGTATATACGAAAGTGTTATATGAACTAGCATACGAGAAGAATACGAGAATTTTACGGTAAGAGCACAAACCATTGTTATTGGAGTAGTGAAACTTGAATGTAAACTTTGGCAAGCCTAAGTGAGAGATGTTTTAGGCCCAATGAAAAAATTAATCAAGGCCCAAAGACAATTTAATTAAAGCCCATGGTTAGGCTCAAATTAAATTAAACCTAAGCTTGAACCAAGAACCGAACCCGTTGATCAAACCGTTGGGTCAAGGAATGAGTAAAACCCATGGGGCAACCCATGTGGGCCCCCCATAATGAGTCATGGTTGGCCACTTGGTGGCCAAGAAAGAGGAGTGGCTTCCTTTGCAAACTTGGAATAGTAAGGAGGTGGAATAGTAAGGACGTTGGGTGGCCTTTTACCCATTTTACCCCCACTTTGAAAATTCTATAAATAGAAAGCTTAGGTTGTCATTTGTTGGTTTTTTTATTCCACCAACACCTAAATCATTATTATAACGCCCCAGAAAATTGAACATTTTGTAATTTCTTTTAATAATGAATAAAATAATATTATTTATTATTATTGTGTGTTGAGAAGATGGATGTCGTTCTATAACCTAGAAACGTCGTAAAGTAGTAGTATTTTAACTACGTGGGAGAATTAAAGTGGTTGAATTTCTAAAACGAAAATAAAAGTTTTCTGAGAAATTTTCTGAAAAACACTATTCATCAATTTCTGCTCGGGAATTATTTTTGAACTTCCGAGAAATACGTAATGTTATAATATCGAGATGATATCGATTATGTAATAATAATCTAAGTATGGAAAATGAAATATTTCGCATGCGTACCTAATTTGAGATAGTTAGATTATTAAGCGTTAAAAGAATGAAGTTGTAATCGTTTAATGTGTAAACATTATATGGAGTAAGGAATGGAGGTATAATACAACGTATTGTATTATTATGTACGAAGAACGAGATATCGTATATTTCGAATTAATATACGAGATAGCATACGAGAATTATACGTAGGATATGTATGTTAAGTTATTGAATTTAAGATAATGGACTTGTGGGATTTCTAGTTTATTGATAGAAGCCCAAGTGTATGATTATCACAAGTCCAATCTATTGTAACTCAAGCCCAATAGGAAAGTAGTTGGATTAATTAACCAAGCCCAAGGTAAAGCCTTGACCCATGGGTCAAACCAAGTGAGGAAGTGGGTAGTCTTGATGGGCAAGGATTAAGTGTGATGACCAAGTGTTGTGGTGAGCAAGTAAAAGAAGTGACTAGCAAGAAGACTTGAAGGTTAAGTTATGAATAGTAAGGAGGTGGAATGAGGAGGTGGGATTGTTTATTGTCCATTTTGCCCCAAGCTTTGGTGGCCTATAAATACCAAGTTCATTTCATTTTTTTGTTGGTTGTTTTGTTATCATCCAATACTTTCCTCTCAAGCATATAAGCTACTTATTTGGTAGAGAGAATAAGTTACTTAAAGAACTTATAAGCCACTTCAACCTTTGATAGTTTCCAAAGCAAATAGAAGTCTTCAAGGGTAAGACTCTTTTTCTTTTATCTATATCTTTTCTATGATAGGATTGATAGAGAAGGGGGATTGCTTGAGGATAACATGTAATAAGTTATAAGGAATGAACTTAAGCCGAATAAGTTGAATAAGCAACTTGAACCCTAATAAGTTATTAAGATCATGAAGGATTTGTCATATGATGTTAGTATGTTGTTTATAACATGAGAACATTGATTGAAGGACTTAAATTATTGGTAAGTCATGAGTATGAAGATTTCTAGTTCATAAGTTGAGAAAGTCAATGACTTATGGAAATAAGTCAAAACCTACTTTGATTATAAGTTGGTATAATAAATAACTTGAAATGATGATATGTTGGTTAAAATCCACTTAGAACACTTAGTATGGTTGAATTGACGAACTTTGCACGATTAGACGATTAACGTCGAATTCGTGAAAGTCTCGGAATAGAAGTCATATTTTGTATTGGAAGTCGAAAACGTTGGTTTTCAATGGAGACAAGTCATTGTAGTCATTATAGAGTTGCGGACTCGAAAATGACCGGATTCCGACTTAGAACGAAGAAATGAGCGTTGAACGTTCACGAACGTTTATCGTTTTCGTTAAAATGGACTAATAGGTCAAATTTTAGCAAATGAAGTCAAATAGATAAAATTCTTGCATGAATGCATAGATTATGAAATTTGTGAACCGTAGGCTTTTGAACGGACCAATTCGGAGTTAAAACGAAGAAGTTATGCGTCCGGGAAGTTAGCAAAATTTTCAAAAACTACAAAATTTTCTGAGGACCAGAGTCCGCGCCGCGGCACGACTCTAAGCCTTCTTGGCCGCGCCGCAGCGCGAGGCCGGAGGATGACACACTGCTAACTCGCGCCGCAGCGCGAGTCACAGACCAATTAGTGGCGCCGCGGCGCCAGAACAAGGAAGAAGATAGAGAAGAAGAGTTCCAAGTATAGAATGAAAGAGGGATTAATAGCAATGAATTGTGATGTAATCACAACATAATTAAGACATTGTAAGGTGCTTGTAATACACTAATGCATGTTTATAATCAATCAAGACGAGCGGGATATGAATGACATAATGAAAGCCGAAACCCTTAATAACGAAACTAAGTTAGAATTACATTGAGATGAAGGGTAAGGTATAATAGAAAACATACCTGGTTAATTATGATCTAATATGGTATGTTATATGATTATGAATTGTAGAATCATAAAGACTTAAAGTGTACGTGTATTAACCAGTAAGCAGTCACCAAAGGCAAGTATTCTAACCCTTGTTCCAGTTCAGTCTGGACAAGCTTTGTAATTCATGTTCTCTTTCACATGAAATCTAGAGTGATGAAGTCTTAAGCCAATTCTTCCGGCTAGACTTATATTATGATGTTGTCAAGCATGATTTGTAAATTACCAAGTTATATTGGTATGGTTTTCAATCGAAGACCACGCATGTTCAAATGTTTTTGTCGTTTAACGACCGGCACGTGAGGTTGCCACAATTAAACGTATACACGTTTAATGAATGTAGTGTTGATCAACATAGAGTACTATGAGCTGATCACTCAGAAGTGCTCGTAAGCTATGCCAGACTTACGGACTTAGTGCCGGGATGTCCTTTTCAAAAGAACTTATGTATGCTCATAATCTTGAGCCATAATTGTTATTCTACTGAATATTGATGGAAAAACATTTTGAAGCAAATGAAGTGCTATTTTGAATCACCGATAGTACTTCGTAACTATTGTTCAGTTACTGGAGATATATATATTTGCTCTATGTTTTAAGCATGTGGTTTAATAGAATTATAGTACTTGCTGAGCTAGCCATGCTCACTCTTGCTTGAACCATATGAACACAGCTAAGATCGAGCGGACTGAAGGATCCGGCAAGGATAAATGCAAGGCGAAGACGAACCCGTAGCATACTTATGTAATAGTATAGGAAGAATGTCTGTAATATATTGATATTATGACAAGAACAAATGAATGGGTTACAAAGAACCTGGGTAATGTAATATTACTTTGATATATATGGAGTTATATTAGTCCTCTTGTGATTATTTGAGGAAATGTGTGAATGAATGGTAGTACCGTGTAGCACCATTTGTCGGGTTGTAAGAGACCCGGATTTGGGGGCGTCACAGGTTGGTATCAGAGCAAGAGGTTATAAAACTTAAGGGGGGAATTAAAACCTTAAGCCATAACCTTAGGAAGAATCAAAGAAATACAAGAAGAAAATAACCTTATAAAAATGCATTATGATTATGATATGTATGTTTATTATTCTACTGACGTGTACTAATCAACTTATTTGTTTTATGTAGATGTCAGGAGTAAACGGGATGTTTGTTTATGAACAGACCATAAGTGAAGAGTCGGTGAACCAAGTAGAGGTTGTACCGAACCCTATAGCAGCAGAGCCAGAAGTAGTAATCATTGAGTCTGAAGACTCAGAAGAAGCTGACTACATGTCAGTATTTGACGGGATGATAGAGGAGGAGGTAGAGACAGTCTCCTTTAACCCAGTGGCTATAGCAGCAGAGATAGCTCCTGGGGGGTCGATGATGTCTCTGTTTATGTCAGTGTTGGATAGAAATATCCATTACTGTCAGGAGGTTAAGGAGCTGAAGGCAGAGCTTCAAATGCTTATAGAGGACAAGACTGATGTCGAGTCCATGTGGGAGCAGGAGCATGACGAGAGGATTTTGGCTAAGGACAAAGTCCAGGATTTAAAGCAAGAGGTCTTGGAGCTTAAGGAGGAGCTCAAGACAAAAGTGCAGAAAATAGGGAGGATGTCCTATATCTATAGGAGTTCTCACACGGATTTTCAGCAGCAGGTAGCTGGATATCCGGTGGAGGTGGGGCAAACGAGGCATACTATTAGCTGTGATATCATTGCAGGTCTGGCCAAGGCAGATTTCAATAATGCCTTGAGGCAGATGTAGTTTAGTGGTGGTTAGAATAGGTTGTAGATATTTTTGGTAAGTAGTAGTGATGTAAAACCCTTTTTGTATAGTAAAGGGTAGTCTTTTGTAAATCCCAATTTTGGAAAGTGATAGCGGGAAAGTAATGTAATCAGCTTAGGCTGAGTATGTAACCGATGTAGTATTATACTACAAAGAATGTATATAAAGATCGTTTTATGGAAAGCAATGAGTTATGAATCTTTGGAGTTATTGTTTTATATTAATGATAGCTAATAAAGAAAGGAATAATAATGTAATGTGTTTATTGTATCAGGAAAAATGCCGCCGAGAAGAGTGCAACAAAATCAAGGTGCGGACGTAAATCAACCGGAGGGAGGTCCGGTTAACGCGATGCAGGAGTTTGTTAATTTATTAACAGCCGCCTTTAATAGAACAGGGGCTAATATCCCCATAAATCCAGGAGTAGCACGAGCTACTACCTTTAAGGATTTTAAGAGTGTAGGTCCGCCGGAGTTCAAAGGAACTACGGACCCAATCGAAGCCCAAACGTGGGTTAAGGAAATAGAGAAGGCATTTGTAATTGCAAATGTTGATGAGGCCCAGAAGGTTGCTTTTGCAACCTATATGATGAAGGGAGAGGCCAATTTTTGGTGGGAAGCCAATCAGGCTAGGGTCGGGATAACGACTTTAACGTGGGATAGATTCAAGGAGATATTCTTCGAGAACTACTTTCCCACAAGCATGCAGGGAAGGATGGAGATGCGGTTTTTAGAACTGAAACAAGGGAAATGACGGTTCCCCAATACGCTGCCTAGTTCAATGAACTGGCTAGGTTCGCTCCACACCAAGTGGATACCGAGGTGAGGAAGGCGAGACGGTTTGAGCAGGGCTTGAAACCCTGGCTCTATAACCGTATATCAGTATTCCAAAGTACTTCTTTTGGGATCGTTTTAGAGAAGGCGATAATCGCCGAAGGTGGTAGTGAGGCGTTGAGCCAATACCACAAGGAAAAGAAGAATAAGGGGAAGGTTGACGGGAGAGTCAAGATTGAGGGAGCCAGTGGGAGTGGCGAGGGTCAGAAGAGGAAGGTAATTAACTCTGAGAATACCGGAGTGAAGCAAGGGGACCCAAAGAGAAGAATGGAGGCCTGCAAGACCTGTGGAAAGACTCATCTAGGAGTCTGTCTCAAGGGGAAGGCCATCTGTTACAACTGCGGACAGGAGGGGCACATTGCGCCAAATTGTCCGAGTCCGAAAAAGAATCATGGATGCTTTGTGTGTGGGTCAACCGCCCACATGGCAAAGAACTGTCCGAAGAAGGGGACGGACGGGAATCGGGGCACTAATAGAGGTAAGTTAGCTATTGGGGGTCCAGTTCAGCAGGGTAGGCCGATGGGTCGTACCTTTAATATGACAGTCCAGGATGCAGTTGCATCAGGGGACGTCGTTGCAGGTATTATCCCGATTAACGATATCAATGCGTACGTGCTGTTTGATTCGGGTGCTACCTGTTCATTTATAGCATGCGGTTTTGCTAGACGATTAGGACTACTTCCTGAAAAGTTACCTATACCTGTAAATATTAAGGTAGCAAATGAAGATATAATTCCTATTGAAGATGTTCATAGAAGTTGTTGTGTAGATATACGGGGTTGTAAATTATCGGTAGATTTATTACCAATAAAGTTAGAAGAATTCGATGTAATTCTTGGAATGGATTGGTTAGTAAACCATGGGGCAATAATAGATTGTCAAAAGAAGTATGTAAACATTAAGACGTTAGAACAACCTCGGGTAGTATTTTATGGGAATAGATTTCCGGGGAGTTCGTGTTATCTAACCATGACACAAACTAGAAAATTACTGAGGAAGGGATGTGTAGGATATCTGTGCCATGATGTTGATACCGAAAGAGTGGTAGCAACCATGGAACAAATACCTATAGTGAGGGAATTCGCCGATGTATTTTCGAGTGAATTACCTGGTCTTCCGCCGGATAGGGAGACAGAATTTGTGATAGACATTGTGCCAGGAGCGGCACCAGTTTCCAGGGCACCGTATCGTATGGCGCCAGTAGAGATGAAGGAGTTGATGGTGCAGTTACAAGAACTGTTGGATAGGAAGTACATTCAGCCGAGTGTGTCACCGTGGGGAGCACCGGTACTGTTTGTCAAGAAGAAGGATGGATCGTTAAGACTTTGTATCGACTACAGAGAGTTGAACAAGTTAACGATAAAGAATAAATACCCATTGCCCAGGATCGATGATCTCTTTGATCAGCTGAAAGGGGCTAATTATTTTTCTAAAATAGATTTACGAACGGGGTATCATCAGTTGAAGGTTAGGAAGGAGGATGTGCCAAAGACAGCATTCAGGACTCGTTATGGTCATTACGAGTTTTTAGTGATGTCATTTGGGTTGACAAATGCACCAGCTGCATTCATGGATATGATGAACAGAGTGTTCAAACAATATTTGGACAAGTTCGTCGTGGTGTTTATATATGATATTCTAGTTTATTCTAAGACGCCAGAAGATCATGCTGAACACCTTAAATTAGTGTTGGCGACATTAAGAAATGAGAAGTTGTATGCGAAATTCACAAAGTGTGAATTTTGGTTAGAAAAGGTGCAATTTTTAGGTCATGTCATTGACCATGAGGGGATTTCAGTGGATCCAGCGAAGGTAGAAGCCGTGATGAATTGGGAACAACCGAAAATGCCGACTGAGGTGCGGAGTTTCCTAGGGTTAGCGGGTTACTATCGGAGATTTATCCAGGATTTTTCAAAGATAGCTACTCCGTTGACTAATTTGACGAGGAAGACTGTGAAATACGCTTGGACTGACAAGTGTGAGAACAGTTTCCAAGAACTAAAGAAGAGATTGAGTGAGGCACCTGTGTTGTCATTACCCGATGACACGGGAAATTTTGTAGTTTATAGTGATGCTTCGCATAGAGGACTTGGTTGCGTGCTCATGCAGCATGGCAAGGTCATTGCGTATGCATCTAGGCAGTTGAAGGATTATGAGAAAGTTTACCCTACTCATGATCTAGAACTAGCCGCAGTAGTTTTTGCTCTAAAGATATGGAGACATTATCTTTATGGAGAAAAATGTGAGATATACACGGACCATAAGAGTCTAAAATATATCTTCACACAGAAGGAGTTGAATATGAGGCAGAGAAGATGGCTGGAGTTGATAAAGGATTACGACTGTGAAATCCTGTATCACCCTGGAAAAGCCAATGTAGTTGCCGATGCCTTAAGTAGAAAGGGTCGGGAAAAGTTGTCTTTGTTAACGGCTCAAACTGAGTTAATAACAGAGATGGCTAGGATGGAATTAGAGGTGAAGCTGCCCAGTGAAGAAAAAGGACCAATGTTGTTTGCAATGGAGATGCAACCAACCATTGTAGAGAGAGTTAAGGAGGTGCAACTCAAAACTGATGAGTGTGACCGGATGAAGGAACGGCTGACCAATGAAAAAGATACTAAATATAGTCTTGATAACGAGGGATTATTAAGATTTGACGGAAGAATTTGGGTTCCAGATGAAACGAAATTAAAGGAGCAGGTTCTACACGAGGCTCATGGTTCAAGGTTTTCGATTCATCCTGGTAGCACTAAGATGTATCAAGACCTTCGACAGAGTTTCTGGTGGCCAAACATGAAGAGAGAGATTGCTGAGTACGTCAGTAGGTGCTTAACTTGTCAGAGAGTTAAGGCTGAACATCAACGACCTAGTGGCTTGTTACAGTCATTAGAGATTCCGGAGTGGAAGTGGGAGAATATCATAATGGATTTCGTGGTGGGACTTCCGACTACTCATAAGGGGTATGATGCAATTTGGGTAATAGTGGACCGATTGACGAAATCAGCTCACTTTTTGCCAATTAGGGTTAAGTATAACTTAGACCAGTTAGCTAGACTTTATATTAAGGAAATAATCTCTAGACATGGAGTGCCAGTATCGATTGTGTCAGATCGTGATCCACGATTCACGTCGAACTTTTGGAGAAGTCTGCAAGAGCAGTTGGGAACGCAGTTGAAGCTGAGTACGGCGTATCGTCCACAAACGGATGGACAAAGTGAGAGGACAATTCAGACATTAGAAGATATGCTGAGAGCATGCGTTATGGACTTCAAGGGTAGTTGGGATGATTATCTACCATTAGTGGAGTTTGCGTATAACAATAGTTATCATGCAAGCTTGGAATAGTAAGGAGGTGGAATAGTAAGGACGTTGGGTGGCCTTTTACCCATTTTACCCCCACTTTGAAAATTCTATAAATAGAAAGCTTAGGTTGTCATTTGTTGGTTTTTTTATTCCACCAACACCTAAATCATTATTGTAACGCCCCAGAAAATTGAACATTTTGTAATTTCTTTTAATAATGAATAAAATAATATTATTTATTATTATTGTGTGTTGAGAAGATGGATGTCGTTCTATAACCTAGAAACGTCGTAAAGTAGTAGTATTTTAACTACGTGGGAGAATTAAAGTGGTTGAATTTCTAAAACGAAAATAAAAGTTTTCTGAGAAATTTTCTGAAAAACACTATTCATCAATTTCTGCTCGGGAATTATTTTTGAACTTCCGAGAAATACGTAATGTTATAATATCGAGATGATATCGATTATGTAATAATAATCTAAGTATGGAAAATGAAATATTTCGCATGCGTACCTAATTTGAGATAGTTAGATTATTAAGCGTTAAAAGAATGAAGTTGTAATCGTATAATGTGTAAACATTATATGGAGTAAGGAATGGAGGTATAATACGACGTATTGTATTATTATGTACGAAGAACGAGATATCGTATATTTCGAATTAATATACGAGATAGCATACGAGAATTATACGTAGGATATGTATGTTAAGTTATTGAATTTAAGATAATGGACTTGTGGGATTTCTAGTTTATTGATAGAAGCCCAAGTGTATGATTATCACAAGTCCAATCTATTGTAACTCAAGCCCAATAGGAAAGTAGTTGGATTAATTAACCAAGCCCAAGGTAAAGCCTTGACCCATGGGTCAAACCAAGTGAGGAAGTGGGTAGTCTTGATGGGCAAGGATTAAGTGTGATGACCAAGTGTTGTGGTGAGCAAGTAAAAGAAGTGACTAGCAAGAAGACTTGAAGGTTAAGTTATGAATAGTAAGGAGGTGGAATGAGGAGGTGGGATTGTTTATTGTCCATTTTGCCCCAAGCTTTGGTGGCCTATAAATACCAAGTTCATTTCATTTTTTTGTTGGTTGTTTTGTTATCATCCAATACTTTCCTCTCAAGCATATAAGCTACTTATTTGGTAGAGAGAATAAGTTACTTAAAGCACTTATAAGCCACTTCAACCTTTGATAGTTTCCAAAGCAAATAGAAGTCTTCAAGGGTAAGACTCATTTTCTTTTATCTATATCTTTTCTATGATAGGATTGATAGAGAAGGGGGATTGCTTGAGGATAACATGTAATAAGTTATAAGGAATGAACTTAAGCCGAATAAGTTGAATAAGCAACTTGAACCCTAATAAGTTGTTAAGATCATGAAGGATTTGTCATATGATGTTAGTATGTTGTTTATAACATGAGAACATTGATTGAAGGACTTAAATTATTGGTAAGTCATGAGTATGAAGATTTCTAGTTCATAAGTTGAGAAAGTCAATGACTTATGGAAATAAGTCAAAACCTACTTTGATTATAAGTTGGTATAATAAATAACTTGAAATGATGATATGTTGGTTAAAATCCACTTAGAACACTTAGTATGGTTGAATTAACGAACTTTGCACGATTAGACGATTAACGTCGAATTCGTGAAAGTCTCGGAATAGAAGTCATATTTTGTATTGGAAGTCGAAAACGTTGGTTTTCAATGGAGACAAGTCATTGTAGTCATTATAGAGTTGCGGACTCGAAAATGACCGGATTCCGACTTAGAACGAAGAAATGAGCGTTGAACGTTCACGAACGTTTATCGTTTTCGTTAAAATGGACTAATAGGTCAAATTTTAGCAAATGAAGTCAAATAGATAAAATTCTTGCATGAATGCATAGATTATGAAATTTGTGAACCGTAGGCTTTTGAACGGACCAATTCGGAGTTAAAACGAAGAAGTTATGCGTCCGGGAAGTTAGCAAAATTTTCAAAAACTACAAAATTTTCTGAGGACCAGAGTCCGCGCCGCGGCGCGACTCTAAGCCTTCTTGGCCGCGCCGCAGCGCGAGGCCGGAGGATGACACACTGCTAACTCGCGCCGCAGCGCGAGTCACAGACCAATTAGTGGCGCCGCGGCGCCAGAACAAGGAAGAAGATAGAGAAGAAGAGTTCCAAGTATAGAATGAAAGAGGGATTAATAGCAATGAATTGTGATGTAATCACAACATAATTAAGACATTGTAAGGTGCTTGTAATACACTAATGCATGTTTATAATCAATCAAGACGAGCGGGATATGAATGACATAATGAAAGCCGAAACCCTTAATAACGAAACTAAGTTAGAATTACATTGAGATGAAGGGTAAGGTATAATAGAAAACATACCTGGTTAATTATGATCTAATATGGTACGTTATATGATTATGAATTGTAGAATCATAAAGACTTAAAGTGTACGTGTATTAACCAGTAAGCAGTCACCAAAGGCAAGTATTCTAACCCTTGTTCCAGTTCAGTCTGGACAAGCTTTGTAATTCATGTTCTCTTTCACATGAAATCTAGAGTGATGAAGTCTTAA